>JAHWFO010045454.1:7017544-7124181 GCA_023313115.1 Rhysida immarginata | reverse complement strand
TAACAGGGCTTGGTGCGTGAATGGCTTGCTACTCGGCCAAAGAAATTTTTTTTCTGCATGCATCCAGAAGCTTGTGGAACACTGAAAAAGCATGTGGACTATGTTGAAAAATCATATAGTTTTAAGGTCTGCTTTTCTTGAAATGAATCATAAAAATAAAGTGTCGATACTTATTGACTTGCTCTCGGACATATGAATTTTAGTTTATTAAAATTTGAAGATATCCAATAGCTGATGAAGGGCTTGTAGTACATAGTAGGAAAGAAAATACAGAATTCAGACTGGTTTCACTTTTGAAGGACAAAGCCAGGAATAAAAACCAAAACCTGTCGTAATTTCTGTAAATTTTCCTCCATCAACTTTATCAGTCCAATGCCAGCTCACATCAGCTAATGGGTAGCCACACCGACTTTAACATTCAATAATAGAGAAATATGGCCACTTGTAGGCTGATGTTCACCAGCACGTGACTTTCGTTATTTTCATTTTCCCAGCAACATGGTGGAATTTTTACTTAATCAGTGATGATACTGTAATAAATTCAGAGCATGAATATGATATGGCTGGACAATATCTAGTAAAATCAGGCACTTTGGACTTTTACCAGTATGTACAGTCTATTCCAAAAGCATTTATAAGGGTCGTACAAATGAAAACAAAAATTATTTATTTTATCCAAAGTACTGGGTGGGCAAGAAATAACGTGAGGTGTTCAGAGCTCGCTAGCGGGAATTCTATTAGGCCAAATGCAGTACATTTTGGTGTATATACTTAGTGGAACATGCAGTTTCGATTTCTGCAAAAAAAAAAAAAAAAGTACCAAAAGTCGCCATAGGGGGCGCTTATTTCAAGAAAACAATGAATACCTAATTGTCAAATGAACAAATACCGTACAAACCAAATTTAGTAACAACAATAAACAATGTTTTATTTTTAATTGTGTTTCAATATGACCACCAGTGTGCTGTTCCAATAGCTGCATGCGGTACACGACATTTTCTACGGCAGCTCGCAGCATATCTGCATTAATTAGTCTGATAGGTAACGTTATTTGATCCTTTAAGGTTGAGAGGTCAGGAACATGTGCTTGATACACAAGGTTTTTCAAATGTCCCCATAACCAAAAATCACAAGGGTTGAGATCAGGCGACCAGGGTAGCCATATCATGGGAAATGCACGACTAATTATTCTGTTGCCTGAAAAACGTTCTCGCAAGATCTGCTGCACCTGACGTCCGATGTGCGGTGGCGCATCCTGCATAAAAATGGTAGAATCCATACAACCCTTTTCCTGCAATCGTGGTATCACAAAATTCTCAAGCATATCGGCATACCTGGCAGAATTGACGGAACAAGTCACCGGTCCACGGGGACGGATTTCTTCAAAAAAGTACGGGCCGATGATGAAAGAAGCAGTAAAGCTGCACCATACTGTTAGTTTCGGTGAATGCATAGGAGTTGGCAGACACACTTGTGGATTTGATGCAGCCCAAATACGGCAGTTGTGGGCATTGATATCACCATTCAAATAAAAATGTGCCTCATCACTCCATAAAATTTGCCATGGCCATGCATCATCCACTTCCATACGTGCTAAAAATCTCAACGAAAAGTCAGTTCGGGTACGTTCATCTCCAGGAAGCAATTGTTGAACAGGTGTGAGTTTATAGGGATAAAATGTCAATATCTTATGCAATATTTTCCTCACCTTCGAATATGGGATATCTGTTTGGTGTGCTATTGCGTGTGCACTGCTGGTACCCTGCACAGTAGTCATCTCCTGTTCCACAACAGCAGTTGCAACTTCTTCAACGTGTTGCTGCCCGATTCGTTCGCGTCCCCGGCCTGGTTGCACTCCTAGAGTTCCGGTAGATTCAAATCGTTCAATCATTTTCCGTAAGTTAGTTATGCTCATCGGTCCTCTTCGTAACGTTTTCAATCGCCAGAATTCACAAAGGGCAGCACTTGCATTGTCGCTCTTCTGATAAAACAACTTGACTAGTAACGCCCGGTCAGGCAGAGTAAGCGTCATCGTCAGGCCATTCGTTCGTGAATGATGGGAAATCCTCAGCCTTGCCTTTTATTGTCATGATTACTCAACACAGATAGCGCTTATGCAAATGTATTCATTGTTTTCTTGAAATAAGCGCCCCCTATTGCGACTTTTGGTACTATTTTTTTTTTTTTTTTTTTTGCAGAAATCGAAACTGCATGTTCCACTAAGTACATACACCAAAATGTACTGCATTTGGCCTAATAGAATTCCCGCTAGCGAGCTCTCAACACCTCACGTTATTTCTTGCCCACCCGGTATATACAAGGAATTTAAAAATACTCTCCAAATGCGTTAAGGCATTTATCCCACTGTGTAACAAGGAAGAAGTGTAATTTCTTTATGGAAGAAGTCTTTTGGTTGCGTGTGGAACCATTCCAAAACCTCTTCCTTCACTTCATTGTCCGACTGAAATCTATGGCCTTTCAGAGATCCCCACACGAGTGAAGGTTAGGCAGTCATTTCCATAGATATTCTGCAGACGATGATGAATTTCAGAAACTGAAACTCCTTCACATGTCAAAAAACGAAATACTGCTCTCTGTTCCCGTTTCGTTAACTCCATTTTGTTGCTTGGACGAAGCACTCACTCGCAGAGCTTCGAAGCGCGAGCTATCGTTCTTTCTGACGTGATGCAACACTTGCAACCTCTTGTTCAATTTGCACGTGGGGTTTCGCAATTGTTGAAAACAAAAACTTACGATCCGTCGTCTTCCCCCTGCCCCCCTCCCCTCCCACAAATTTTCGTTTTCATTTGTACAACCCTTATACATTTGCTTGGCAGGAGTTGAGCTAACTGGAATTGATCAGTAATAAAGTCTATACTCTGTCCGATGAAAGTTTTACAGGGCATGTCCAGTTAAATTTCAGCTTTCAATTGTTTAGGCATTTTTGCAAAATAAAATAACAATGTCTAACAATTGAAATGGAAACGTAATTGGACACGCCAATTCAAACTTTCGTTGGATAGAGTACAGTAGTTTGAACGTATTTTGTAGAAGTTTAACTTTTATTATTTTATTTATTGTATTTTCTCTATTTCGAACATTGATATTTTTACTACGGTATTTTAAATCAGTTCACAAAACACAAATCTTACCTGAGAGACAACTCCATGCTCCTCCTGAGAAAACGCGTAACCGTCTGGAAAATGATAATAATTACAAATTCCAATCAATAATATTGTCAGATTTCACTTTTTTTTTTTAAATATATATTAGTTATTTAAAAAATCATTATTTTTAAATTATTAATTATTTTAAGTCAATATTTCTAAAGAAAGAAGTTTTCTATACACAAACAGAAGTACAAAATTATTAGCTGTTATTATTATTATTTAGTACTTTTACTAGTATTTACTATTTATTATTATTATTGTTATTATTATTAAAATTATAATTAATATTATTTGGGAATCATAACAGAAGAGAGACCAGCCGGCCAGAAAGCAAGAAAAGCTCGGCAACAAAACAGTGGAAGCGAAGGCTGGAATTTGACTTACATGGCGGCTCTCTCCTGTAGGTGGCTGGAACAGAAGTCAACAACCCTATCAGGTGTGAATATCAATCAAGAAGCAATTTCCAAGCACGAAGCACATCACGAACAACAACGGCATGCAATTAACAGCAATCGACAACAAAACTACCCGTTCACATGCTATGGATTTAGTGGGTAAAAAAATGTCTGGCAGAAGCATGACCATTAGGAGGAAAGTTTTCAAAAGTCAGAGGAGCAAAGCTGTAAAAAGAGCTAGAGCTCTTTATAATTTTTAGATGCAAACAAAGTTCTACAGTTAAATACTAAAAAAACAAAAAAAAATTACATAAAGTCACAGACACACACATGCAAGCAAAAACATGCAAGGACTTATTAACTACGTATTAATTCCTAAATTTTCTTTTTAATATATTTTAAATGAAATACCAAATATCTTTATTCAACTTTAAAAAAATATGTAGAAATAGTTTATGAATAATTATGCTAATATCTAGGTTTAATCCATTCATTCAATAATAAAAACGTCATATTATTATTATTAAAAACTGCATGCTAACAACACTGAATCGTTATTTTAAAAAAGGGGAAAAAATTTAAAGAAAAGATTATTAGAACCATTAATTAATAAGAACACATATGAAATATCAAAATTGACATTGATTCATGCCTAATGGATGTGAAATACTTACGTTGCATTTCTACTTCGAGAGGCGTTCGTGATGGCCTTTTAAAGGCATTCTTCACATTTTTTAAGAGACGTGCTGTCTCCGTGAGCCTGCAATGTAGCATTGGTAACAGTTAGGAAAGGATGTCTCCTGCATTTGGCGTAACTTTGCCAAAAAATGAAATCTGAATAATTCAGAGATGCATGCACAAAAATAAACATGTATGTTTCTTAGGAGCAATCCAACAGATTAATTTTGTGCCGTGACCAGCTCCCATTTCCTTTTTTCATATAGTCTGTCTATTATATCTTGGCGTGTGAAGCCAATATGTTGCCATGGGTAATGGAAGAGGATTAACTTGTAGCCTCTATTCAAGGTCGCCTTCAATTCATGGTAACATAATCAAAACCTCTTAATCCATGGAAGCTTTGACCTAATTCAGCTTTGTTTTGTATGTACAAATTATTTTACATAACGTTTAAACTTTTCAGAATATAATGTGACCATGTGTTAATATCCGGAATAATCACCATGTACTCTTCTAACCACTCACATACAATTCCAACTCTATGAAATGTCGCATTGTCGTGCTGGAAAATGCCAACATGCCCAGGAAAAACGACATCCAAATATGGGTGTATATGGTCAGCAACGATCGATATATAGGGCAATTCAAAATTTTACTATGCATTTATTTTATAACATAAACAACCCAGACCGGGTTTAAAATGCAGGAAAACTCAAATATTTAACCTTTCCGCAATTGGAGGCTGTGGTGGCGCTGGTGTCGAGATAAAAGTAAAGATGGCATATGCGCCTTGGAGTATGTAAAAACAAACTCTATAATTTTATCCAGTAGGCAATTTCATAAAGATTGCCCTACTGACAAAAGCATCCGTAAGTGGTATGATCAATTTCTGGAAACTGGATGTCTTTGTAAACGCAAAAGTACGGGAAGGCCACGTGTAAGTGAAGAAAAGGTGGAAGCAATAAAGGCCACGTACACCCGCAGCCCGCAGAAATCAACTCGTGAACTGCAACCTCCACAAACAACTGTGTGGCACGTGTTGAGGAGATGATTGAAAATGAAACCATACAGGTTTCAAATGGTTCAAGGTCTACGTCCAACAGATGACATCGTCTATCGTCCAACATTGACTATCGTCTTGACTTGAGGAAGTCACATAGAACATTTGTAATGTTAGAATCAAAAAATACTTAAATTGATTCATATTGACAATGATGAATGAACCTAGAGAATCCCACGAAAGCATTCCCCAGACCATAAAGCTACCATCGCCAGCTTGTTACAGTCCACAAATGGTGGAAGGGTGTTTGTTTTCTAACGTTTCTCACTGTATGTGCCAACATCCATCAGTCTGATGAAGCAAAAAATATGATTCATCTGAGAAGGCAACCTTTTGCTGATTTTTACCTCCAGTGTCATTAACGTTAAGTGCTTTCACCATCTGTCTCTACACACTTCCGATAACCCCCTGGTTCATTTGGGCAGTAAGTTGTTTCACTGTAGCTCGTTGATTTATTCGAACCCGCCATTCCTATCTTTCATCTATGGCTCGTGGAGCACCACAATTACCATATCGCTTATTTTCTGTAGTGCCATTTTGCCATGCGTGAACAGTTCACAAACTCCACAGCTTCTGAAATGCTGCCATCCTTGGCCCCGAAGCCAATAATCATTCCTTTTATATGTCTGATAAATCGTTCAGTTTCTGCATTGCAACAATTGAAATACATTTCGAATGCCTACAACACACAGTATATATAATATAATCATTCCTTATTATAAAATTAATTTTCCCTAATTCAGAATAAGTTTTAATGGATATTCGTATGAATATTAAAAAATTAGAAACATTCACTTAGATCAACGTGATCATTCCGATCTTTTACGATAGGCTGAAGTGTTCTTGCAGATGTTCTGGTTGTAGCTACTACACAATTCTGAACTTGATTAAGAAGCAAAATGGAGGAACCATTATTCAACCCTATTAAAACAATCATAGACATTTAAAACAACTTCTCTTGTGCAGCTCTGCAAAACTTTTCTCTATACACAATTGGCAGTTGGATGCTAATGACTGGCGTAATTAGCTGAATTTGAACTATGACATTTATCATTCAGACAAGGTCACACGCCAAGATATAATAGACGGACTATGAAAGAAAATAAAACTTCGTACAGTTATAGTCACCATCAAGGATTAACACTCAAATCAGTGATTAGTGCTATTTTTCGTATTCGCCTTGACAAAAATCTCGGATGAAGTATCACATCTGATTCACCGTTTGATCCAAGGTTGTCTGAGGATTATGATACATCTTGAATCGAGAATTAATGCACGCAAATTGAAACAAGATGGACGACTTGTTGAAAAAAAGAGGTGACCTCAAATAATATTTTCAGTTAGAAGGTTTGATGTAATTGGTGTAAATTTTTATTGTCGCTACCAAATACATAAAGAATTTATCACTTGATGGCAGTTACATAAGCATTTGAAATTCGAAAATGAGAAGAATAAACTCTTTTCATCTTACACATCTAAATATGCATAAACCGTCATCGCATCGTAACGAATCAGATCGAGACTTACAAAGAATCGTGAATTAGTCCGAGATTCAGTCAATCCGTGATTGGTGAATACGAAATATAATCCTGAATAAAGTAAGTCTGAATCTTAGACTATGTGATTCTAGTTCTAATCCTCGTTTGGTGAATATAGCCGATAGAGCTCATAGGCTGTTTGAGAGTTAGGCATCTAGGCTCACACGTTTTATTTTTTATTCTTCTTAAACCCATCACAAAAAAAAACCAAAAAAAAACCACCTACATAATAAAGTCGTAATTCTCCAGTTCTTATATCAGGTAAAATTGAATACAATTCTTAGACCTTACAACCATTAAAATTTACTTACAATCTAATTGGCAAGTGATGTGAGGATATTAATTATTTCAAACTTGATTAATGCATTTTAAAACTGAAAGTGAGGTTGAAACTGCACAAAAAACTGTGGAAGTTAATAATTCAAAGATAACACTGCAGAGAAGTGAAATAAGAGTGGAAAAGGAATTCACACAATCACGTTCCTTACTATGTGCATTTACTTTAAAGAAGATAAGTTGGCAGTATTAGGTCATTCATGCATACTTAGAACCGATAATCGTTTCCCAATATAATCATTCTCATAAAGTCAATAACGACGAATTCAACTTGTTATTATGATCCACAAATAAGATGCTACTTTTCACAACATAGTGCATCAATCCAGGATCCTTAATAAGAATTACAATCTCAAACGGGCATTCTGGACCATAGGGGAGTTTTTTGTATATAAGCTCAGGGCTTATAACAGGAAAATGCCCAATTTTCTGACATAAAAGTTAGACCCTGGGCTTATTTTCTGACATGTATAAGACCCCGGGCTTATACATTGAAAAAAATAACCCAGACATTAAATAATAGGGCCAAATACAAGCTCTGGACGTATAAATGGAAACGAAATTTCATAGGAGAAAACTTCATTAATTAAAAATGAAAATATCAACAAGGTTAAATAAAACTATTTTTTATGTAGGCTTTCGAACGAATCGAGGAGTTCATTATCTCTATCAGAATACATAAATTTTAAGTCCGTGAATTTGGACTTTGGTAGAAACTATTTAAGTGATTAATGAAGTCGTCTATATTCCGAGGGCATTTTAATAAGTAATGGACAATAATTTTTTTAGGGTTCCGTACCCAAAGGGTCAGGGAACCCTATTACTAAGCCTCCGCTGTCCGTCCACCCGTCCGTCTGACCTTTTAAGGGCTGTATCTTTTGAACGGTTGAAATTTTTACAGAATATGTTATTTTGGCAAATTGTGTAACAAATAATAAAAAATAAATATAATATGGTAGTACGGAACCTTCGTTGCAAGAGTCCGACTCGCACTTGATTTTTATTTTTATATAACATATCCACGCAGGGTATTTCAAATATCTTTTGGGCATCATTTCAGGAATGAACTCCCCATATGTAGTCAAAAAACATTTATTACAACTAGAGTCCAGAAACATATGGATCACATCATACTTTATTTCTGACATTTATCAGAGAGAGAAAAATGAAATGGCTCTTTGGGTTTTCTTTTATTTTCTTATTTACTTTCTTTTTTTTTAATAGAATGAAGATGTTTTCTCCGGCAAACTAGCTTTGTCTTTTACTTGTTGTTGATTATCTCCACTAATTTTTCCACTTTGAAAATCTCCTTGTTTTACTTTTCATTTGGCCTTCCTTTCACTAGGAAGATATTCTCTTGTTTCACATAGATTATATAGTGTTCAAATGGCAGTGATTATCACAATGAGAGGCGGAAGTCAGCATAAACTAGATCATAAACGTGATGAACAAAGAACAACATCGAGATCATCATCACTATTTTTATAATGTGTTCTGGTCAATGTATTTCGTGAGCTCTGATTGGATGGTGAAGGTCACTGCAATGCAGGTTAATTCCTCCATGATCACTATGACAGCTCGATCCGATACTGCTTAAGCATAATCAGTTGCCTCCTTTATCAATTTCATCTCCTCAAATGAAACTGAATTTGTGTCTCATTGAGTAAAAGCTGCTGTTGAAGTGATAACTGTTGAAAATACAGTATAATCCACTTAATATGAAATGATTTCCTGCCCCAACCGCCTTCAGTGAATTTTATATGCAAAAATCATCCTCTTAATACGAAATGCTTTTATAAAAATTTCAGATAATATGAAATAATTTTTAATAAAATTAAAAAAAAAATAACAACTAAATTTCTTAATTTGAGGAGTGGACACAATGTAAACTCCGCTTATAAAAGCAAATTTTCAATCCAATGAAACACACCAAGTTTGTATGGTAACGTGGATTGTTTCTGATCGGTCCAATTTCTGGTCAACCCATGTCGAAAACAAAAGGTCCAATGCAAGAAATTGGATCACTGAGGCAGTATAAAAAGGGGGCCTGCAAACCTGAAGATTCATTCGTCAGGAAAGAGAAAGTGACGAATCAGATAAAGACAGCAATGACTATGAACACAAAGAAAAGGAAGTTCCTGTTCTTCCGTCATCAAAAAGGTTAATGAAGTCTTAGAAATCCTACAAATTTGTATTGTGTGTGTAAATGATGTTCCAGATGAAGTTTTTCCAAGTTATTTTATAATCAGTAATTTTATAAATAACAATTTGATAAGTAGGTGAAAACAATCAAAAATGCGTAAAAGCAGCTCGCGTTTCTTCCTCCATGCACTAGGCAGTGTAGGACAATCATGTCGCTGATCCAATTCTCTGCGATTGTGAGAACGCGTGGAAAAAATTTCATTGTGATATGATATAGTGCTAGAGAACGCGATAATCACTGCCGTCTGAACAAGATATTAGGGAAAAAGTAAAAATAAACGAAAGAAAGACAGAACATAGAGTAGGTCAAAAAGAATATTACACTTATAAACAACTATTACAGATAAAACACTCATGATAGAAGGTACTGATAGAAAGAAAAATTCACAAAGTTTCGTTGAACTTGGCCCCACCTCATTATTAGAAACAGGTGTTATCTGAATGAGCATCTGTCTAACCACTATATTGGTTGCTCCACTGCCAAAAATCTAGCATAGGGTTGGCAACCTCCTCTCTGTTATTGACACGTGGTTCTCCAGTATTCAAAATGAAATTATAACAATCAATTTCAAAAATCTAACTTTTTTCGCAACACGCGCACAGACTTTTAGATTTCAATAAAGAACTTTTTCAAGTTCATTGAAATACTAAGAACTGTTCCTAATGTTTCCACGGGGTTGCTTAAATAAAATTAATCACACGAGGTTTTTAACAAAAGTAATAAAAGCTGCTTAAGAGGAGACACCCACAAAAAGGTTAGCTTTTGATCCAACCTGGCCTAACCCCTTATGATTTTTTTCCTATGTACAGCCCTGCTGAAAGATGTGGCAGAACTATGAAGCCCGTTATTCTATATGGCAAACATTGGATTATCACTTAGGGTATGAGGATGAACGATTTTACAGCAGAACACATCTCTTTGGGACCCAATACACCTTACATTGAAATTGTCTCAATCCGAGAGATTATTATGCCAATTATTTATGAGTAAGGATGAGAGATACACAAATATTTGATTTTTTTAAAGCTTTGAACAACTATGTGACAAGATAGTCATACATTACTGCCAGGAGCTATTACAAGAGCACCCACACCCAGTTATTCTTTGGAAATATAGAAAGTGACTTTGTTAACCTCATCAAATGTCGAGCTGTTATTGGGTTAGGTGGAAAAGGAGAGATGCATGAAGATATACCTGCTACCCCATAGAAAATAACGTTAGTTTATTACACAAATTTACTTCAGAAAGCCAAATTCTGGAAAACTGTAATACAAGCATTTACATATGATTACAGCAGTTTGATAAAATCACATTGAATTTGCCAGCAAGGTCTTCAAGGAGCAATTTGAAATGAGGCAAAGCACCATCCTCTTGAAAGATGACGTCCATGATCTTTACACAGAATTGCAGCTGTGGCATGGCCCAAATTTCAAGCATGGCCAAACAGCTGTACCTCGTCCACAAAGACCAAGAATTAGATTTTGAATTTTGAGATGGCTAGCAATTCAAACGAAAGTTAAAGATCTCTGCTTATTTTACATAATCAAACTTCATCACCACAACACTAATAGAAGGGCTGCAAGAAATTTACGAAATCACTGCAATCATCTATAAACACTCTGCATAAAAAGTTCTTAATAAGCCGATTCATTAACCTTGGTTTAGTTGCTTTGTTTACTACTCTGGAAGGATCTCTGTTGGTGATTTCACTCTCTCGCACGGCTTCACCTAAAGATTTTAATGCTGTCCTCCGAAATCTGAAAATTTTAATAGAAACAAAAGTTAGCATAACTTACTTTTGCACAAACTAACTGAATATTAAATTTTGACACATCTTTCTAAACATTTTTATATTAAATTACAACATGGTAACAGTAAGTCAAAAAAAGTTCTCAGTCTAGTTCAGTAGCGCACTAACTAGCCCTGTGAGCATTAACCTGCCATATTAACTTCGGGACTGTTTGTAAACCACATGGTTACTTTTTTTGCCTTTTTAACCCCCCCCCCCCATTGGCAATGATATTCATATTTGAACCCCCCCCCCTAAAAATTATGTAGTCAGAAAAATTAGATCCCCCAAAAAAAGAAATTAAAATGCAAACACTCGAATGGTTTTGACCGCATGATCATTATTTGACCCCCTTCCCCTCTCTTTTATGGTCATATGTGGTAAAATACTGATCCCCCCCCAATTGACCACGTCGTTTATGAACGTTCACATGTAACGTATTCTTTAAATCTTACTTACTTACTTTTCAAACCCGCTTATCCATTAGGGTCACAGGGGCTCCAGCGCTCGCGATCTTCTGCCATCAGGCGGATGTCCTCAATGGTAATACCCAAGTGACTCGAACCCACATTCTCCATATAGTCCAAGCGACTCGAACACCTGATTCTAGGCCGACCCCTTGGTTTCTTACCCACCGGCTTGAAATAGCAACTGCCTAGAAGACCAGTTTGCAGCATCCGTATCACGTGGCCATAGCAACGTAACTGAGATCTCTCAATGCAGAGAAGTAACGGCTCAACACCTCTCCCTTATTGTGCTGCTGTGCATTCACCTCTCAGGAATCTCATTTCGGGCACTTGTATCCACGATCGCACTCTTTCGGTCATTACTCAAGACTCATGACCACAGGTGAGAATGGGGACAAAGATGGATTTGAAAGCAGATAGCTTGGCTTTGTTTCTTTAAATTTAATGTTAAAATTGTCTGCCTGTTCTACCAATATAAAATGAATTGCAGTTTAGAATTACGCTAAAGTCATATATGTTAATGGGTCTTGTTTGGTTGTTTAAAAGCGTTTTGGTTATATTATTGGTTCTGAAATCAATTTTGAAATTTTTACTTTTTAAAAACTTTGTAATTCTTATCTACAGTCCGTCCCAAAAAATTACGAACATTGTTTTTTTCTGTGTAATGGAAAGAATTCAACAAATTGTTAACATAGTTTATTGTTACTCTACAAGATAGGAAATTATTTCAATGCTGCTATATGTTTAACAGTCAGATCACATAAGAAAACATCCGAAAAAAAAGAAACAGGCGTTTTTGCTGTCCCAGAAAATTATGAACATAGTATGAAAAACGTCAAACAATACAAAGAACGTATGAATTAATAATCAATAAACTTGCCATTTCTTTTAATCACTTCAAAAATACGATGTTTTATTGATTCAATGACTTTGCACAAGTTCAGAAGTGGAATTTCCTCCCATGACTTTAGAACGGCCGTCTTAAGGTCCTGAACGGAATCAAATTGACGTCCATCCTTATAAACAGCCCTAACCAAGATTCCCCACACATTCTCGATTGGGTTTAAATCAGGACTCAATGACGGTCATTCTAAAACAGGGATGTGCTTTTGATTAAGCCATTGTTTTGTCGATGCTGATGCATGAATTAGATCATTGTCTTGTTGAAAAATGTAATGCTCTCCACCAATACGTACAGCGTGTGGGAGTAAATGTTCGTTAAGCATCTCTTGATATGCCGTAGAATTCATTCTGCCATTGACGATTGCAAGTGATGACTTTCCGTTCATGCTGAAGCTACCCCAGATCATCAGGGAACCACCTCCTTGAACTCTCTTGCTGAAATATTGTTCTTCATGGCGTAGGTCGTGCCAATATCGCTGTAGTCCATCAGGTCCATCTAGACTGAATTTTTTTTCGTCACTGAATATCACATGTTCCCACGCCTTGTCCCAGGTCATGTGATCTTTGGCCCATTGTAGAAGTTGTTGCAGATGTGTTGCTTTGAGGGCTGGTCGTTGTTTGCGTTTCATGAATTTGATGTTTTTGTCGCTTCTTAAAATGCGATGCACACTTGATTTGGAGATTTCATGATCCAATTCTTGGGCTATTGTACGTGTTGAGCAATTTTTGTGGGTAGCTAATCGCACTACTTCTCGTCTAGTACGGCTAGTTGCCTTTTTCTTGCGGCCACTTGCGTGTTTGTCGCTTGCAGTTCGTTTCCCTTTCAAATATTCATTAACTGTCGATCTTGCACGACCAATTCTTCTGGCTATTTCAGCTTGTGAAACACCTTCAGATGCCAGGGCATCCATATAACCTTTTTCACGTTCTGTAACATCTTGTGAGAAGTGGTCATTTTTTTTTAAAACTTGTAGGACTACAAGCAGAGTTCCTTCTATCTATCTATATGCAACTTTCATGTTAATAAATGCTTCCACCTACTGCGAAATGATCATGTTCTGTGTGTTCGTAATTTTTTGGGACATCACATTTAAGGTAGACTGGATGGTTTGTTATTTCCTACGTGCCTGAATGTTAAACACATAATAGCAACATTGCGATAAATGCCTATTTTGTACAGTAACAGTGAACTGTGTAAACAATTTGTTGAATTCTTTCCATTACACAGAAAAAACCAATGTTCGTAATTTTTTGGGACGGACTGTATGTAGAATTTGATTTTTATTTTATGGGTTAAAAGAGTGTGCCAAGTAATATAGCTGCATTTACTTCGGTAATTATTAAATTGGTGTTTTTGTGATCATGTGCTTATGCTGGCCTGCGATCAAGTGATGGACATCAAAATTTGGAACAGGGCCAACATAAAATTTTGGGAAATCGGCCACGAGAACATTGAAAATGCTTTGGCAAGTTTATGGAGATGAAGCAATGGAAGAGTCAGACAGAGCCATAGCTCAAGAGCATGCTCTTATTTTCGACGTCCATGACATTGTTCATTTAGAGTTTACCCCCAAGAACCAGACATCACAGAGAATTTCACTGTGCATTCGAGGGAGACCATTCTGGAAAGCAACTGAAACTGTGGCATGCGAAGAACTGCATTCTCCACAGCCACCCTGTCATCAAGCACTCCTCATTCACGAGTTTCTCGCTAAGCTCAACATGTTTTCGCTTCTGTACCCACCTTACTGCCAAATTTTGCTCCTGCAGACTTCTTCTTATTCCCGAAGCTGAAGATCAAAGGTTACCGTTTTAACATCGTTATAGAGATCCAGCACAAATAGCAGAAGGTTCTCAACATGCTTATAAAAGATGACCTCGAGGCTGCATTCAAGAACTGGCAGATATGTCGGGACTGGTGTATCGCATGTAAGGTGAGTATTTCAAAGGAGATGACGTTCTAACTTAAGCAACGAAAGCACTTTTTCTTTAAGCAGAGCTAGTCCAGAAAAATTTTGATACCATCTCGTACAATGATAAAATGCACTTTTATGCTCTTTTAATTTTTATAATAAATAAATTACTACCTGAAATAACACATAAGTAATTTGGATTAAATACTAGCAAATGAATTTTCAACTTACACTTTAACAGAGAAATCAGCAAGGAGAGTGATGAGAGGAATGATTACAAGCCCCATCCAAAAGACACCTGATGTTAAAACCATTTCATCCTGAAATAAGTAGTAAATTGGAAAAAAAAATTATATCGTATTAAAAGGTTGTATTTACATAGAAATAGCTTTCATAGGGAAGGGCCAGGAGAAAAAAAAAAACATATAAAGCAGGATATCATATTAAAGAGATCATAATAACAGGATTCGGCTATATAAGGGGGGAAAAAAAAAACAAAAAAAAACTGATGGAATAAAGAAAATTTAAAAAAATTTTATTACCATTCCACACATATCAGGTGCAACAGGAATGGATGGCCAGAAGTTGCTGTATGCCAAAAGGAAGATGAACCAACTAAGGATGCTGCCCCAGATGGCCAAATGTGTTACCTGAAGATATCATAAATTTCATACAACAACATGTTCAAACAAGAAATTAATCCTCCCCGAGGAGGGTATAAGAAAGTAGCGGAACCCCCAAGATCATCTATTTTTACCCTTTTATTTTCACTTTTAACCCCCTCCCCCAATTATTTAATCAAAAAACTGTTTGTTTTTTTTTTAACTTAGTATTTGGAAATTGATCTATTTTTTTTCATTTCTTATCATTTCTGATCAAATGATATATCACATGCCATATGTTGCCATAGTTCCAAAGACCAAGTGAATGCCACCCCCAATTTGAACCAATTAATTTGAACCGACCTTACTGGAACAATTTGGCCCAAACTTCATAATAATGTAGATCTTATCCAGAGGAATCTCCATACTGAATTTCGCACCTTTACTAATGATATTCCCTCGTAGATGTTATGTATAAACAATAAATGAAAATTAAATGAAAGATGACAATGAATGGTGAATGATAAATTAAATTGTAAATGGGATGTTTTCGGATTTCTTTTGGAATCCATCTTCAAGAAATCCGAATACATTCCATTTATCATTTATGGTCATCTTTCATTTAATTTTTATTTATTATTAATACATAACATTTACGAGTACCACCACAAGAAAACTGGTAAAAAAATTTCTCCATTTACTCATTCATGAGGATTTCACTATCTGCCTGTGTCAATTTCTTCCATGATTGATGGGGTCAAAGGATGCCCATGTCGGCAACAATTAGCACCTCTGCCAAGCCCATCCTTCATGTATAAGATGCTCACATTTGTCGCTTTTAATCACTCTCCATTTCTTCAACTTCATTATCGACTGCCAAAGGATCATAATCCTAAGGAAGAAGACTGCAAGGCTCGTACATTTTTCTGGAAAACTTATTTCCAGTTTACCGCTATTGAGTGGAACACGCTTTAGCAGCATTAACCGCACAGTACCAGAAACTTATTTCGCAAGAAGGACGTCATCGATGCCCTCTATAGTTCAAATGTGTCAAAGTGATTTTTTTTTTGCGATGTTCAGTATATAGCAAATATTTGTTAAATTTATTACATAAATAAATAAGAAAAATGTTCAAAAATGATAATATACATTATGGAATCATATAATTTCCTTTAATTATTTCACTTAATCTTATAGTATCGAAAATTTTGACGTCAGTTGCTCCTTTAATGTGTCTATAAAATCATTAACTATGAACTGTGACATGTAATATTTTTATAATCTATATATAATTGGACATAAGTGTTACATATATAAATTTCAGTCCAGTATTTTATTTTCACTCCAAGATGTTCTCTATTTAGTAAAATTGAAATGCATTGCTGCCCCTCTAAGTCGTGATTGGCTATGTCATGAAATCGGATAAGTTGCGCTCAATGGCTGGACCAGTTTATTTTTTTTCCCAGACTACTCTTAGAAGTACACTTTACTATATGCACTTGAGAAAGACAAGTCATCCAACAACGTTAATCATTGGCACTGGGAAAGATGAGCTATGTAAAATTGCTCTCATTGGCTCTTTGGACGAGGGTCTTTTGAGACAATTCATTTATGACGGTCTTTTAGTGGTCTTCTGCTTTCGTGCAATACAGCAGGCCTATTTCAATCCAGTGAAATGGGGAACCGTTTTTAAGGAACTAGATAAGGTACTCTTCACGTGGTTCATGCAGCAGAGAACGATAGGAACCCTAATATCTGGCGAGATAACACGAAGCAAAGCTGAGATATTGAAAAAATTTTTAGACGAGCATCGCGCATTATCTGAAGTCAACGATTTCAAGGCAAGTAACAGCTGGCTTACCCGATGGAAAGAAACACCACGGCGAGCGTCAATTGGCAATGACTGGTGAAGTTGGATCAGCAAATATAGAAGCAGCTGAACAGTATCCATCGGAGTTAAAATGCCTAATTCTTGAAGGTGGTTATGTCGCAGAACAAATATACAACTGCGACAAAACGGAGCTATGTTTCCATATGTTCAAAATTGATCATAATTACGATTCATATGCTGTTTTTTCAGTCTTCTATTTTTGTATTTAAAAATATACATATATGATAAATAGTATTAATGAGAAATTTTTATTGCTTACATTAGTATGCCATAAAAACCTATTAAATATGCAATGATTGTATCATTGTCATTTAAACACAGCATTGTTGAAGGTGGCACCATCTTTCGCGGAACAGCAAACTCATTATGCTGCGGGCAGTGAAATCTTGGCACCCAACATTTGCAACTTAGAGGGGCAGCAATGTAGCAGTTTAAAGATATATACATCTTTCTGCCTGTTTATTTGAATATGATAATAACAATCAAAATCTTGAAATTCTTACCCATGTCCATGCATTCATTTCTAAACCAGCTTTTAAGCAGACTGCGACAACCACGTACTGGAAAGGTATAAACATTGAGGGAAAAAATTAAAAGTTAAGCAATGTTTATTAATGAATTCTGATTAAAACAGTTATATAATTAGATAAGATTATATGTAATTTAATTACAAGATCTGGCGAAAGGAGAGAAAAAAAAAGGGGGGTGCAGAATTTCAGGTATCCAACTTTACTAAACTACGTAAAATAAAAACAGAATAGATGTACAAAAAAAAAAATGTAACTTATCGTTCTTGTTGCACAAAAATTCAATAAGCACACAAGGGTGTTTTGAAAATTTTTTACCTACTATTCAATAGCTTCAGCAATTTACGAGATACGGATGTAAAATTGGCACGAAGGAAAGCGGATTCATTGACCATCGAGACACCTAACAGCACCCATCTACATGCATAGAATAGTTGAGAATATGGTGATGTACATGGATGTTCGGTTGAAATGGCATGCGGTGATTGAACTCCTTGCTTACTTTTCAAACCTGCTTATCCATTAGGGTTACGGGGGCAGCAGCCCTATGGAGGATCTCAGGCACCACCAATGGTAATACCCAAGCAACTCGAACCCAGATTTTCCTGTAGTCTAGCCACCTGATCCTTGACTGACCCCTTGGTCTCTTACCCACCAGTTTGCAGCATCTGTATCATTTGGCCACACCAATTAAACTGAGACCTCTCGATGCCGAGAAGTAGCAATTCAACACCTAAAGACTCCTTTATTGTGCTGCTGTGCACTCTGCCATACATCTCAGGAATAGATTTCGGCTGCTTGCACCTGAAATCGCACTCTTTTGGCCATCAGCCAAGACTCATGACCATAAAAACACCTGAACTTATTTGTACTTATGTTCTCTTTCTGCATCCATGTGACAGCTTAAAATAAAAGTGAGATTTAGAAATCAAAACTTATGAAAAACATTAATGATTTGAAAAAACCGTTCGATAACCATGAGCAAAGATTTTTAAAATATTCAATGGTTAAAAACAGAACGTTTCTCTTACTCTATCCATTTAAAATCCAATTTTTTTCTCTATTCATTTAAAATCCATCTAAACATTTTCATTTTTCTCTCCTTTCATTAAGAAAGTCCAAGAATAATTAAATTCCTTACCGTATAGACCATATTTCCAAACACAAGATAACCACCATCACGTCCAGACGGCCATGCTATGTCTGAAATATCAAATAAGATCAATGTTAAACGTTTAAAAGGATATTTTCATTAATTTTTTTGTAAGAGCATGAGTCAGTAGCCCCTTTTATTATAAATCATAATTTTTACAAAAATCGGATAGCCAAAATATAATGGATGAATTAAACAGATTAACTCAAGAAGAAGAATTCGCCAAGAAACTGTGGACACAATGATCAATCGAGGGATGAGAAGAAAACAGAAATTCGCAATAATCATTTTTAATGCCTCAGATGTTCATTTCGAAGGCTATGCTCCTTTCATCAGTGAGTGATTTAGCAAACAGAGAACTCTGTATTTATAATAAAATTGTAACATAAATCAACAAATACCAAAATTAAACAATCAAAAACCAATTACAAGTAGGTCAACATAAAACAAAACCAACCAATCATAACCAACAAGAACCCAGGCCCGACTTTTTTTCTTTTTAAGAGCTTCGCTTAAAATAGCTATTTACTTTAGAATGAACTTTGCAAGGGTAATCAATCCCCTACTGGCATGGGGCCTTCATCATTGTTCGGTAACTGATTTGTTGCTTTGTTTCTTACAACTTCTAAAGATTTCAAAAAATATAACGGACTAAATCTGTCCAACGAAGGAAAAACTGGGCGTGTCTAATTAAATTTCCAATTTCAATTGTTAGACGTTGTTGCTAAGTAAAACTAACAATATTTAACAATTGAAATTGGAAATTTAACTGGACACGCTCAGTTTTTCTTTCGTTGGACAGTATAGTATCTCTACAAGAGCGAGCCACTTCAAACAATTCGGGGCCATAATCACATGATGATGGTTTATTTATGTTACAATTTTCTGTCTGCTAAATCACTCACTGATGAAGAGAGCATAGCCCATGAAATGTACATCTGAGGCATTGCAAATGTTTATTGTGGATTTCTGGTTTCTTCTCGTTGCTCGATTGATTGACAGATTAACTCATTCAGTAGAATACTGTAAATTATTTATAGACCTGAATGAGAAAGAGCTGAAGTAAATACTGATATTACAAAGATATTTCAAAGATATTTCAAAGGTCGCCCCTCCCCCCCCCTTTAGTGGGAAAAGTTCTGCAACCTGGATTCGAACCAGGAACCACAAGTATCAAGCTTGACAATGGGCTATTGCAGACATTGTATAGCCATGCTGTCGCTAAATGTCTTAAAGACCCACCAAATAGTCAAGATGGAAAGGCCAATGATAGGGTGGGCACCCAGTTCATAGATCGGGAATTTCTCCTATCCAACTATCAGAAAGTTTGATGAACATACATAAGAAATAATGAATGTAAACTGGAGCTAATTCTCCAAAAATCAGATAATGATATTTGAAAAAATGGAAGGAAAAATTCTACGACCTGGATTCGAATCAGGAACCACATGTATCACGCTCGGCACCTTTACCATTTTTTCAAATAATATCATTACCTGATGTTTGGAGAATTAGCTCCAATTCTCATTCATTATTCCCTTTAGTGATTCACTTCGAATCTTGCCACCAGATGAACATATCAGATTTACCCTATAGTTTCGATGTTCGTTAGTATCAGGTAACTCATGAAGAGACAGAAGACAATTACTTGATGGTTTATGAAAAAGGACGAAGACTAATGACCGATTGTTTTGGACTTGAAATCTGTCGTCCGTCTCACCAATTCAAATGTTATCACATCATGTCCCCAGCATCCTGGAATTGGCTTTGGTTCCCTTTGTGAATTTTTTTTTTCTTGATCTCCATAATGGTGTCGGCCGGCCAGGTGGCCAAGAGGACTAGGGCGTAGGCTTTCTAGCACTCGAGTCCGCCTGGTCGTGGGTTCGAATCCCGCTGTGGGCATGGGTGTTTTTGTTTGTCCCGGGCTGTGTACTGTTATAACTTGTGTAAAAGGCGCAAAATGATCTTAGTAGTCGACACCAAAATTTCTAATAAACCAAACCAAACCATAATGGTGTCAAATCTCTTCCCTTTCAGTGCTGCCTTCAGTTTGGGGAACAGAATAAGGTAAGAAGAGTACAAAGATATGACTCACAAACTGATAACGCTGAGTGAGCTAGTGTGTTGTCATGATGGAAAAAACGGTTCTCATTGAGCTAAAGTTCAGGTCTTTCCTCCTCACGTTTTCTCCGAGACTTTTCAAAACTTGGAGGTAGTAACTCTGACAGTTCACTTTCTAACGAAATGGGAAGAAATCATGTTGAACAATGCCATTGGTGTCAAAACATAAAGGGTTTTGATTTATACATTTTGATACTAGAGCAAACTTGGCATGCCTTTTGCAGCTGAGGCGAATTTCACCAACCCACTGAGAGGACTGAGCTTATTTTCAATGCATAGCTATAACCTGCAAGTCACTCATCACGAAAGTTAAAAAAAAAAAAAAATCGTAGAACGCTTGGGAGATCACCTTACGTAAAAAATACTTAAGCTTATAAACAAACTATCAACAATCCGTGCAATCACATGAAGATGATGCACTTGCCTGGATGTCTGTATAACTAACTATAGCCACGCTATTCAAAATGCTCTATAGCGAGATGTTTCAACACCATAATTTCTTGTTTGTATTCAGGCTGGTAACAGAAAATCTGAAACAGTCCTCTTACAGCCCTACCATAGCACTAAGTGGCTACCATCTATTCGGTTCGCTAAAGAAGTTCCTTGGAGATCAATGTTTGCGGACTTTGTTTTAACCCTCACTTCTAATGCTTAGAATACTGTACATTGAAATGCATCAAATTATGTTATGCTTTAGAAAGAAAAATAACTCCAAAACCACTATTCCACATAATAAACTTTAAATGAGTCATTAAAGTTTATTATGTGGAATAGTGGTTTTGGAGTTATTTTTCTTTCTATAGTTGTGTCCACAGTTTTTGGCTTGATTCCATTGTATGTTATGCTTGTATACATACTTAGAATCTCATTTACTTTTTAAAATTTATTTGTTTTAAAAGACTGAGTAAAGAATTAAACAAATGCTTACCTTGTTCCATAGCTAACAACGTCAACCAAAACAAAAGAATGGAGTGATAGATGGAATCTATAATCCAAACCCAAAATACCTAGAGATTAAATTAAAAACAATTGAAGTGTTGGAGAACCAAGCAATCTTATTACACAAGAATAAGACTGAAAAGAAAGGGCACAGTTTACTTTGACATTGAAAAGCTCAGCATTTTGAGAAGGTTTATAGAGTGCAGGAAATTTCATCATGGTCTCAGCACTACACATCCTGTCAAAGAGCCCCATCACTAATGGTGGAGCAGCTGTGAATATCTGTGAAAAAATAACGATCCAGTCATCTACGTTATATGGAAAACAAGTATGGAAAATGAGTGGATTATCTACTAATTAAAGAAAATGGTACAGATACTTACAACATTATATAACCCTATCGTCCATCGTTCAAACACAGTTTGACCTGACCAGCCACTCATAACAGCAAACCATAACTTAAAAAAAAAAAAAAAAAAATACAAATATGGAATCTTTTATGTAATAGCCCAAATTATGAGCACGTTTCTACAGCTTACAGATATGAAACAAACTATTATTTCAAAAGCAAGCTGAACTCAAAATGGAAACCCTAATTTGCAAAACAACAATATTCGACCCACTCCCTCGAGTTTCAAAATTTAAATATATTAATAAGTACAAAAAAAAAACAATAAACTTACTTCGATAAGATATAAGCAAATGTTTTTATGGAAAGAGTACAAGATCAATTTGCACAATCTGTCGTAACTCCATGCACCATGAACAAACAACAATTTGGTCAGGTAACGAAACTAAAGAAATGAAAGATATCATTTGAAAACAAAGTCAAAAATATTTTACAAGGAAAAAAAATTATTACTAATTTATTGTAAAATTATTATTATTATTATTATTATTATTATTATTATACTGGAATGACTTATTAAAATATTTTAAGAAGCAGTTGAATTATCAGGGGCTTGAATAATTTCTCGCTGGGTTTTTTTCCATTAGCGTAACAAGAGTCATCTATCAGTGCAGTTTTTAATCCGTTAGATGGCAGCAGTGTTTAATGGATTCAGTATTCTCTGGTAAGGCAAAAAGACAAAAGTGACATTATAGAATCACGGCTTCTATATACTAAAACTCTTGCGTGTATTTATTTATTTATCTGTTATTCTATCTTCTCCTAGACGGTTTGAGCTAACGACTTGAAATTTTCACGGCAGGCTTATCAATAAAGAATCAGCTCTATCGCCAAAAATCAGCCCCCTAGACCCCCCCCCCTTCCCCACTTTCTGGGGTTTTCATTTAAAATTATCTGCTTTTGCTTTGTAATTCCCCTCAACAGATGGCGCAGGCGGGCGAAGCCGCGGGTAACAACTAGTTATTTGTACAAGCTTTTAACATCCTTCAAATTAGTCTCCTAGCTTGTCTATTAGGCATTGGTTTTTTTTGTGACTTGCACATGACATCCAGTGCGAGGTAGGTCTGCAGTTGATTTAACTTCCTGTTTGATGGCTGTTATCCATTTTCCACTGTAGGATAAATTAGCACGGTCTTCTCATAGCTCTGTATGACATTTTCATGCATTGCATCCATGGAGAATGGTTATTTTGATGTACAAACGTTGTTCGACTTAGATTATTCTATTATGGATCGATGCAATCCTACAACTGAGATGACCACGTACATACTGCTCTACTCATATCCGTGTGCTCTTAACTCGTAAACTTTCAAACTTATATAGTTATATCCTTAAATTGGAGCATGTTCAAGAGAAAAAAAATAGTTGCCATGTATTATGACTCCCGAGAGAAATTGCTTCTTCAAAATAGTAAATTATAGGTCTTCCCCCCCAATCCTTTTTTTAATGCCCCCCAAGTCATTACCTGAGCAATTGAATAATCTGACGCACATGCAGCCTGCAGTCCTTCTACTCCACTGATTCCAATGCCTACATGGGCAGCCTGCAGTAAATGGATAACAAAATTTCATGAAAACTTCTAATATACGAACAGCAAACTTCAAAAACAAAAATTACAAATTATTTTATATTTTCATAGAAAATTACAGGATTTGAAATATCCCCATAGATCAACAAAATAAAGAGAGAATTTTTTTTAATACATTTATTTTTTAAGTAAACATTAGATTGTTTCTAACTAAATAAACAGCTGAGTCCTATTAATGTGACCGGCTGTTAATATCAAGAACAATCACCATGTGCCGCTCGGACAGCGGCTAGACGGGCTGAGAGAGTCTCAATGAGGCAAAAGTGTCCACAGGTAGATTGAGCCATGATGACTGCAGTTCAGTTGACGGCTGTTGGAGAGTGTGAGATGGAGTATCCATGGAGCGAATAACCCGATTGAGGCGGTCCCCAAAATACATGATTGGGTTAAATCTGGAGAATTTGGGGGTCAGGGAAGTATATTAAAGTCTTCCTCGTGATCTTTTAACTACTCACGTACAATTCCAGCTATATGAGATGTTGTATAGATGAACATGGTCAGCAAGGATCAATACGTATTTAAATCGATTCATAAAGCCATCCACAATGATGACTGCACCCAAAGAGTGCCAGGAAAACATTCCCCGGACCTTAACGCTGCCTCTGCCAGCTTGTTGCCATCTACAAATGTTTGAAGGGTGTTTGTTTTCCGACATCTCACCATCTGTCCAAAGGAGCAAAAAACATGATTCATCTGAGAAGGCAATCTTTTGCCAACCAGTGTCGGTACTGCTGTGCAAATTCCAGCCTCTTCTGATGTACAGTTGTTAGCATAGGTGTTGTCACCATCCATATGCTGCAGAGCCATATAAGCAGCAACATTCGTAGAACTGTCATTCTGGACACACATATAGTAGCCCTCTGGTTCATTTGGCCAGTATCTTGCTCCACTGTAGCACGTCAATTTGCCCGAATGCATGACCACAGCTGCCGATCCGCTCTTTCATCTTTGGTTCGTGTAGCACCACAATTCCAATGTCTCATATTCTTTAGTGGCATTTTGCCATGTGCGGTACACTTTTAAAAAGCAGCATGTGAACAGTTCAAAAACTCTGCAGTTTCTGAAATTCTGCCATCCTTGGACTGAAAGCCAATGATCATTCCTTTTTGTACGTCTGATAAATCACTATTTCTGCATTGCAACAATTTAAATTTTTTTTGAATGCCTACAGCACATTGTATATACTTGCACAATCTGTTGATAACACGTCATTTCTTGCTTTATTTATCTACTGCCTTTTGTGATTGGTTATTTAGCGCTGGCATCCCAAAAAGGAAGTGGTCACATTAATGTGACTTGACTGTTTATATGCTCAAATTCCAAAATATTCCATAATTTTATTTAGATATGTATTGAAGATTAATCTCATGGATGATGTATTAATTTACATTGTGAAGCAAAGACCATGCCTCTACTGATGTTACCAAGATGGACACCCCACTATAAGAAATTGCGTTCGGAATTTTCGTTTTTTCACACATTTAGGGTTCGAATTAAAAATGTTTAAATATGCCACAATGTTAATCATCATGGACCAATCTTGCAATTTATATAAAGAATAACTCAAGAAAGTTCAATGAGGATTTATTATTGAAGAAAACAGATCTCAGATGTCTAAATTACTGAAAAAAACAGGAAAGAAAATTCCATATTCTGGACATGAACCAGAAACCTCCAGTTAATCACGCTGTGGAGAATTTTCTTTCCTATTTTCTTTAATGATTCATTTGACCATAGAGTTGTACTTTAAAAATATTACTGAATACGAAAGAGAATAATAACAAATACGATCGTTCAACTTAACCTGAATCATGGCTACATCGTTTGCTCCATCACCGATAGCCAAGGTGATGGAATTAGTTGATTGCTTTACCAACTCAACAACTTCTGATTTTTGAATCGGTGAAACTCTTGATGCACGCAATTAAAAAAAAATCGATACAAACACATTATTTTTGTGAATGTGTGGGAGCTGTGAGTTTTAAAAGTAAAATTTAAAAAGATTATCTTACCTACAACAAATAACAGATCTACAAGATACAGCTAAATCTAAAAAATCAGTCCGAATGTCATGTGTTAAGGCATATGTTAAAGTCTAAAGAAAGAAAAATAAATTTTATAATAAAAACGTATTTTCAAATTTCAGACTGAAAGTTTATGAGTGTGCTACAAATCTGTACAGTACCTAGAAGACAGGAAACGTACAAAGGAAAATAAAGATCTACCTTTCCGTCAATTATTAATGCTATTTCATTTTCTTTCCTGAGTTGATCTCCGAATTCGTGAACGTGTCGGCGAATAATTTCTCTAGTATTCTGCCGTTATAGATAGACATAAGGCCATTATAGATGAAATGAACAAATACTTGAATCAATATTTGTATGTGGGAAGTAAAAGAAATAAAACATCAAGAGAATAAAAACAGAATGAATGGAAGAGAAGGTCCAAACAAATTGTAAAAAGGATTCTTTAACAATCACCTACATCTAAACTGTCCTCGTTGACTATGATTAAAGGCATATTGGATTGCAATAGTCGGCATGAATGTCCTAAAAGGAGAACATAGCAACTGTGGCTTAATGAATACCTCCACAAAGACAACTTTTTGAAATACATTTATTGTTAACAATATAAACTGAAAAACAGATGACACAGAATATATATATAAAAAAAAACCAAAAAAAAAACCAAAACTGCAATCTGTATCCGAACTATAAACCATGAGCTCCTGACTCACTCTACGGCCCAACACAAATTCATTTTTGTGCTAGTGCTAAACAGATGAGTGAAAGACTGTGCATACGCCAGATGAATGAGCGTGAATTAGAGCAAGCAATCTCGAGCTCGGTACTGGCTCTAAGCTGATGAATGGAGGCGACTTGCACTAGTAACAAGTGAAGGGAACCCGAGCAATTCATCATCTCATATCAACATCAATCCACTGGCTTTTTCATCTTCTTCACAAATAATTATGATGCAGCTTGCCCAAACAAGAATCCAAGGATTACATCATATAATTTTGAAAAATACAACACATGCAATACACACGGACCTTAGCAACCAAGGGCTCATGACCAATGGGGGAAAAATGATTAAAAAATCGACAAAACTATACAAAAAAAAACAAAAAAACAACTGATTACGGTTTATAAACAATCGCCACTTAACTAGCTGAAGCCTGAGAAAGAGGAAGTTTTTAAAAAGCACACGTGCAGTCAATTTTTCTGCAGGTTCTGCACTTCTAAATTTATGGAAATTTGCTGCTTCAGCTAATATTGAGCATGAAAAAGCAGCAAATAATGTCACTGCATCATTATCATTTATCATCGCATGTGTCATACTCTTAATGAGCGAAGAAAGCTTTTTTTTCTGTACTAAGACAGAGTTGCACTAGCATTTTGAATTTGCAGCAGACTTAGGCAATTGAACTACTGTGGACACAGATGATTGCGTCAAGAATGCGTGAACGCAGATAGGAACTTGAGGGTATTCTATCTGATGGAGCACCTTTCATCATCTCAAATATGCAAATTAGGACACATCCAAATTCTATCTCGAAAACCGTAAGAGATACACAAAAAATTCCAATTACACACTTGTTCAACAGCATATTCCAAACAAAACAAAAACAAAGTTCAACAAAATCTGATGTGCAGATCACCCACAATCCTCAGTGAAAGCTCTGCAACATTAAAACCTTGATTCCGGTCAAGATTGAGGCAAGGGATGAGTGGCCATAGGAGGAAACGAGAGCAACAGAGTTCAAAGATCCTGGGTTCAAGTCTCGGAAGTAACCACCGAGTGTTGTTTTTTTTCTTCTGAACACCATTTGCCAAGCATGCAAATTATTTCATGCACCATCCTCATCCTGTTCTGGAAAGTTCCACAATTAACCATAAAGTCAATACAAGTTTCCTGTGCAATTGGTATAAAAAGCCCTGTTGAAGCTGAGAAAAACAACAGACCAAAGCAAGATGGCACAGTACACTAACCAGGAAATGATCAACTTGGTCTTCTGCTTTGGTGAGGCGAGGCAAAATTATCATGCAACAACCAGGCTGTATCCAGAAAGATACCCCAATCAACGCAAACCATCACGTCAAGCAATCAGACAAATTGTACAACGATTTCTGGATACAGGAACTGTCCAACAGCATCAGCGTCAAGGTCGACCAAGGACACTGAGGATTGTGGGTGATCCGCTCATCAGATTTTGGTGAACTTTTGTTTTGTTTGGAATTTGCGGTTGAACAAATGTGCAATTGGAATTTTTTGTGCATCTCTTGCGGTTTTCGAGATAGAATTTGGATGTGTCCTAATTTGCATATTTGAGAACTGTTTTCGAAAATCATCAACTTTAAGCATGACAGAACCTTTTCCTATTATAGAAATATTATTTTTTCTGGAAGACATACAAATTTTTACAAAATATAACCGATACTCATAAACTGAATATCAACCACTCATATTTCTGGAACCACCATGTTTTAACGTGATGGCTCTCGCCATGTGTTTTATAACATTTGTCTAAATTCTCGCTCTCAAATAATTGATTAATATCAGAACCATTCTTTTTTTCCCCGATGAGTTATCACATTTAAAAAAATTGGTGAGTTTATTTTCGTGAGATATGCTGTTTGAAACGATCTCATCGCTCGCTTGTACTTGTACTGTTGTTAATGAGTGCATCCGATGTTCAGATGTCTTGATAAACGTAATATCTTTTTAAGATAATATCAGTTTCGAGGCTAATTGGTCAATGCGATTTTCTTAATCTCAATTAAATAAAAATTTTCTATATAAGAATTGCCTTTATAAATAGAATTAGCAAAGTAAATTCGCCAAATGTGATTGTTTATTCGTCAGATTAATTGAACTATTGCCACTGGTGATTTGGCAATTGGACTATGTGGACACTTTTACTGGATCTAAGCATCGTGGTGATGTTTTAGCCTATAAGGACATGTAGGTGACGCTAGTACGAATATCTGCGATAAAACAATTCGTTAGAGCAGCGAGTCAGATGCTCAGGGTTCCTGGTCCAAATACAGATTTTTTTCCTTTCTGTTTCCATATAGCTTCATATGATTTAATATGTTCTTTTTTTTTTTAAAGGCCAACCAAATCGAACTTACCAATGTTGATTGCTGTTTCTTGTTTATCTCCTGTTAAAACCCAAACTCTAATTTCTGCCTTCAGAAGAGATGCAATGCTTTCAGGAACACCCTAAAAAATCGGAAATAATTGTTAGCTGGATATGTTTTCTAGTTTTAGGAAATTAGTGTTTTGCAAATTCTTTCTTTCTTCTTTTTATTTTTATATTTTGCATACCTCTTGCAGCTTATCTTCAATTGCAGTGGCACCAAGTAATGTAAGATTCTATTAGAGAGGGGTTTAAAAACGCACACATTAAAATGATATTGACTTTCATATTAAACCTGTTTTTTAATTGTTTTTGAAGGAAAAGACATACATTTTCAATGAGCTGAGCTGCGTCCTCTAATTTAGTCTCTCTATACTGTAGAGATGTACTAGCTTTATAGTACGTGTTCTTCCACTCCTGGAGAGGTAAAAAATAAATAATTAAATAAATAATGAGGAAATACGGCTAGTATTGCTAAATAAATTCTGAAACGCTAAAGTTTTGGAATTTATTTTGTGAATAAAACTTTTGCTTTTGATATAACTAGAAGACCGAGTAGTTGCGAGTAGCATGCAGAATAACATCAGTCACGTGCAGAATAATACCAGGGAAGAAAAATAAATGGAGCCGACAGCTCACATTTACAACGAATTCTTGTAGAGGGCGCATGAATGGAGGAAAGGTATTTATTATGTCCGGTTTCAGTTTCAATTGTTAAAAAAATTATCACCAGGATGTAAAAACAATCATCAATCAAACAAGTTTCAGAAATCGTTTGTAAGAATTGGGGACTGTGGACACATTATAATATAATAATTTAAGCAAGGACAATGATTTATTACTGTAAATCTTCTACTATAAAGCAAAAAATTTTGGCCTAAAAAACACCTAAATTTGTGGGACCTTAATTTGCAAAAGGATAATATTAGCCCTCCAACAACTGACAGCAGCCCGGAGGGGGGGGGGGGTTCAAACAAACTAAGGGCTGACCAACTTCATACAAATTTAATGTATAAAATACATCCCAGTACATTTATTATATGATACCAATATGCTTGGGACAACAGTAAATTTTCAGGCAGACAAACTTTCGAAATTACAAACAGTGTATTTCTATCACTGCCCGTTTAGTTTTTATTGATTTTTCAAATATACCAGTTATTTTTGAAACACCTGGTATATACAATGTCCAGTTCATTTTACAATGTACAATGCATAACTTACTCTTTATTTGAATTTCTCATTGCCAAAAGCTAATACGAAAATAACTTCTCAAAAAGATGACAACTTCAAAACTGCCTCGAACTAATGAAGTTGCATTCCGTTTTGACAAAGATTTTTACCGTAATTGTAAAAATCCACATTATGCATATTTAAAAATGTAAGAGGTGTTTCTGTACATTTTTGCATATTTTATTTCTCGCAATGAGTTAAAAATAGGGATCGCATTATACAAGAGGATAGCATTTTTACTGTTTTTTGGGGGGGGCTTTAAAAGTGGAATCACATTATACAAGAGGCACATCATATAGGGTGAGTTTAAAGTCATGCACATCAAAGTTTAGCTACCCGTAAAAGTACCAGTTTGAGAATGAAAGTAAAATATCACACAGTTTAGTAGAAATGTTGGCGTTTATTTTTAGCAGACAAACTTATTTTCTCACCTCAGACAAATTCTGATATCACCATATAGCATGAAACTGTTTATATTTTATAATAAATTTTATAGCTATAAATAGTGATATACTCTCATTTGTTTTTCCTAATTAGTGCAAACTCTCTCTTTCAACGCAAGAAAAAAAAATAGAAATACAATTCCATGTACAGGTATATCCCGTTATACACGATTTCAGTATCCGCGATTTCAGATATACGCGGTTTTCATTTAGTAGCACCATCGATCGTCAACATGCAAAAGCTCTTCTATTTTTGTTAGAAGTTGAATTCGTTTTTGAGTTTTGTTTTGTTCCTATCCATGTGTTTGTGCACATTTACACATCACTGGCTATCTATGAATGATAAGGTTGCTATACATCAGTTTGGACAAGATCAGCTGAGTTTCCAATCTGTTTGCGAAAAGATTTATTGTTGTAGAACTTAAAATGCCGCCGAAACGTAAAGTAAGTATTATTACCGAAGGAAGAAAGCGGGCCCAAAAATCCTACTCGTTAGAAACTGAATTGGAGGTCCTCGATGAAGATGAAGAAAACGTTACAGCCGACCATCAGGCAATTTTTAACGAAATATCCTGCCAGTTCGAACGATTCCTTAACATCCAGTCTGAGCTCCTCTTCCAAACTCTCTTCGGGATTTCACCAGCACTATTACAGGAAGGAGACTGTTGGAAATAGCATCAGAATTTTCTGGTATAGATGAACCGAAAGCAATATAAAGTTTAGATTGTGGACACTTCTATTTGCTGTACGTGTCCATGTATTTTGAGTATTTTAGTGTATCTTGAGTTTTATAAAATAAAATAAGGTGCTATTTTAAGACTAAAAAATAGGAAACTGTTGTATTACTAATCCTATACTTCTATAACGCAATTATTTACGTTATATTAGGGAAATAATTAATGCTTATGAGAACCAAACTCTATTCAGTACGTTAAATAAACCCGTTTTACGCGAATTTGGTATACACGGCAATTTCGCGGAACGTATGTATCGCGTATAACGGGATCTACCTGTATAACTGGTACATTTTTTCTGTATAATCCCTCTCGGGGACCCAACATGTTGGCCCTCAGCCATACAGGCCCGATTAGGAATTTTTTTTTCTTTGCCCTTATACATGGGGGGGGGGGTTAAAAAGTGCAGGCAAAGGAGTAAAAATAGATAATTCAGATTCAGGTCTTTGCAACTTTCCTATACCAGTCATGGGGGTATTAATTTCTTGTTTTATCTTGTCATGATATGCCAACAAGTTTCATGTCATATAAAAGATGGATTATATTTTCTCACCTCATAAAATTCTTCTCGTATGTCAGCCACTGCACAGCAAAGAGTCCGTAATCCTTAAAAATAACAGAAATATAGAATTGCATTCAACCTTATCATTTATAATGATACAGTATATAATTAAGTAATAATAAAAAGAGAAAAACAAGTTGTGATAAATTTTGTCTTCTAACTTTAATATTAGAAAGTCATGTTCAACCAAAAAAATTCTACCTTCAGTTGCAAACTCTTCTAAATGTTTTAACGTGATATCTCTGTATTTCTGATTATCTCCTAAACGTTCATATATCACAGTATCCTTGAAAAGAAAGGATTTCATTTTGTTTTCTTTTCCCAATTCAAAGATTAAGCTAACTCAAAATGAAAAACATACGTATAAGCAAGAACAGATGAAGGTATGTATACCTTCATCTGTTCTTAGTATAAGCAATCCATATTAAAGTACCAGAACCTTCTGTGTAGTCAATGCCCACTGTGGAGATAACAAAGTCACGTTCGGTGTGCATATTAAGAAGTTAGTTTCAAAATCACTGCCAGACAGGAATTGTAAGCAGGAAATTTGTGTGATATGGATATCATAATAAGCATACAAGACAGCCATAAATATCAATCGGCAATCCTGATGAGTTTTAAACCCTGTCTGAATATATGAGGCATATTTCTTTTCAGTAACTACCATTTTGATATAAAAAAACAAGGAAAATTTTTTTTAAACTTTAATTTTTATATGAAAGCCTGGATCTTAATCTATTCTTCCACATGATTTTCACCTATAATAAGGCACTTATCATATCAAATGACCAGCTTCTGAATTCCATCTTCATAAAAATTGGATGCCTGATCTGCTAACCACTCGAGTTGGGTGATCCAAGTTGTTCCCAGCCAAATAATGCGATGAGATCTTGGGCTCGATGAGCACATGGGGAACAAAATGATCCCTCTACTAAGCATGCTAGGGATTTTGTTTTTCTGTGGCCTGTAGGGAAAAAAAGGCGCAGCCATGTCTTTTGCTTCCTTCCCAGTGATTATCATTTGTTCTTGTTCTTAAAGAAGCACCTTGATGGTCAGCCCTATGATGATGATGATGTCAAAAGAGCTGTGTTGGAGTGGTTAGTTAGCTAATCAGGAGACCGATTTCTATGAGGATGGAATTCAGAAGCCAGTTGTACGATCGAAAAGTGCCTTAATACAGGTGAAAATTATGTTGAATGTAGATTAAGATCCAGGCTTTCAAATAAAAATTAAAGTGTTAAAAATTGTTCTTGTGTTTTTTGTTTTTTTTTAAACATCAAAACTGCACTTACTTAAAAAACACGCCTCATATTAAGTTCATGAAACATTTCTTAATGAACACGATGTCTCTGCTCTTCTCGCTTACTGATGTCTCAACGTTAAAAGTTTTTTATAGAAGTTTCAGTTTAACGAATTTTTCGTTAAGTGAGGTTTGACCTGTATTTCAAAAAATTTTCCCCAACAGTCTAAAATATGTAAACATGATGGCATGCTAGCCATTAGTTTTGCTGACAGTGTTGAAAGTGATACTTTAATTTGAATTTTCTAATTTTAATCCAAAAATGTGATTCCTTTTACTTACAGCTCCTTTACAATACAATTTTATTTTTCCAGTTGGTGTTCGAACAATAACAGACATGCGTTTCCGCGTACTGGGGGAAGAGAGAGAAAGAAAGCAACTGTGAACTAATTAAATATTTAAATTAAAATGCAGGCACACGATAATGAAGATATTAAGACTAAATAAAAATATTAAGAGATTTCAAGTAAATTTCACCTTGTAAATTCTAAGACGTTAAGAACTTCATATCGTTCTTCATTTCCCAGCTTTTGTTTAATAATAATTACAAAAAAAAAAAAAAAAAAAGCAAAAGACATATTATTCATCAATAATAAATGTTCAAGTAATGCATCCAAACATATAATTAAACCCATAAAAATAATCTTGCACATAATATGCAGAATATTAAACAAACTCAGAAAAAGTTTAAAAAAAAAATTGCAAATGACTTAGTTCCATTTGGAAATGAGCTCTTCAATTTTAATGATCCTTACTCAGCTTATTTTACCTCGAACAATCATATTTTAACAGTTAGATGAAAGCAATACAGGGTGTATCAAAAGTCTTCATCCAATTTCAAAATTCCATTTATTTTTTTAAAAAAATCAACATACAGAAACTTGTTTAAGTTGTAAATTGCTCAGAATACACTCAAATTTTGATATGGTAGATTATGTGTTCAATGTGACCCCAGCTGATGAATGACACTTGTCCACTCTGTACTTAAACTCCTCCCATACATATCGAAGAATATCTGATGCAAGGCTGTATGCCCCCCCCCCCAAATAACATCCTGGGCTTGGCTGACGGCTGGTATCACTTCATTTATGGTAACTGTGATTCAAGTTTTCAGCTCCAGATTTGCTGGAAGGGGAGGCACATAACACGATCCTTAAAAGCCCCATAAAATAAACTGAAATGGCGGAATGGCGCATTTGCACAGACCTACCACTTGGCCATGAAACGGATTCAAAATTTTTTTTTTGTTTTGCATTTGGGGGGGGGGGGGTGTTTGGGAATCCTTAAAATCTTTATTACTCCAAAATGGCTCATCGCAGCCATACAATTTCTTTCCAAAATAATTTGTCTCACTGAGAGGAGTCCGTATTTTATTTTATTTTATTTTATTTTTTTTTCTACATGTAATGTTTAAAACTGAGAGGAGTCCATACACGTAATGTTTTTATTGCTTTTGGGTCACTGAAATAAATGTTTTTACCGTCCCTTCATTTTTTTTTCTTTCAAAATTTCAACTTAGATTTTTGAATCATAACTTTTTAAGTCGATTTCAGAAAAAAACAATTTTTGAATTTGGAAAACGAACACATAGGCCTTCACTCTTAGTGAATGGTAGCCAAAAAATCACAAATAGTCAAGTCAGGGCAACGAGGTGACTTTGTGCTTTGGAGTCCCATACACAGGTCTCTTTCTTGGAATGTTTTAAGCTAACTTCTAATGCTTCCGGAGAATACAGAAATTAAATGCCGGAGTTTGTCTGATAAAGAAGGTAACAGCGCTCTTACACAGATTAGTGGTTTGAAAATGTCCTTCTTCAGTAAATGGCTTCCGAAAGTGGGCCTTAATTCTGGAGAATGCCTCTAATGACGGTTGTAGAGGAAATGTTTTTGTTCGTATTTGGCCTTCATTTTTTCAAGTTAAGCAAAAATCGCACATGGTAGTTATGGAATCACACTTTTCAAAATGAAGGAAGCAAAAGGAGATGTGTTGCGAAGTTGGCACCTTGACAAACTGACGAGAGCTCACTACACATTTCAGATGTGCCCGAGAGACCTCTAGCAGCAGTGGAACAAAACTTGATGATCCGCTCTTTCCATTGGAATGCAGATCATTTATCTGTAACCAACGGTCGTGGAGCTATAGCATTTTGAAATAAGACGAAGACTTTTGATATGCCCTGTATATCCTTTGTAAAGCAAATTTTACTCTTAGTAATACTCGGTCCAGTGAAAGAAAAACTGCGTATAGTTAGATTTCAATTATGCACAACTGGAAGAAAATTAACAATATCTAACTAACTGAAGTTGGAAATTTACTTAGATACATCCTGTTTTACTTTTCTTGGACAGAGTATAACCATAAATTAGTGAGGTGATGATTAGAGTTGAAGTGGAAATTTACGTGCTTATATTTATCAAACTTTTAAATCAACATCTATACTACTTAAATAATTAATTATAAACAAATCATTATTACAATTATCCCATACTCACAGCACTAATAGTCACAAACTCTGGAGTTCTCACACTAAAAACGTATCCTAATTTTCTAGCACCACGGACTAAGGCACCCTCGTCTGAAATTATAAATTAAACACAGCACCACATTCAAGTCTGCCTCATCTCCAAAACAAGAAAAATTCATAAAACTAAAGTATTTCACATAAATTCATGTGGGTTTATAGCAGCACCAAAATCAACTGAATGGTAAAACGAAAACTGTCCTATACCAAAAAGAGACTTCTCAAGATCCCTAATGTTTCATATAATTGAATTGGACTAATTATATTTAAAGCTTCTCTAGCTGCATTAATTTATTTGCTTGTTCCAAGTTTTTTTAGAATCATTCAAATTAATTTGGTGCACTCTATAAAATTTACGTGAAAATCTACTTGCACATCAACAGCTAATGTGATTTTACAGTATTGGTTTGGTAACTTGCTTGTGTATATTGTCGTAAATGGATAATGGCTTAACAAAGGTAACATAGTGACTTAGAGTAATAATCGAGTGATATAATGCAGGCATGTCTGTTCGTGAAGTTCAACTATTGATGATATCGTAAAGAAATGAAACACTACAGGCATCAGAAAACCCATGCCCCATGTCGGACAATCAAAACTCATTGAACACAATTGACAGGTGTTGAAGCCCAAGATTCATAAAAACCACAAGAAACCATTCCATGTCATCAAAAAGTAGTTCCAACAAGTAACAGGAGTCAGTCTGCATTACAACACTTGCAGACGGAACTGCATGCACTTGGCATTCATGGATGTGTGGCTGCACACAAGCCAACATCTCGCAAAAAACAAAGTTGCCAGATTCCAGTGATATTTGGAATGCTAACAGTGGACTGTCGAAGAGTGGAAAAACATTGATGGAGTGACAAATCACACTGCGCTCTGTTCCAGACAGATAGCACGTTTGAGTATGGCAAATGCCAGAGTGAGCAGTTTTACATGAGTGCATTGCTCCAAACGTGAAGAATGATGGTGGGAGTGTTTTTCATGGCAAGGCTTGGAGCTCCTGCACGTGGTTGAAGAAAATTTGAACCTTGAAGCCTACAAGCACACTTCGGGCAATCACGTGCTTCCTACATGAACTTTGAGTAACTTCCTATAGAAATGAATGCCAATCATCTTCCGTGGCCCAAAAAAAGCCCATACCTTAATTCAATCAAACAATTATGGGATAAGTTGGAAACGTTGAGTAAGGGCCAGGGAGCCATGTCCGAAGTCGACGGCTGACAATGGCTAGCCTGTTGCAGCAAGAATGGATCCGAATACATGAAACTGTTTATCAGAAAAAAATAAAAATTTGGAGCAAACCCCTTATCATTTTGTGTATACTTGCGAGCAACCGAAATTCAACTCATTCTATCAGCAATATCTTTCTGAATTTTCAAGATATTTGCTTGGGCTTTTTCTAAGAGTAGCTCTATACATTTGGCTAATAAGTTATGTAAAAGACATTTTGGTAATGCTTGTGGATGCACAGTTAAACATTATTTAGTAAAAATGCTCTATTTCATCAAATACAGTGAATTCTCGTTTTTTATGAATCTCGGGGGAATTCGTAAAATTCGAACTTCGTAAAAAAAAGGACTGCAAGAGAAATGTAATAAAAAATTTTACGAATCTCTGGGGACCAATAAGATTTATTCGTAAAATCCGAACTTCGTAAAAACCAGACCAGAAAATTTGAGAAAATAATGATTTGAAAAAAATTTATCTGGGGGATTTTTCATAGAGTATAAATGTTTTTGCAGTGTATTTAAAGGGTTTTTAATGTCCGACAATGTTGTTATGGCTTCCTCTTGAGCTTCTTTGTCGTCATTATCATCAATCTCGGCTTCGTCGACGTCATCTTTGATTAAATCACAGACAAAGAATAGATTAAGTTACCACTACCAACAAACTCAGAAAATTTACTATTGAATTTCATCCTACTTTTTAAATTTTCCCATGCTTCGAATTCTTCGAAATCAGTATCACTAATGTCTGCTTGACTTTCGCAATCAACTGACTCAACCATACCACGTTCGACATTTCCGATATCGAAAGTGAAACCAGCTTACGAATCGATTTTCTCATATCGAAACTGTCTCATAACACAGCGTAAGCACATGCTTAAGTAATGGAAGCAAAATGATTCGTTTGCTACTTGACCAATTGATTAAAATGATTGGTCTAATTAATGAAAATTTTACCATTAATTACTGTTGATAGCTTCGTAAAAACCGTATTTTGTTTTAAAAATACCTCGTAAAAATGACAGTTTATTACAAGAAAAGTACGAAATTGGGGTCGGGATTTCAGAATTACTTTGTAAAATCCGGAATTTCGTAAAAACAGAGTTCGTAAAAACGAGAATCCATTGTATTTTTTATATTCTGATTACAGGATATTGTCTTTACTGTAGTTTTTTAAGTTTCCTGAAAATGATATTGCATTGGGTTGAAAACCCTGCAAGTTATAAACAATAAAACTTATGAAAAAAAAAAAAAAAAATCGATATTTTCTTTTTAAAGAAACCTTTAAATCTCCATGAATATAGATGCCATTTTCATACAAATGAACACAGATAAATAAAAGAAGCCTCATACTCATATGCTACAGAAAAACACTTTTCAAGCATTATTTTTTACATAGTGATGCCAAACATTATTTTTTTGTTCAATTTGTTCAGGTTCCTATTTGGCTTCGGGACAAAACCTTCGCTGAAATACATGAGATATAACATGCTCTTTACACCCCTCAAGTTTCAGGATAATTCGTCCAATATTTTTCTAGATATTCGACAAAACTTCTAAAATCAAAGGTGTTCATATTATTTTGTCCAACGCTTGTATATTCTTGTTTTGTAGGTGTCAATTATTATGAAATCATTAGATCTTTATGTGTATTGGAATCCAAATGCATAACAAGCCACTAATGAACCATTTGAGGTCAACAATTTTGTGTAATCCTCACTTTCAGATGCATTTTCTAGCTGTAACTTAATGAAGATGATCTTACTGGAAGTTTGTTAAAGTAATAAATACAGTACAGCCCCTCTATGTTGCAGAACTCGGGAGTCAAGATTTCATCACTCACGACATAGCGATTTACGATATCGCGAGTTTTGTGCTCCGCAACAGATGGCGTCACATTAAAAAATGACAATAACACGTTCATTTCATCTTTAGTAGGTTTTAATGGAATAAATAAAAAGAAAACCCCTACGAATTGCAATTTATCTGCAAAGAAGAAAACCGTTCTCAATTAATTGCCTCAAAAGCCGCTCGACCAAAGAGCCAATGAGTACATTTTTACTTGGCTCACACTTCCAAGAGCCAATGACTAACACTCTTGTATGTATAGTAGACTCCACTTTTAAGAGCTGCGGATATAAGAGTAGTCCGGATTTAGACTTCGTCCAACAAGAGAAAAACAGGGTGTGTTTCCGGTCTGATATCGACTACTCACTCATCCGCAATGCTTTGTGGGATCTCTCCTTCAGCGGCTACACAAGTCAACTTGTAATGGCGACGCCCGTGCAACAACTCTTCAGCCAAACAAGGAAAAACTATTCACAGCCAGGCTAGGGAGATTTGTGTGGAACGTATTTTGCTACTTTAAAGGAAAATAGTGTTTTAAAAACTCATCTGCTTTGATAAAAGAAACTTCCAAGGCAACGCAAGTTTCTTTTTCTTGCGTTCGAACAATTGTTCAAGAAGGAAACGAAGCGTCTTCATGCGAAGCTACCACCCCCTCTCCTCGCTTTTCGACTCCTGGAAAGAAAAGGCCCACGGAATCTCGAACAACGATATATATAAAATTGAGTTAAAAGACAATTTTACGAAGTGTACAATATTTTTAATTATAATTAAAGCAACTGAATAATATTAAAGCTTCTGCTTCTTTAATGAGACATGAGACAGAAGTGATTAAGCGCATGAGGCCCCCTTTCTCTGATTGGCTAATCTGAAACTTCCTGTGACACACCCTGTTTTTCTCTTGTTGAATGAACTATAAGAGCCATTTTCTCCCTCCCACTGAAAAATGATTAAAAAATAATAATAATAATTTAGGGTCCAGCCTTTGACCTCGACTTATCCAATTTCGCGACATGGAGGGGGCTGCACTGTATGTTAAATTCTGAAAAACTGCTATTTTCAATTGAAAATGCATGAAATAAGTGAAATGTTTTAAATATCAACAATATGGATGTGCGTTGGTTAAGCTAATCATTAAATGTACACACTTTTTAGAACTAACCTGGAGAAGCAGCTTGATAATGAATCAGATTCTCATTATCTAAATCTCTTTCAGGAACAACAGTGTGACAAACAGCCATTAAAGTCAAAAATTCTCTAATATATGAAGCCATTGGCTAAGAAAGATAATATTAAGATAAGTTAGTGAGATACAAATATATTTTTTAAAAGGTAAATACTTTAACAATTTTGCTTTTAATTTTAGCACTTACACTGGAGGCTTGTGCATTTTGAATAAGCACTTCAAACGGTTCCCCACTGGGTTCACTAAAGGAACAGAACAACTTGCATTAGATAAGAAATTAACAATGAAAACGAAATAAAGCTGATGAAATATCATAAAGCTGCCAAGGAGTATTTACCCGTAAGTCTGGCCTGCAACTGTACAAGCTTTGAACTCCATTACATTCCTTGTCAAAGTGCCAGTCTTGTCAGAAAAAATATATTTTATCTTCAGAGAAAAATAAAAGAAGACTGAATCAATTTTTAAAAAGTGGAACGTACAAAGATATGTTTATAAAACTGATATTTGTTAACAAGAATGGACAATCTACAGTTGACAGCAAATTTAGCAAAGAGAATCTGACTTGTAAAATTGACTGGTAGGGAAGATCTGCCCATGTGAGTTTTTCAGTCTTCAACACAAAATTAAGCAAACAGTACTCAAAATGCACAAAATATTTTACGGTGGAAATCACAAGATAAGAGGTAAAGAAGAGTTTGAATGGATTATCAGTTAATATTCCTTGGGCTTCCAGTCATTTGTAATTTTTGTGTTTGGTATAGAAGTATATGTAATCAAATTGTTTGCATGTGCAGATACAGTATGCACTGCTGGTTTGGCATTCTCCTTTTACGAGACCAAGAGTAGCATTCTCGTCTAACAATAAGAGGTATCATGATAAGCGACTTCCTTACAATGCTCAAGCTCTAGACATGTGCAATACAAATTTTTTTCTCCTTCCTGTAGGTAGTGTCTCTCTTCGTACTAAATACAAATACAGTTTTTTTTTTCTACGTTCAGAAGGTGGAGGAAATGGATGAAAGTTGAAGTTTTATCCATGGATACACGATTTAAGTTTTTCTTTTTTATAGTATCCGAATTACATCCATGAGCAACACACTGATAATTAGGCATATTTCAAATATAATAACAGAACAGCATGTGCTACCACTCCTCCATTTTGAAATTCTTCCCACAATCATGTGCAGTATGCTCTGAGGAGTGGGTTAGACAGGGAAGCCACGACACATCCTAATGGGCCTTACCTTCGTCTTTCTTTTTCAGCTTGCATCTCCCCCTGTGCAACAGAAATAGCTGATAAAGGAAGTGACCTCAAAAATATTATGTCCTGTAACCTGCAACGTCATCGCCAGTGCACCAGTAATGAAAGTACGCTTTCTTGTTAACGGTATACCAGGAAATCGCACTTTTATTACATTTTTCAAGTTTAACATCTTTGAAATCGCACTTCCTTCACTAGCTATTTCCCTCATGCCATTCATTATAGTGTATAAAAGATGGTTTTTAAAATGGGATATCTTTAGACCGAACTAGAGAGCTTTGGTAAAACCACGAATGGCAAGAATAATAGTGCAGTAAAAACTTCCGAGACATATCTATAGCTTTATGCTGTCAGATTAAACAATGAATTAACAAGATTTATTTTTAAAGATTCCTTATACATTGTATTTGGATTTATTCTCAGACCAAAGTATTCTGCAAATAGGTAATATCAAGCTTTCTCTTAATGCAACAACTTTTTTTTTTTTAGGAGGGGGAGAATATTAAAGTAATGAAAGGAAAAATTCCATGACCTGGAATTGAACACAGAACCATGAGTATCTAGGTTGAATAACCCAGTGATAGAGGAAACGAGATAGATGTTAGGCCCCTAGTTAGAATCCAGATCACGGATTTTTTCCTTTTGTTTCACATTTTACAGGGGAGGAGGATGATCTTATATTCACGTTATTATAAAATTTACTTATTTCAGCTACATTTTAAGAAAAATGAAACTGCTTGAATTTGAAATTGTAGAGATTTCAATTTCAGAAAAGGTTTATTCTTTATACTTAAATGGAAAAAAAAAAATTAAGTTAATGTATATTAGGTTTATTCTTTATAATGTACACTACCCTATCAAAAGTCATGGGACACCATCACTTTAATAGAAACACTCAAAAATCTACATATTTTAGTATCTTGTCGGTCCACCTTTTTCTGCTATCACAGCTTCTACTCTCTGGGGCATACCGTCCACAAGTTTTTGATACGTTTCGACAGGTAATTTTTGCCATTCTGCCATAACTGTCTTAGACAGTTCAGTCACGGATTTTGGGCATTCTGCGCAAGTGCGCAATCGACGCTCCAACACGTCCCACATACAGTATGTTCAATGGAGTTCAGATCGGGGCTCTGGGCAAGCCAGTCAAGTTCTCGAACTGCCTTTTCATCAAACCATGTGCCTTTATCGCAAGGTGCGTTATCGTGCTGAAACAGAAAGGACCATTGCAAAGTGCTGCCTGAGAGATGGGAGTGCTGCATTGTCCAGTATGTCTTGGTAATGCTCTGCATTTAGATGTCCGTCCATAGAAATGATTGCACCCAACCCATACCATGAAAAGCACTCCCATACCATCACTGACCCTCCGCCGATTTCACCGTGGGCACAACACAGCTTGGCAGATAACGTTCGCCAGGCATTCGCCATACCCAAACCCGTCCATCCGATTGCCAGATGGTGTAGCGGGACTCATCACTCCATTCAACCATTCTCCATTGATCCAGAGTCCAATGTCATTGCTCTAACAGTTTTGCCTGCAAGATGGCACCCAACAATTGTACCTCTTTGGAAGTCTGAAAGCTCTTTTCTTTGAGACATTCTTACAGCATTCACGCAAGCATCATCTCATAATAGCATAGTCTCTGTTATGTAGTGCTGAGAAGAATGCCAACAGTGAAATTGCAAAGGAATGTCTCATTTTCATGCAAATCAGGGTTATCCCATGACTTTTGATAGAGTAGTGTATATATAAAAAAAATGCATTAAAACATCATTTGAACCTGGCCTAGTTCCTCGTTCAAGTTTGATGTTCGTGCCATTGCAGGAGTATCTGAAGGTTCGTCATACATATCTAAGTCCTGTAAGGAAAAAAGAAATATTAATTCCTCCTCAAGCACTATTTCCCACCAACTGGGATAAATTTTAATAAAGATTTGCATTTCCTACTTTTAAATGTATATGATGTTTTAATATCAAATTTTTAATTGAGTAGAAATAATGGAATAGACAATACACAAGTGAAGAGTGATGTTTTATTTAATAACTTGTTGGACCTCTGTGTACTGCAAATATGTCAGCCACTCCCCTGGGCATACTTTCTACAAGGCTTCGATAAACAGTTTCTGCTATTTGGTCTATTCTTGCTAAAGAACCTAGCTATTGCTAGCAGTGGATTTTGGATGTGGCGCCCTGGCTCTCCCTTGACACTTCAACTTGTCCCATAAATGTTTGATTAGGCTCTGTGCAGGCCATTGAACATGATTGACACTTTATGTCTTTGTACCACTGTCTGACGGTAACTTAAAAGAATGATTAACATACCATGGTGCATTATCATCCTGAAAGAATCAATCTTCATTACCAAAAAATTAACACAGCATAGGAAGGTTCCAAGCCATGCATGAAAATCACCCAGAACATCAAGGTTGGAATGATGCCCTCAGATAAAAGATGCTCCCTTGGCATTCACCATACACAAAAACGACTAGGCTCCATTGTTGTAAGGCTATCCCTAAGGCCTATGACTAGGGATTTGAAATTTGAAGCAAAAAGAAATCTGGCTTTCAGCTTTTGCATCAAAATATATGCATGCTGTCGATGTGTTGTAACCAGTCAGATTGAGTCTTACAAAGAATCGTGAATTAGTCCGAGAATCACTCAATTCGAGGTTGGTGAATGTGAAATGTAATCCTGAACAAAATAACCCTGCATCGTGGATTGAGTGACCTTACTTTTAACCTTGGTTGGTGAATATAGCCATCAGTATATCATTATGCGCAGATCAAAAAGATCGAATTGCAAAACAGAAGGAAGTGTGTACCAAAGTAAATTCCTGATGTCACACATTAATCTACAGCGTGGATAATATCTGTCACCATTTGTCTGCTATTCTATTTTAAAAAACAATCAGTACTTTTTAGGGTTATTTATTTTAACACTGTACCCTTCAGTGTTATCCTAATCCACCTGGTTATTTATGTTCTATCCAGCTGGTAAGAAATTCTGCAGAAAACCCAGAGTTGCTGTTTCAGGTTAAAACTCATAAATACATCATCACTATAAAGGACGAGTGTCATGTTCCCAACTGAATGATTATCTAATATTTTGCTATTAAAGATTAAGCAAAAGCTTAAAATTTCCAGGAAATAAAAGAGTTTTCCTTCTCATTATTCCAAATTAGGTTGTTGTTAATTTTATGACTGTTCAGTATAATAGTGATCATTTACTTAAAGAGAATGAAAACTTCCACTTACCATATTGATAAAAATTGCTTGGACAAAACGTACAACTTCCAGTGTCACTTGAAGACTTATGGGAATAAGATTATTGAATAGGATGATGAAAGTTAAAAAATTATATCCGAAGTTGACACTGCTCAAGTCTAAATATTATAAAAGGAATGAAAAAATAATGGTTAACGAAGAAAACTCGTTTTTTTTTCTGATGTAAGAATAAGTGAAGAGAATTAGATGAATATAAAAGATAACAAAATGGAACAAATAATTCAGTAAGAGAATAAATACAGGGTGAACACAAAAGATTAGAGCATTACATGATTTTAATGTAGGTGTGTTACAAGTACCGTATTTTACAGTAGTATGGCTGTGGCTTATGTATTAAAAAGTACAAAAAATTTAAAATAAGGGCTATGTATCACTGCGGCATAACTAGCAGATATTTTCAAAAATTAAAAAATTAAAAAAAAGAAAGTTCCTTCTACCCACGATTTTAGGCCTACTTCATATAGTTTCTCTTCACTTTCACTTCATATTGTTTCTCTTGAGTTTTTGCTTTCTCATAGGCGCTCACTGCTTTCCACATGTACACATTGGGGAGGAGGGGCAATGAATCGCTGCAGCCTTACTTCCGAAAAATACGGTACATAGAGCAATTCACCAAGTTTTATTGTTATGTCATGGGTCCTTGACATGTGCCCCTTTAGGGACTGCACGGATATAAAATTGCAATCGACTCCATCCTGTACATGATCAAGCATGTGACTTTGAGCAAAAGAATCGGTGATGTGAGCCTGCAGGTCCGAAATATCAGGTGGCAAATGGCAGCACAAATACAGATTCCTTCTCAGTTTTGCCAATTTGACATTTTTTTTCCATGTGCTTGTCCTTTTTTTGGACATTATTAATAAAAATTAAACAATACACACAACAATGAAAACCAGGACAACTGCTTTAAAAAATGCCAAATTGGCAATACTGCTTCTCATATCCCCTTACGAAGAAGCCTCAAGGGATTAAGTCACGGGATCATGCCCAACACAACCGATCCATCAATTTTGCAACTGTAGTGGTCTAGCATTCGCGAAGCGGAAACATATGCCTGCCAGGCATATAAAAAAAAAAACTTGATGAATTGCTCTATGTATTTGTAAAGTTTCCTCTGGAATACCAGGTGGCCATTCAGATTGATCTATTTTAGCAGTTTCGCACTGTTTGAAGAGTGGCAGTCTTTCTTCTCAGTTTTGCCAATTGACATTTTTTTCCATGTGCTTGTCCTTTGTTGGACATTATTAATAAAAATTAAACAATTCTTTCTTCTCAGTGTTGCCACCAAATTTTATTGTTTGGTGACTATTCTGGCAATAAAAAACTTTTCATTATTATAAAATCCCATGTCTTCTCTGCATGTCTTTGAAAGCTGCATCATGTGAATATCTATATTTTTTGAGTTATTTAATTTTTAATTTTTTCTTTGATACTTTTTAGATCACCCAGCACATGTTTGAGAAAGGAATATACGTCATTTACAAAAATTTTTATAATAAAATCTGAGCGAGTAAAGAGTTAAGCTGAAATTAAGTTGTAAAGCTAACTCACCATCCAGCCCCAGATACCAATCGGTTTTGAGATGCTCACTTGTCCAAAGCTCACTGGCAACTGAGCTGATTAAACATAAAATGACCAGCAGTATAAACAGCATAATTATCTAACAGAGACAATTGATGATTATGAATAACTTTTAGGAGCAGAATAATTCATTTTTTAAATAATAAAACAAGTTTTGCTTTGTAGAGAAAGCACCTAACTAATGTTGTATATATCAGGTTGTTGACCATGAAACATTGGATTTCGGGATGAAGTAATTTTCAGCTTACACATATCGCCAGTTGGTGTTAGTGTTTTGGATAGTGATGGCTACATATCCCTGCACGTAGGCAAGGAGTCATTTGAGCACTAGAATTGTGATTGTATAGACACAAATTGGAAGTAAGCCAGGTATAGATAATTTTTCTGTACAAATTCAAACAAGACCACAATGTGGCAGAGGCAGCAAGAAACAAACACCAACAAAGCACTTGGAGATGACACAATAAATGAACGAATCATTCAGTGATAATTCCAATCTAGTAATATGACCCTTGAAAATTAACTATGTGGACACTCAGCACAAGCCATCAACAACGATGAACTGCAAACATTAGCGGAGTCTGGCCCATGCCAAACGTAAGGGACATGGCAGCGAAATTTGTGTCCACTATTTGACAGTTTCCCATCACTATGAAGCACTTAGTAAAGTCCAGAAGCTGGTATGTGCGTACCTCATGACCTCACTGAACAAAACATGATGAGTAAACGCGGAGTTTGTACTTCTCTGCTCTCCCAGAACAGAAATGCGCTGTTTTTGAACAAAGTAGTGATCGATAATCCATAATAATAATAATAATGCAGTCATCGTCACCATTGGTGCATGGCATTATTCGTTAATCATTCTTGAAATGTGGTGAAACCATTAATGAAGAACTATTGTAATGCATTAAAAATGATTAGTTAAGCAGTAACTGTTGGTCAACATAGATGAAGTTTAACTGCTTCAGGACAATGTATCTAAAAATTACAATATGAGCACTCTTCCTCACCAACCAACTACCACTTTTTTAAGCATTTGGACCTTTATTTGGCAAGGTTCAACAATGAAGCAGCTGCCAAAAATGCTTCAATCCAGAATTCCAGATTTCCATGAAAGTGGCATAAAGATAATTGGATCTTTGTGTATAGCAGCTAATGCTATCTATTTTGATCAATTAAAGTGAGCTGCTTTTGTACGAAGTTTCACTAAAAAATCCAACATTTCATAGACAATAACCTGATACTCGGATAATGTGAAATACAAAATCAAGAGAGGAAGCTGTAATTGGAAAACAAATAAACCTTATTTTGAACATGGAAGAAGACAGAAAGGAAAAAATGCAAAGTTTATACTGTAAATTCCCCGTACTTGTGTATTCGTCAACTTGTCGACTGTAGATCTTTTTAATGGTGCTTGTAATGAATTCTAAATAAACATTCAATAATAATAAAATATTTTTAAAAAATAGGAGACATTTCTGTATTTTCTAAAACTGAAAAAAGACAAGCTTAAATTTCTTTTTTTAAAAGCACGGATGGAAAGAAGTTTTGAAAAGTTTTGCCGCCTAGAAGATAGTTTCAGCAATTTGCGAGATATTGACTTGACCGATGCATATAGTGAACGCTTGAAATGTCTTTTTCAACATAGTCACCAATGCTGCACAAAGAAATTGGCAAAGAAATCGAGCAGCTGTTCCTGGCATTAACTGATACACTGCTGGTTTCACCTCCTCATCATCACTCAGTGCATATACAGTCAGAAATTCTTGACAAACCTGTTTCCACTGGAGTTCCATTTCCATCGTGAATACGTTACACATAGCCGAGGAATGTGTCGATGGTAGACCTTCTCAAGTGACATCTCAGCTTGTCTATGCGTACTTAGCTTGTCTTGTGCATCTGCAGGTGTTACAGGTCATCCACAGCATAACTGGTCATGCAGGCTTGTTGCATCTAGATTGCCGTCTTTCACAATCCTTGCCCACCTTTTGACAGTACTCGCAGCCAAATATGCATTCCCTTCATACCAGTTTCACATTCATATCTAACAAATTGCTGAAGCACTCCCACAGGAGGCAAAACTTTTCAAAACACCCTCGTAGGATAAACTAACATTCCAAATCCCATTAAAATAAAATAAGAGCTACAAAATTCTTACCATCATCAACTTTGTTTCATGACCCGTGTAGATAACTAAACCTGTTAGATAAATAGAATATCATTTTTATTTTTCCTTTTAAATATACAAAAATATTTACGAAAAATAAATTCATTTTTCCAAAATTTTATTAGTATCTTTGTAAAAATTTTAAATTTTGTACCATGAACCTCTTACAAAAATTAACTTTTTACCAAACCATACACTATCCAACAATAATGGAGCAGACATACACAGATACAGAAAAATGATATTTTATTTAATATCTTCTTGGATTTCAGCGTGCTCAAATTTCATCAACTGCCCTTCTGGTATTGGGGCATTCTTGCTGCAAAAACCTAGCCAGATCGACTGTGGATTTCGGACATGGCTCTCTGGTCCTCACTCGATACTCCATCTCATCCCATAAATGTTTGATTGGGTTAAGATTAGGGCTCTGTGGAGGCCAGGGAAGGTGACTGACATTCAAGTTAATGTGCCACTACACATGGAAGCTGAAGCATGACAGGGTGCATTATCATCCTGAATGAACAGTCCTCGTCATCAAAAAATGTAGGAAGCCCCAATCATCCAAAATGTCCTTGTAGGCTTCAGAGTTCAAATTACTTTAAATCACAAGCAAGGTCCCGAGCCGTGCCATGAAAAACACACCCACACAAAGACTACACCACCAAACTTTCAGCGAGTCTCATTCAGTGAGTTTTGGGATCATCCGACATGGGATGTGCGTGTTCCATTTCTTCACTGTACCACAGTGGCTGTGAAAATTTTCCTGAAGTTTTACGAACACACATGCCCACAATATGGTACCCAATTATTATTATTCTCTCAAAATCAATAACTTCCATTCGTTTATAGCTATCGACCCAAAGATAGGAGCAGAATAGCGTGAGCCAATCAGATTCATGCACCAATTGACCAGTTAGAACAGGTGACAGTACCTAGCAGCCGCATCCCTAGCAATTCTTCGAGAACTTTCGTCCAACATAATCATAAACGTTTTAAACAATCTCCCTGGTCTGACTGTGAATTAGTTGGCCTTTGGAACCTGACTCTAGAATGTGCTTCCACGATCGCAGATACTGCAGAAAATAACTTTCACTGTCCACGAGAAGAGATAAACTCAGAAATAATCGCTTGTGCTGCCGCTCGACATGGGATTCTGATTATCCCCTTCTTTCGTTGCACGAGCTATAGCCATTCTCCACTGACGACAATGTTACATAAACAAGTTAGATCACAATAAACCCCAATTTAGATTTCCTGTTACTTAGGAGTCAGTTTCATTATTTTAGATAGTGTCCTAATAATATACATTAAAAAAGAATCAGAATATTCCATACCGAAGACCCACATGGTATTTTTCAATTTGGCGCCTCTCAAAAGTACTTGATCAGGACCCAACGGAAATGCCCTAAAATGAAAAATAGTTCGAGGATCTTTTCAAATCAAAATCAAATTTCAAAGAGTGGTTTGAAATTCACTTAACTGTTTTCCTGAAGGTCGAATATTCCCAACGAACTCGTATAAAGTTTTATTAGGTAATTCACATTCTAAAGTGCCAATTAAATGTTGCAAATCGTCAGTTGTTAAAACGGTGGCAGTTTCAGGAATGCCCTTGATAGAGGAGGAAGCAAACACATGAGAAAGTAATTTCTACCAAATTATGAAAATTAATTCCAGACAAGCTATTTGACACTAATCTTCTCAAAGATGAGGAGTTATGGTGTGTGTTTTTATGCACAAAACTGATACTAAATTTTTAAATCCTTACCTGCCTAATTTTTAAATTTGTTTCTCCATCTAGATTAGCTGTTTCAATGTAACATATGGCTTGAGGTTCACTTAAAACATAAAAAGTAACAAATAAGTTAACAATAAAGGAGTTATGTACCTAATATTAACAGTAACTTAGAATCAAATGCATAATCAATAAATCACAAATAAAAACATAACACAGGGTCCTGGTTAACAATAAGGTAGAGTATTTCAATCACTGACGCATTTCAATTTACATCTTCACAGGTTATACAGTTACAAAGTTTCTTTGAACATAAGTGAGGTAATTTATAGTACTCTGGTGGACTACAAGCCAGACTGAATACAGAGCTAATTGTGACATCATATCCTATCTGTGCGTCTGTTCTGGAATCCATTTACAATGCCCAGAATTAGATCTTTTTCAAAAGTTGTTTGGTTATTTAATAAATATTTTGGATCTTCCAGGTGGCATTTTTTTTTTTTTTTTTATCTCCAGCACTTCGTAGGTAAGGATCGGCAAAACCATAAAAGATATCCAAGTATCGCTGCTAAGTCTGTTGTGTGTGATCTTTGGAACACGCTACACAACATGAGAGCGCCACGTGACAAGATGTTTGCGTGGGCGCAGGTGAGCAGTGATGTTATATCAGTCATGGTTCTCAAGCAAAAACAGAGTCCAAATTCATGCAGTAAAACTCTTGCGCTTAAAATCTTAAAACTTAGCAGTAAGCAATGCATTTTTTTCAAATACAAAGAACGAAACTCTTGCACTATTCGAATTCTGTAGGGCTATAGCTTTAGACATTTAATAGCCTTCTGGTAGGCTGATTACGAGGCCCCTGACTCTTCCGCAGAGAGTGCTGCAGGGAAGCTTGAATTTCCTCCTGAAACGCGGTCGTCACCACGGCCCATCGGGTACTTTTAGGCTTATCATACATGGAGCCTGCCTCATAAAACTTGTATACAAGATCATATACAGTTGTTTTCTCTGGTACAGTATAGGAGCATCAGAAAACTTCCTTGGAGCAACGTTGGTACGGTTTTTCCACAAAATAAAGTTCTAAGAATGTGACTCTGATCTTACGTGAGAACGATGACTGACTGAACATCACTCTTCGCCCACTGAGCGCAGGACACTCATAATGTCACACACAACTACCACAGGCAGAAATACTTGAAATCTTTTATGGTTTTGTACCAAATACGTCTTAGACTTGGAGTTCGGGGACTTTTGAATCACCCTATACATGTAGAACGTGAGTTATTAATTTGTTGATCTTGGTGATGACATTTTTATTTTTGTTCATATCTTAGTTATCATTCAAATTTGGTCCCATGTTCATATGAAATTCTTTACTTAGAATCACCCATACTATTCTTCTAGAAGTTTGTACTTTGAGTTTTGAATCACCCTGTATAAGGCATGTAGCCTCTTTATTTGTACCCTTGACAAAGCTAAGAATAAAAGGCAAAATTGAGCAGCCTCTATCAACTTCATCAAGAAGAACAGTACTGAAAACTCTCAATTTCATAACATCAACCTGGTAATTCAGGATGTTTGCAGAATCAAAGATCAACTCTATATTAAGCATGTGAACATAAAGTATAAATTTCCTAAGAATCTATGTAGATTGCTGAATCCTGCTTACCTAGATGATAAAAGTACTAAGTCAGCAGGGAAAAACTGCCCATTTGTTATTTTTAATATGTCACCTACAGTCACCTGAATGAAGAAAAGCAAAAGAAAAGTTTTTAAATTGTTGGTTATTTACCATATTTCCAAAAAGATGAATTTGCATTAATTCAAGTTTTGATACAAAAACAATTCAAAGAATAATAATTACTTGAGTCCATTTTACTACTTTCCATCCTCCTCCTCGAAACACTGCAAAATTCAAATAGAGCCATTTAGATGATACATCTGGCATAACTAGATTAACGTTCTTTGAATAATAAATTATTATTTTATAACACTTTTATTATGGCTTGATTGGTTGTTGTTTGTTTTTTTGGGAAGAAGGAGGGATATCGCTTTATTTTCACTTATGCTGTTAAGCTATCAAACTACAGAATGCAGTCAATGAATCTAAAATCTCATCTAGCTTAGTAGATCTAAAAAGAACATTCTCTGTATAAGATAAAAATAGGTAAACTTTATGAAATCTATGATCTATCTACAATATTGACAATCTTCACATTAAAGAAGTATATTGCCTTGCCAAAGTTATCCAAACATCCCTCTTCACAGATCATATATGAAAATTATCCAGTCAGTATCATGTTGGACCACCCTTTGCTGCAATAACTGCTACAATACGACAAGGACGATAGGAAGGTGGATCAAACAGGTACACGAAAAAAAAAAAATTATCATACAGCACAAAATATCTAGACAATCTATGCACAAGCTGATTCGCGAATCTCGGACTGAAATGCTTGAAAAGAAGGAGTACACATTTTAAATCCCGCTTGGCAAATTTACAAACTATCCAATTACGAACTTGTAGAGCACCTCAAAACTAGTCTAAATCCATGTTTACTTTAATTGATTCATAGAAAAATTGTGTGAGATAAATGAGGATGAAGATTGGTATGCTACTCCACGTCCCGGCTCCCCCCCCCCCCTTCACACAAGAGCAGCACCGTTTATGCCACGGAACCCAGGACACAGCGTGAACTTCAAGGACGAATTGAAGTGGCCATTAGGCAAATTTCTGCCATGACAATGATGGCTGTCCAGAAGGCAATCATCTATCGTGCACAGTTATGCCTTGCAGTCGAAAGCCAACACTGAACAAACTTTAAAATAACCTATGTTCGATTTTGGAACTCAGGACTTAAATTACATGTAGTATTCAACCCTTTTGAGTTTAGAAATAAAAAGCTCACCAATTGATTTGTCTGGGACTTCTCAACACGATGGTGGGAGGGTAGCATACCAATCTTCATCCTCATTTATCTCACACAATTTCCCTATGAATCAGTTAAAATAAACATGGATTTAGACTAATTTTGGGGTGCTCTACAAGTTTGTAATTGGAAATTTTCTTCTATCTCTGATAGGGATAAAGTTACGGTTTGAATGACCTTGAAGATGACCTTGAAGGTCACTTTTGAGATAGGAAATGGAAAGCCCACGATCCACTTGCTATAAGATGTTGTTATTCTATCTGATGCATCGCCTCTGGACTGTGACATACATCAACGTTTGGCAATAAGTGTGCACGAAACTGTAAATCCACCCATTTGGGTGACTTTCGGTATAAATCATGAACGTTTGCCAAAAGTGGACACCCTGTATAAACTCCAGTGGATTCAGTACCCTTCACTTTACCGTTCGATTGTCGTTAGTACACTTCAGTGCTCAATGTCGATTGTCATTCAGAATTTATCCTTTTGTGAAGACACCAGCTCTCGCAGCAAAGGTAAATGAACTGTTTTTGGTAGTGTAATTTTTTTATGGTATGGTGGGATGAAATTAAGTTTTCTGTATACGGTATGTTGAAGTGAAATGAAAATGCCTAATATTTACCTAACATTTAGAAGAAATTTTTGTGAACTCAGGGGACACGGATGCAGTCAACTTGATTAGCAAAGTGAAAATAATAAATAAATAAATAAAAAAAATAAATAAATAAAAAATAAAAAAAATAAAAAAAAAACAAACCCTTGTGACTAATTATTTCATATTAATTTTTGGCATTTTGAATTGTCTACGAGGTCTTTTTCGGGACCTTATTCATGGGATTATAAATTCAGAAATTTCCTCTTTCCCTTTAAATAAAGGACACCTCTATTTAGCAGACAAAATTCATGGTCCCATTTGTGTCCGCTATTCGGAGGTTTCACTGTATATTTTTTATTTATTGTGGGCTTTTTTCCAGTCACCTTTTAACTCCCTCTCTATCTTTGTGCCCTTCTGTGGTGACCAGAAACTGAAGAGATATGAGAGTTGTCAGCAAATGGAATTTGAACAAAGAACAAAGATTGGAATCTTCCATGCTGCTTACAGCAAATAAACTGGATGGAATAATAAATGAAAATGATATATAAGACGAAGATTCTCTTTTTTTTCTATTATAATTTTCACTTTGTAGATGGGATTGCGGAAAATTTTGGACATTACGTTTTTTTCAGAAGCCTTAGATAATGATGTTCAAATTTAATCATTGATTAGCTTGATTAATTCAAATAGTATTACATGGTTAGGCTTTTTAATGTTAGTCTTCTAAGCAAAATAAAATTTTAACATGTTAGACTGGGACAATTTTCACATTTCTCCCTTTTCATCCCCCCACCCCCCGCCACTTACACATATTATTTTATTACTTTTACATTTTCAGTTTATTTTCTCTGACCTCCTACATACTTTTTATTATTTTAAAAACATTTAAAAATTATTATTTACCTAAAATCTCCCTGTTGTTGACCCCATCATCTGCTTTATGTCGTTTCTATAAATACAATTTAAGCAAGCAAATAATAAAAGACAATTATTTGTTAGTTTCATTTCTTTTCTCTAAGTACCACCAATTTCGAGGGCTGAATGACAAGTAAGTCTCCTATATTTGTGTGTTTCTAGTACTCATTTTCGGAACATCTTTGCACATGCCTACTGTATTACAGAATGTATAGTGCATATAGGCCTAGTTTCATTATATAGTTTGAATTCAATATTTTACAGCATTTATTAATTATCACCGATACCTTTGAATCGTGTATAAAACAGTGATCTATGATTAACGAGTTTTTGACACTGGAGGTTACCTCCAATTGAAATTCACAGATGTATGAAAACAATTTATGGGGATGTGAAAAATGTTTGCCAGTGGACTCAATAAGAAAAAAAGAAGTATGAGAGCAGAGATGAGCGTGTCTGACGAGGAAAGAGCAGGACGACCCATTTCAGTTACACATGAGGCAAATCGAGGCAGAATAGACAACTTAATTCAGGAAAATTGCCGAATTATAAAGAGACGCGGTTACAAAAGGGGACATTAAGAAAGATTGAACACACTGAATTACAAAAAAAATCTGTGCCAGATGGTCCCGCTACAACGGATGAGTGAAGTTGAAAGAAAACAAGAAAGCTGTTGCACAAAAAATTCTCAACCAATATTGTTGCAAAGGGGATTTCCTCTTTAATAAATCACTATTATGACCCAGAAAGGAAAAAATCCACAGAACATTGCCACCAACCTCTCCAAGGTTAAAGAAATTCAAAACAGTTCCATTAACACAAAGTCATGCTCGCCATCTTTTGGGATGGCAAGGGTCATGATTTACATAGAATTTCTATGTAAGGAAACAACGATTTTATTCTCGGAGATACTGTGAAACATTACAAGCACTCCAACAACACATCTGCAGAATCATGCATGACAGGACGATTTTTCTTTTCCATCATGACAATGCCAGAAACACTGGTAACAACAAGAAAGCTGAATTTCACATGTTCCATATAGTCTAGATTTGGCACCTTTGATTATTTTCTAAATGGAAAAGGCAACATTTCTCTTCAGTTGCCAAAGTTAAGGTTGCTGTGCGACAATGGATCAAAAACAAACAACAATCTTTCTTCATAGATAGTATGAAGAAATGGAGTTTGTTTTTGGAAAAGTGTGGTGCTAAATGGGGGTCTAGGACGAGAAATAAGGTTTTCATGTGGAAGCTAAATAAAGGAAGCAGAAAGTTCTTCACAGGGTGGCAGGTGTTACCCTACTAAGATAATAAGGAAATTTCTCTGTATTGAGAGGTCTCGGTTGCATTGGCATAACCATGTAATCCATGGATCTTTTAGGCAGTTGCTATTTTCCAACCCAGTGGTTAAGAGACCAAGGGATCAGCCTAGAAACATCTGCCTAAACTACATGGAGTATCTGGTGATAAGGGCAGAATCCGTGACATTTCAAAATTATAAGAACTGAAATTTGGGATATTCCAGATCCTCAGCTACGGTAATTCTTCTGCTGCTAATTTGCAAATTTGCTTCTAGTCCTGCTAAAACGTGGACTTCGGCATCCTTGTTTGTTACAGTTTTCAAACTGCTTGGGTATTACCATTGAGGACATGCACCCAATGGCGGAAGATCACGAGCACAGGAGATCCTCCATAGGGCTACAGCCCCTGCAACCATAACAGATAAGCGGGCTTGAAAATTAAGATAGATAAATAAATTTCCTTCATTCTGATACCATTTTCAGTATTGTGTGAGACAAAAAACTTATTTTATAATATTGGAGGCCTTACTTTTCATTCAACTCTCGAAATATTGACTGTTCATAGGGGCCTCGAAAATTCGATGTTGGTCTCAGGAGAATTTTTTTTTTCTTGCTAACATCTTTATCATGCATTAATGATTCAATAATGTACAAATTATAATAGTTAATAAAATTAATGGTTAGAAAAATTAATTGAAAATAATATTGCAATTAAATTCTGCATCAAACTACAGGTAAAGAGTGAGCATGCACAGTTTACCCTAGTTCCTCTCCTTCTCGATGCCCCTAAATCTCTGGAATTAGAATTATCTGTTATATACATCATGCGTATTAACAATTGTGGATTTCAACAACATAGCAAACATTCAAAATAAGAACTCCCTTTAAAGCTGATGTGGAGAAAATTTTAACAGTCAAAAGCACTGAAAATCAGTGGTAAATTTGTTTCCTTAAATAAAATGCAATTAACATGACTGAAAAATCTGCGCGTTTTCATATGATAAACCTACCAAATCAACACTTAACACGAATAGTATCATGCTGACAATTAGTAATTAGTAGGTTTTTGCAACCTCTTTACTGGAAATAAAGGCTTACAAGGTATCTAACAAGGGAGCGTTTTGAATCATTTAGGCACATTGCAAAACCAGATCTAATGCATTTGATATAGCATAAGAAAAAATGACTCTGTGCAAAATTCCACATGCAATGAGCTGTAGGCAATGGAGATATTTAATTTCAAAAAGTAACAAAAAGAAAATTGTAATAAAATTAACAAATGCAGCAAAACCTAAAAGAATAGAACTTTGTAAACGACTACTTGCAGGAAACTGCACTGGCAAAATACCGGTACACCCATTTCAGAAACTTAAACGGGACGTTTATTTTTTCATGCCATACAAAAATATGATTAAATTCATCATTAAAAATGGTAATTCATGATATCAACTTTTGGCATCGTGATCACTTAAAAAGCTCCAATCATTAGTGCATTTCCACTCAACATCTGAATACAGTAGTATGTTTTTTCCATACAAGAGGGTGTCGAAGTTTAACCAACCCTTAAATTGTTGTTTTGAAGGCGACTTTTATAATTGTGACTACACTCCAACTGACTGCGAATGACCATCCTTCTCTTTAAAATGTGCTCATTATGAAATTTCATATTCAAGATGAAGAATAAGAATACACTCCACTTGTCCATAAAAGGTTTTAATCTGTCACACTGAACGATGTCTGCTTAGCAGACGAAATGTACATACGTGACAGAATAAAGCCTTTGGTGGACAAGTGGAATGTCTCCCTATTCTTCATCTTGACTGTAAGTATCCACAAATTTCTAGTTTATACATTTTTTATTTCTAAACTTCATATTGTTCAGATCATTGATTACTTTCTGATGTACATACACATCTACTAGAAAGAAATTAGGCATCTTCTGATGTTAAGGCAGGGGCACTTCCAATATGACGGTGTTGGACCATTGGTGCTTGTTCATGGTAGCATGAACTCACAGTAATACTGTAATATTCTGGACAATAAAATGCTCTCATCACTTGTGGTATTATTACAGAATGGATCCCTGTTACTTCCACTATGTCAATGCCAAGTATCAAAGCAACGTTCAAAGCCTGAACTGGCCTGTAGAGAGCCCCAACCTTAATTCCGCTGAGCATCTTTGGAACGAGTTGGAATGGCAGATAAGTAAAATTTTGCAGATAGTCAAGCCTTTTTTATGCCCTGTTGAATGCATTAGTTCCAGTTCTGCAAAGTGCTTACATGATGCCCCCTTCAGACCCTCCAGTTTAGTGTGATTGCATTAAAAATAGCACAATTTAGTTATGATTGCATAATTTACTCATGACCAAACTTTTTTTTAATCTGCTATAAACTCAGGGAAAACATACTTCGATAGTTTAAAAAAAAAAAAAAAGAAAAAAATTCAAAATGGGCCCTTCTGCTTTCTAATTTGTCATTATGAGTATCTGAGTGAGTACTCTTTCTATTTTTAATACAACCTGTGGCAATAAAGTTCGGTGAATGATGGCATATTGAGAGTGGATTGCTCGCTTACATGAAACAGCAGTTACTGTCCTTCAAAGTAAACCCCGTCGATGGTTATGCACTTCTGGGAACGCCTGTACAAATCCTGGGAACTCCTGACGTAGTCGTTTTTAGGGATAGCCTTCAGTTGGGTCGTAACATTATGTTGGATGTCTGGCCACTTCGGGGGCGTCCTCTATGGTGTTCCGGCCTCCTCGGAACCGTTTAAACCACTCATAAACACACTTCAGAGTAATAGCACTTTTTTTGTAAACTGTTGTCATCATTTCATGAGTCTCTTTCGTTCGTTGATCCATTTTGGGTTTCGACCGCGCGTACTACTCCTTCTCTCTTCAATGTCCTGTTTAAACACAATAAACACACTCGCAGCGTTGGTTCTCTCAAATTTGTTTAAACATGTCTCGACCTGTCTGGGGCAGGATCACCGAACTTTATTGTCACAGGTTGTAAATATCGTCTTTTCTTATTTTTTCTCTTTGACATCAAATTTCTGGTAGTTTAAATTATAATTCTTATTCTTCAAGAATTTTCCTACTCTGTGAAGGAAGCCTAAAAACTTAAACAAAATAAAAAACTTATTATGAATAAATATTATTTATTGCCCCCCCCCCCCCTGAAAAATCAACTCGACCCACATTAGGAATCAGGCATTACGCAGTCACAACAGCAATCACTAATTGAGTAGCCATTACGTGCATTAACATTTTTACATTACAACAATAACAACCTTCAGGAACTTTGAGGAAGTTTCACTTTTTTCTGTTCAAATTGATGAGAATCTGCTTCAATGCATTAGACGATCTCATTTCAAAATCTGAACCCTCTAATTGAATTTTTATTTGCCCAAAAATAATTTCAATGAATATTATTTTATTATATTTAAATAAATAAAAGTTACTTAAGTTGAAAATGGAAAATAGAATTATTCTAAACTGATGATATGATAATTTTCATATAAAATTAAATTAGTAATGTTTAGGATAGAATGAACTGCTAGTTGAATATGGTGGCAAGATGCTATTAGTATATAGATACCAAAAATTGGAGACTCTTCCTGGATGAATTCCACACCGATGTTAACTTTAGATGATTTCATATTCTTGAGGGGCAATTGATAAATAAGGTCTCCATGGCTGTAACTTTTTTATTTGTTAACCGATTTTCAAAATTCTTTTTGTATCTTATACTCACATTTGTCCTCTATGTAATGCACTATTCACTTTTCGACATAGTCCCCATCCCTTTCCACGCATTGCGCCAACGCGTGACTAGTTGGGTGAACCCGTCGGAGAGGAATTCCGGAGTTGTTGTCGACACCAGGATTGAATGGCAGCTTTGGACCCTCTTCTGGAGTACGATAACGTCCGCTCACACATGAGTCACCACACACCAGAGGCATTGCAGCGCCTACAGTTCAAAGATGAAAAATTGCAGTTCAACAATGAAAGACTTTGCACATTGCGACTTTCACCACTTCCCAAAGAAGAAGGAGCCCCTTAAGGCACATGAGTTGGTTCTGATGGCAAGGTAAATGCTGCCATTCAATCCTGGTGTCGACAACAACTCCGGAATTCCTCTCCGACAGGTTCACCCAACTAGTCACGCGTTGGCACAATGCTTAGAAAGGAATGGGGACTATGTCGAAAAGTGAATAGTGCATTACATAGAGGACAAATGTGAGTATAAGATACAAAAAGAATTTTGAAAATCGGTTAACAAATAAAGTTACAGCCATGGAGACCTTATTTATCAATCGCCCCTCGTACATTGTAACAAGCTTCTCACAATCTGATAGTGAGGCAATTTAAAATTATTTAATTTAAAATTGAACAATGTCGGTTCCTTTCAAATTGAAGGAACTCACATTGTTCCATTTTAATTTATATAATTTTCAATTATCACCATATCCGACTGTGAGAGCTTGTTACCATCTGGATATGAAATCATCGAAAGTTAACACCAGTGTGGAATTCATCTAGGAAGAGTCTCCAACATTTGGTATCTACATAATAGTCATCTTACCACTGTATTCAACTAGAAGTTTGTTACTCCTTGGACATGAAATCATTGAAAGTCATCTATGCAGAATTCATCTAGAAAGAGTCTCCAACATTTGGTATCTACAAGAAGTCATCATGAGTTTTACATCTGGGTGTGGTCAAATATACATTCATTAAACCCATTAGTACATTCCATCCCATACATCAGAAGAAAAAATGGTAATGTGCTCTCCATCCCCCCCCCCCCGTTTTTATTTTAGTAATAAAGTTATTAACTATCCTACAACCAGATATTATAGCACAAAGGGTGTGGTATTTTGTTGGCATGAAGTACCATTTTTTGAAAAAAAAAAAAAAGTTCAAAATTTTTTAATTATTATGCGTTTTTTGTGGTTAGTCCAAACAGATCAGATGAGGTCATGTGTACGTATTATGGCCCCAAGGGGGACCATTTTAAATGTATGGAGAATTACATACATTTAAACTCCAGAATAAAAAAGAATAACATCAATATTCAATAATCAAAATGTTGAAATTAGTAATTAAAAATATCTACTATTACTTTACAATGAAACTTAAATGACTTTTCTCTGAACTAAAATAAACATAATATTATATCTGAAATAAATTGATAAAACCAAAATGCTGGTTACAAACCATATATCTAATACGGCCCTGGGATCCAAATTAGAGGAAAGCACCGAGTTTGCCTTCAATATGTCAAAAACAGACCATTATCAGTTATATACAGTAAAACCTGTGCTAACGATCACTTTTGCTTGGTCCCACAAAAAAGTTACATGGGAAATCTGTTAGCCTAACGACCTCCTATCTAACACAACCAGCATTTTCGATTCCCTATGTATCTAAACCTGCCTATAACGACCATTTACACAACCAATCAGGTTCTAACCTAAGTACGTACACTTTTCTCTGCAATCAACCAGTCAGAGTCAACAGATACAAAAATGCAACCACTGGTTCTTTTAGCCTACTGATATTGTATACTATGTCAAACAACCAGAGAGCGGTTTCGAAAATCCTGTCTAAAAATAATGATCGCTTTGCTTATTGTGTGTGACCAGTCGTGCAGAGTGAGACAGGACTTCAAGGCTGGGCTCTATCTGGTCGATTGGAATCAAAATGGCAGAAGAAACTCAACTCTTTAGCTGGCTGGATAATCAATGTTTTTTTAATCGTAATTCTAGTTGTTGAGTTCTAATGACATAGTTTCACTTTCAAATGATCATCAAAACTGTCGTAAAATCACAAACCCACATAACTGCCAAATTAGGCATAGTTCAACCATACCATTCGGCTTTATGGAAAGATCGGTCGGATTTTATGGAAACACCTTCAGAAAAACATTTTGAAGGCTTATTTTCATTAGGAAGACAAAAAAATGCAAACAAAGTAGCTTAGATTCTTTTATAAAGAAATAAACATAACTGTTTCTAATCATGATTGGTAATTGTTTTGATTGAACTTGTATATAACGACCACCTGAGACTAACGATCCTAGTTGCTTGGTCCCGTGGGTGATCGATATTTACAGGTTTTACTAAACCATGAGCAATAGGATACTACTGTGGATAACGACATCTTAATAAAAAGCAAAAACCTCTTGTCCATTTCTGTATTTCAAAATATTTTGTGGACAAGAGGTTTTTGCTTTTTATTAAGATGTATTACAACCATCGCACATTTCTGTAATAATTAAAACAAAAAGCATTTGACAATAAAAACTTTCGTACCTATCATGCGTTGATAGCACTGCATTACCGACAAATGAGTCAATGGGAAGCGATATCTATATCTGAAATTTTGCAACTAGTTATTGCTTTATTGGGTATTCTACCTATTTCCTACATGGCATTAACAGTTCATTTATTAGGCTGGGGGGGGGGGGGGGCACATTACAACCTTTTTCTTTATTAATTTAAGTTTAGATGGAAATTATCATATTTTCACTTTAAATAAAAATTAATTTTGAAATACAGAAAAGTTGAAATATATAACGAGTATTATATTCATTTGTCTTAAAATGCATTAAAATAGCAGGATATATTTTTAAAAAATATAGTACTTTTTTTTTCAGGGAAAATCATACATTAAAACACACTAAACTGGAGGATCTGTCCCTTGTTAGAAACAAAGCAACATTACTGGGAAGAACCAATGCTACGTGAAGAGTTAGGTGCATGTTTGACAAATATAAAGCTTACATTTGCGAAATGTCATGGAGAAATACTCGCTACTTATTAATATTCACATTCCAGAGATTTTAAATATTCCAACAATAACGAAAATTTCTTAGAAATATCAGTGAAAATGGAATAGCTTAAAAAGGGTTTAATTAAATATATAAATATATATTAAATACACCTATAATGTCAATTGAAATAATTTATATACCAAGGATCTATGTTTATTAGACAATCTTATTAACTTTTTTTTTAAAAAAGGGACTTACAGCTCAAGTGTCTATGTAAAGAATTAGGAGAAAAATCTAAATGCTTACAAAATCTTCCACAATCTCTTTCAAGGCAGATACACTCAATATGAATATCAAAGGAACAGCAGTTGTATAACGGCCGGTGGGAGAAACATTGGGAATTTGCTAGCATAAAATGTAAAAAGAAATTAACCATTAATATATTTTTAAAAATTCCACACGCATTTTTTTAAAATTTTCTTATGAATATAGGAAGTTCAAAATAACATTAACACCAGTATTACAGGTGTCAAGACGTATAAGGTGGTATCAAAAAGTTCCTGGCCAGCTCTGTTACCAGTCCATCAATATCATTGAGACCATTCCTTTGGAGGTAGAGGTGACAGTTTGGACTGGCTTTTCGCTGGTGCTTTTTCTGATCTTGTTGGAGCATCTGACGGATTTCTGTGAACATTTTCCCCAGTTTGGTGCAAAATATCACTGCATAACGTGGTTCATGCAAGTTGCTCATCATGAAAATTATATGATCCCAGAACACTCAGGAGATCACCTTACTTAAACAAACACAAACAATATGAATAAACTAAGCTACTCTTCAACAATCCAACAAGGGGAAGACATTCATTAAAGGTTCACTTGATGACAATGCACCCACCTGGATAACTGTTTTGCTATCCGTAGGAGTGCAATTCTATGTTCTGGAACTTTTTGAACAGACCTTGTATTATAATAAGAGGTAAGTCAATAAGTATCTGCACACGTTTTAATATTCTGTGGGTTGACAATAATGCTTTATGCACGCACATGCCAACAGTTGGCACCTCTGTCTCTACTAGTAAAAAGTTCCAGTATCATCACGCAGTTTAGTTGGGCTGTTACACCATTAAATAACTGTGCCACTCTCCACTTATACTAAGAATGAATATCGTACCGTCATCTGTTTTTAATGGTTTGAAGATGTACTAGGAAAAGAAATCCATCAAAGATTTCAGATTTTCAATAAGAACGTTAACTATAAGTAATCGGAAATCTATCTTCTGGTAGCCATTTTACCTGAGAATTGTTGAGTATACTTTTTTTTCTACTTTTAAATCTTACAGACCACGTGAAGTCATGGGTAAGCTCAAATGCACATTAGAGAGCCTTGCCCATCATTAAGAAAATTCAAGTGTTTAAAATTCCTATAAAACCAATATGGGGACACTGCTTTACCAGAGGAAGTGCATACAAATGGGTTGAAATATTCCAACATAGTTGGTTAAGTGAAGGACGAGGAAGGAGCAGGTTACATATCCATTACTGACAGCTACTTTGAGGATGTCAGTGCCATGATTGAGGAAAACCAACGAGTAACTACAAGTGAAGGTCCACTTAAAGATGCCTTATGGGATGTCTTTTTCCCTGCAGGCTTCCAGAAGCTTGTGGAAGCTTGTACTGAAAAGCATGGGGACTATGTTGAAAAGCGATAGAATTGTCAGGTCTCTGCTTTTATGAAATAAATATTAAAATATTGTGAGCGGATACTATTGACCTGCCTTCGTAGTAAAATGTTATTAAAAACTTACAAGACTATCGGCTTACCTGCAATAAGGCTATAAATAAAAAAAAGATATTCGAATAGCGTCTAAATTGTTCAAACAGGAATTTTGGAAAAAAAGATATCATGTTGTATTTGGCAGTGCTGAAAATAGATTTAAAAAAATTATCAAATGGAAAATTAACAATGAATTCAATTTACAATTCTAAAAAATTAATTAATTTATTTTAATCACCTGATTTTGTTCGTACAAAATTTTTGAGGTTGAGGCCGATTAATAAATATGATTCTATGTTGAGAGGCTTCAGGTAATTCAGTGATTCCCGATGTTTGATCATCTTCCTCATCATCTATATTAGACACAACAATAACCGTATTTATAATGTTATTAATGAATAATAGCTTCTAAAAAAGTAATTCACATCTCTTTCTTCAAGAATATTCCAAGAAATCATACACTAAATCGATGAACTTATTAAATAAAATGAAGGGAGTCCATAATTATCAATAATACTATAAGGGTGTGGCAAAAGAAGGGAATTAAATATTCATTCTCTAAATGTCATGAAAGTACTTTGCTTTTTTTTTTTCTAATTTATATTCAGCTTTCAGGAAACAAATTAATCTCTATTAACAGCTTAAAAAGAGCATAATTAAGAAATTATCATGATGGAACTATGGAACCCGAAACGCTTAAAGATAAATTAATCTGCATTAACCATACAGTAGATATGGTAATAAACGGAAGAATACATGGAAAAATTTCCTTAAATAAAAACTATTTTAAACCAAATTTTAATTTTAAATTTTAAGTGAATTTCATATTTTTAACAGATAATGCAACTTTTCAAAATTGTATGACATCTTTAAAGGTTAAATTTAAGATTTCAAGTTACATATGAAAATAATAAATTATATACATGTATCAAGAGTTCACTCTTAAATTTTTTTTTTAAATATCTGTAACAACTTAGGAATTGACCCTATCATAAGAAGCCCTTTCCCCAAACAGGCAAAAAAAAAAAAATCAAGTCCAATCAATGTGGTTAATAACCGCTGCTAAGAAACTATAAGTGTTAAAATTAGTCTTATTACTCCAGTTGATTCCCACTATAACGAACTTTAAGGGACCGAAGTTTTGGTTTGCTATATCCAATATCCGATCTGAAAGCAAAAACGGGTAAATGGAGTAATAGATTGTTTAGCACAATGGTCCTTCCCTTGAAATACATCACTCTCTCTAAAACATAGATTTTATAATTATGAATGTGTACTTTATGCATAAATATATTAAAGATTCTCCACATGAAACATCATCATCATCCATTCTGAAAATTATGATATTATTTGAAAAAATGGAAAGAAAAATTCTGCGACCTGGATTCGAACCAGGAACCTTGAATGTCATATGCTAGGCCAATTGGGCTATCACAGACACACTGTACAGCAAGCCAGGGCCGGCCGCATGTACAGATTTTATTTTGTAACAGATTTAGTTGACATCATGGCCCACTGCGCAGCCGACTAACAGATCGAGAATTTCTTCTATCCATCCCTATTGGTAGAGGTCAAGCATATGACACACAAGGTTCCTGATTCAAATCCAGGTCGCAGAATTTTTCCTTCCATATTTTCAAATAATCTCATAACCTGATGTTTGGAGAATCACCTCGAGTTTATATTAATTATTTATAATGTGCATTCATCAAACTTTCTGATGTTTAGATAGGAGAAATCTACCTCGGGTGCTAGTCTCCCATTGGGCTTTCCAACTTGACAACTTGGTTGTCTTTAAAACACTTAGTGACAGCATGGCTGTACAGTGTGTCTGTGATAGCCCAATTGGTAGAGGCATGAAGCATATGACACTCGAGGTTCCTGGTTGAATCCAGGTCGCAATATTTTTCCTTTCATTTTTTTTAAATAAAATCATAAGCAGATTTTTGGAGGATTAGCTCCAGTTTATATTCATTATTTATCATTCTGAAAATGTTGAAATCCCATGGTTTTCCACCCATTTTGTGATAGGTAAATCATTGTTTTCACTATCTTCCTTTTCAATACCCTTTTCTGGATCAGCATACTGAAAACAATTTTCAAATAGTGGATTTGGTAATGAGTCGACAAGATTTTTTCCAGCGTTATCATAGCATCCAGAAGGGAAAAAATTACATTATGGAAAGTTGAAAAGGAAGGTTATTTCATCAGCGACCTGTCCTGCCCAATGACCAATGATAATGCATTCCAAGAACTGGGTGTCGTTTGTGAATACAAAAAAATGGTGGGTGGAGGACGAAGATAAAAGATCAGTGGCAGTAACATAAAGATACAGTAATTTTATTTTTGTAATTCCTTCTAAAAAATTTTTGAAAAAAATCAGTCAAACACGTCAATTAAGTTCCTTATATCTGATTTTTATATGTTTGGTGGTTTCTTATGGCTATACAAAATAACTTTATAGGAAATTGGATGGGAAGAAAAATTTTGTTTGTTATTATCCGGGATGGGGTTCGTTATAAGCAGACTTCGCTGTAGCGGGGTTCGACTGTATTATAAATTGAAGCAAATTCATGTGCTGGATGGATTATTACAATCTTAATTAGTATTAACAAGGGAAAGCTAAACTAATAGGAGATAATAAATCTGTAGTATGAATTGAACCCTTACATAATTTAGTCAGATACTTCATAATATTTTCAACAATCTGGAGCAATAAAGTATTGTTTATATCTTGCAAATTAAGTAAAAATCATCATGTATGTGGTTTTCAATGTAAAGACTAGAGAATTTTAAAATTTTTTATGAAGATTCTGGCATTTATTAAAGTAAGAACTTTTTCCCAGCAAACCAAATTGTCACAAAATATGAGAGTTTGACAAAATTTGAGTATTATACAGTTTAAAAAAAAAAACCCAGCTGGATTTCCTAAAAAAAAACGATAGATAAACAGTAAATAGCACCCATTCTTCAAGATAATTGCAAGATATTGCATATGTAAATCGAATTTATCACTCTTATGATAAATTATACCTTAGTCCTTTATTTGTTCTTTTTTAGTTATTATTAAATATTTATTATAAATTAAAAGCTTTTCTAATATTTTTTTTAATATTCCCCAGTCTCTTTCTCATTTACTAAAAACAAAACAAACAAAAAAAAATCAACTAAAAATATCTACCAATTTTAATATTAAGTTAATGGAAAACGAGAGATGCCATAAATTTATTCACTATTTATTTAGAAAACAATTATAAAAGTAACAATCAGAAAGTTTAAGAGAATTAAAAAAAAAAAAGAAAAGTTACTTTCAACTATAATGCTATCCCATGTTTATTTTTTATATAAAGAGTGGCGTAAAATACATAGGCCTAAAAAAAACAAGGGTTGTGATACAATTCACCAGGAGAGGCAGTGGAATGAAATTTCATGATATAACTGACATTACACTGTCAAGAGTACATCAATGAATACCTTATCATTTCAATCAACACAAATTATTTCACAATAAATTTAAAGACATAACGGGTCAATGTCAAGGAGTTATCGATTTCAATTACACAAGAGTATGGGTGGGAATTCGTGACCTATTTTCCTCAGAAACTCTAGTGTCTGTCATAAAGAGGTATTACAGCAAAGCTTCTCCCCACAGTTACTGACCTTTATATTCGAACACAACCACTTGCATCTTGAATTCAAGAACCTCATCAGATATAATATCCTTAGATGATAAACGGTCAATCAGTTTTGGTTTCACGTAACGTAATAATTTAATGTCACCAAAGGAAAACCCGATCAAGTCACTTCGGTGAAAGGGCCAGGAGAATTCTGGGTCTTAATTCTTGTTCCAGAAGACAGCCTAAAACTTTTATCTCTGCAGTTACTCTCCAGCAATGAATAGCTGTAGGAGGGAGAAGCGCACCCTCTCTGACTGCTGTCTCTCCGCACCTGAACGAGTGCCAAAAGAGAGACCTTCCCAATTCTCCTACCAGGGTTAGGGCAGCAGAAGGGATGAGGATTCTCTTCGAAGAATGAAGACTTGGGAAACCACATACCTACAGCAGTCAGCCACTAACATTTTGGTGAAGACTGAAGAAAATTAATTTCAAGAATGATGATCAAGATAAAACAAGCAAATCATCAAGGTAGTTGTTTATTTAAATCAATAATTTTCATCTACGCTATTATGGCTTAAACTTCACCTATCTGCACCCATGATCACCAGTAACTTTTAAAGAAAACATTATTGATAATTTAAAGGCTGGAATAATATATTATAAGGAAAAGGATGACTAAATTGGATAAAAAAAAGCTATTCGAATTATATTTTTTAATATAATTAAATTCTAATAAAGAGGAGCAAAATAAAAATCCTGTGTTGTAATGCTAGATGAATCTATAAAACAAGGAAGTAACTCAATTTAATTAATTTACAAAGGATAAAAAATAGCAAGTCATTTTTTAAACAGTCAGATGGATCTTCGTAAATATAAAAAAAAAAAAAAAGAAATGGATAATGAAAGTTCATATTAATAAGAGGGAAATTAGCCCAAAAGGCTTTTCCTCTTATAAACCATACCTCCTTAATATCAATGATTAAATTTTCTCTGTAAGTTTCTAGGTTTATATTAAATTACAATTCTCATAATGAAATGATTATTAGTGCAATAAGAAATAATAAATAAGGAAAATAATAGATGATGATTTCTTTAATTGCTAAAGATAAAATTGTTGGAAGATAAGTTCTTGGGAAACCTAGTTATCAATTATGTGTTGCTTTAACAGAACCTAACTACATCAAGATATAAAACAAGCTCTATTAACCAAACAATATACAAATAAAGAATAATAAAAAAAAATCTTTTTATTATTTTTATTTATTTTATTTTTAATTTGCATATTGTTGTGGTTAAAGAGCTTGTTTTTTATCTCGATGTATTTGCTACATGTATATCCACACTTCTTCAGATTGTTACTTTAGACATACTTTATATTTTAAAGGCTCTTCTTTTTTCATTGTATTTTAGCTTACTTTTCACGTTTATGATGTACAGAACATAACGGATTATAGAATTAATAATAACAAAAATAAAACAAAACAAAAAACAAAAATCAGCTTAGATAAAATTACATAAACCCTTTTTTGTCTACAATTAGATTATTAAAAAGATATCGCTAAATATCCTGCCAATTAAAAACGCTGATAACAAACGAACTCAAGAACAACAGTATAGATTCCACTGCATCTTCAATAGGTTGCTGCAAATCTATTGCTTAACATATAAAAACATTTCTGCAAGTCTCTAAGCTGGCAGTGCAAGTTCAATAAAGGAAGAAACCAAAAATCTTACTGTAAGGATGAACCCGAACTCGTTTTGAAGACTTTTCTCTACCTTTCACCCAGTTCAGCCTGCTTTTCAATTTTTTTAAAGTTTCCGAGTTTTTTAATTCATTATACGACATACTCTGATATGGTTCCGTCTCATGCAAGCTCAGGAAATTAGCAATTATAAGTTCGCCTACTTCAACCATTGCCATGGTTACAGTGCAAATATAGGTATTTTTTTACCTCTCTCAATAAAGCTACGAAAAAATAATATGGATTATTTCAAAAATGGTATGTATTACTCAGTTTGGTTCTATGAAATCTCTTTTTCTCCCCCCCTTTCGTTTGATAAGATAACTGGTTCAATTGCAAAGTACAATTCACTCCTCACGAGTTCAAATCAATGATAATTACATTTAAAGTAAGACAATGAATGCTTCAAACTTTTTCACAGGTAAGCTAAGCTAATTCTTCAAAATACACAATGGAATCTTGTCAATTTAAGTTTACTTTCTAATATTTCTTCGTGAGCATTAACAACCATTTATGATAATTTAGACAAATTAATAATCATGTTTTATTTATCTAGTAACAATCACATGAAGCTTCTCACATTTTAATTTGCATGTCATTTTTGCTCTCATCAATAATAATAAAAAAAAAAGAATTCTTCTTTAGCGCCACTACAGATTTATTATTCAAAAGCGTATAATAAACATGCTACAAAATCGACTTTTACAAATAAGCTAAATGTCGTTGTCATTATGATAAAATTAAATGATTTACACTTCATCTTACTTTTAATTTTTTTTTTCTTCCAAATTTCAAAACAAATAAAAAAATAATAAAATTGTAAGCAAAGAATTGCAACCAGCAATGAAAAATATAATAAAGTAGAGGGAAAAAAAATTGCCATTGAGACTGATATTTAACTTCTGTCTAGGTTGTTCTCAATGGCATAATGCAGTGGTCAAAGAAGCAGACAATGAGGCAACTGCACTGAATCAAACTGACTATTTAAAATGCATTCACACAAAAAAGTATTAGTTCCCCAATGAAATGCAGTATGCTTCTGAAAAAAATTTAAAGCATAATTCAAATCGCTGACAGGATATTTTAAAAAAATATTGAAAAAATTCTTTTGTGAAAAGGAAATTAAAATGGAAGGGGATCATATAAAAGGACCTTCAAAAAATAAATTTTATATTAACCTTATATAAAATAATATTTCTCTAATTTCAAATTCCCTAAAAAAGATAATTATTGCAAATTATCTAATAAGAAAAAATTAATTTGTATATTTTTTTGTCATCTTTATGATGCTTTTGTGTTTTCCATCTTAATTATGCTTCTCCAATCTGGAACAACCTTACTAAGGAAAATATTAAAACATCAAGAAATTTATTTATAAAAAAATATAAAAATTTTTTTCTCAGTAATTTTTATTTTGAGTATAATAATGTTTATTTAAATTTAAAGTAGCTCTACATCCTCTAAACATTTTTATAACAATAGTCTATATTTATAGTCTTTCCTCTTTTAGCTTTTGTGTTTTTATATCTTATATTACATTTCATCTTCTTATTACCGTTTGCACTCTTTTTCAGTGTTTCATTGTTGTAACAATGTTTGATCCATTTTCAAATGTTTTTAACATTTTTTTATTTATTTATACAATTTAATGTAAGTTTTTGTTTTAAAACAACATTTATTACATTATAGCAGACCGGTTTCTGCTATAGAGCCATACAAATTATGACTGTATAGACCATAATAACACTGAAGATGGCTCAATAGCTGAAACCGGTCTCCAATAACGTAATAAATGTTGTTGTTTTTTAAAAAAACATACATTAAATTAATATAATAAACAATATGAACCTATTTCTCTATACAAAATTTTTAATGATTTTTAATTTATTGATTGAACCAGTGTCTAATTTTGTAAATGTACTGACGATTTCTGTTCTAAATTAACTGGCTTTGCTGTTTAAGTGCTTTTCATAAATATAAAATAAAATAAAAATAAAATATTCAAACAATTTAGAAAATAATATTAAAAATATTTGCAAACTGTAATATAGTCAAGCATTTCATATATATACAGTCAGCCAGCACAAGTTAAATTCCATTTCAGGAAATTACTCGCTTAATCAAAAAAATATATAAAAAGGCTTAAAATTTCAAATGGAACGTTTAAAATGAAGTTTATAATTATATAAAGACAACACACGTGCATATGAAAAGCTTTTATATCAATGTGCTTCCTTTGCCTCCCTTCCTTCCTTTCAATAAAACATTTCCTTAGAATTATGCTGATCAATGATGAAGTTAAGTTTCTTCTCATTTAAATGCATTAATAAAAAATGCTGAACAGCTTCTAAGAAAACATTAAGAGAGCAAAACAGAAACCTCAGAAATACAAAAATCACTAAAAATTCAGCCTAAAAATAGAATTAAAAATTAATATGTAAGCAATAATAGTAATGAAAAAAAAAATGCCTCTTTAGTTTTTTTCTTACCCCTTTGTTTAGCACTGGAGCTCTGACTGTCATGCATACTTAAGAGTGAAGGGAGTAGTGAGATCGGGATTGCAGCAACTCAAGTCTCTGGAATCCCCACAAATTGCATTTGCAAGGAGAATATGACATAAAACTGATAGCACGAGTAAAATGTTAGGCCACTGCTTTCAGAAAATGTCATGCCATTAAGCCAGAAGGATGAAACCATGCAGAAAAAGTTTCCTCTCACACATGCTTGCAATTTTAGGAAATTGAAAAAATGGATTGTGAACCCCTTAATAATTTTCAAAATATTACTCAATCAATTCTAAAAATTAAGAAATAAAAACAAATCTCCATATTCCCACTAATTCAACTGATTAAACAGAAATGAGTGTAAGAATTCCTCAAATGAAAACATAATCTTTAATAATAATCAATTATTGTCATTTTGAAATTTACAAGTTTAATTTGGCAGTAAAATCTATGTTAATTAAGAAAAAAAAATTAGCTCTCAATCTGAACCCATGAAAATGAACTCCTTTATAACATATGCATCTTAATTTTGTTCAAATATGATAAAAGAAATTCAACTATATGGTACAAATAAAATACCTCCCCCACCCCTTGCTCCAGCTGGTTGTCAAGCAGCTTTTGTTTACTATGAGATCAAAGAATATGACTATAAACAAAAAACATTCAAGAATAGATGCTGCTGCTATTTTTTAATCACTGGGCAGTATCTTTTGCTTTCCTTATTTGAAATATACATGATTAATGTAAAAATACAGTAGAACACATAAAAAAGGAACAGTCCGGCAGGATGCTTTAATTAATAAAAATAAGAGATATGGAAAAGTGGATTTGTTCAAAAGAGTGAAAATGTTCGCTTAAATTTATAAATCGTAAATATTCAAAAATTATGTATATACACAAATTCAATTTGATCGGGTGAATAATTATAAGAAAAACTAAAAATTAGACTGTAATCATGAAAACATCACTCAAACATACAGATTTAAAAAACAAAACAATAATTTAAAATAAATCTTGACTAATAACTTAGTAATCAAATATGATTTTTACGTCTATGTACTATTCAGATAAACCATTTTAACGTGAGATTGAATTATGTATTTTTCTAAGTAAAGTTAGTTCTTCCATTATTAACAATTGTTGATAACAAATTAATTATTTTTTCATGTGAACTGTTGTTGCTGAACTTTAATTAAATTTATTGACTAAAGCAATAAATAATTATAACTTAAATAATTATATATGTGCCTTACATAATATAATTCCTATGCATTTCAATTCCTTAGACCAGTGTTTCTTAAAGTGGGGATCGCAGAAAATTTGGTGGAATATATAAAACATATTAGGACACGCAATTGGGGAGGGGGGTCATGGGAATCCTTTGGAATTTTTAAGTGTGAAGTAGGCTACAAGCCAAAAAGTTTAAGAAACACTGCCCTAGACCATCGTGAGACGTTTCAAACTTAAATTGTTTTTAAATTTTAAAATTTTTCTTACTTGCTGTAAATCCTTAACTATAATGCGAAAAATTTTGGCCCCCCAAAAAACACCTAAATTTGTGGGACCATATTATACAACAGGATAGCATTTTTAGTGTTTTTTGAGCCGAAAAAGTGGAATCTTATTAAATGAGTAAAAATTTAACTTTGAAATGCCTGATGATTGTCTAAGGAAACAAAATGAATAGTAATTATACAGGGTGTCTATAATTGTAACCTGGGTCACAATAATGCAGTATGAACTTGCTCATTTCTTATGATGAGTTAACTAATTTGGAAGCTCTATGACCTTTCTGGCAAGGATGACCTACAACCAGCATAGCTCACAGAATCCACGAAGCACTCACAGCAAGGAGGCATCCACTCAGGAGATTCAGGAAAGTGAACTGACCACAGATTGCCATAGTTCACGTCTGAGCATCTGTCCTGCTCTGCCCATCACTCAAAGCACAGTCCCAAAATACCTGAACTTTTCCACCTGGCTCAATAGAGCTCCCCTAAAATGGAATGTGCATTGAGCAGGTTAAATTGTGTTGGTATGGCATATGATATGGATGCTGCAAACTGCTCTTTCTAGGCAATTGCTATTTTCCAAGCCAATGAATAAAAGACCCAGCCCACTGTCCTAGAAATAAATGGCTCGAATACAGGGAGAACCTGATTCAAGTTGATGGGCATTACCATTGAGAACATGTGCCGATTGCGGAAGCTCGTGAGCACCGGAGATCCTCCATAGCGCTGCTGCTCCCACAACATTAACAGATAAGCAAGTATGAAAAGTAAATAAGTAAGTCTACAGTGTGTATCAAGGTAATTGGCTTACTTATAACTCCAGTTTTTATGCTCGATTGCATTCACATATTATAGACATATTCTCAGATTCATTACATTTTTTAAACTTCAGCATATGCAAGGCTGCCCACAACAGCTTTGAATATATTCCAGATATTGATTCTCATGTGTTTCCTACCAAGTCCCACATGATGCTTTGAATGGCTAGGGTGATTTTCCTCTTTAAATTGCCCAGGTCTGTCGGTCTTTGATTATAGACAATGCCCTTGATATGATCCCGCAGAAAGAGGGATCAGGTCTGGGGAGTTGGGAGGCCATGGTAAGGGCCATCCTCGACTGCACTAATTGTCGTTAAATGCTGCATTCAGAATGAGGCAGACTCCAGGGAACATTGATGCATAATGAAAAATTTGAGAATATGTCTGTAATATGCCAATGCAATCATCAGGAATCATGCAGTAGAAACCGGAGTTATAAGCAAGTAAAATACCGTCATAAACATATAGGACCCTGCATTATGTACGATCTCTAATTGTTGCTTTAGTGAGTAAATCTAATTAAATAAATTATTGTTTCTTAATAGTTCATATGGGCTTGAAGGGTCCATGCTAAATTAAACGCTTAAGAAACGGTAGTCGGGATCCGTTTGCAAATCTGAAATCAGATTTTATTTCAGATGCATTACAGAACTACGGTTGATGGTTTAATACCAAACATGTCTGGGGGAAATAAAATCTTATTATTTGCTGCAATCAGAACATGATTACCATTTCTTAAGTTCTTAATAGCTCTCAATAGACTTTATGCCCAATTATTATTTCCAATTAACAGAATTGAAGATCAATTAACGTCAATTAAGTTTGTTTTGTGAAGGAAAAAAAATCTGAAAAAAAATTTAAAAATGCAAAAACAAGTTTGGCAACTTTCATCATATAGCTAATGACATATACAATGATATAACAATTTAAAAAAAACAAAAACAAACCTTTTGCCTGCATGATGGGAAAAAAAAATTATACATGGATTTTGACTATATTAGTCACTGCTTACTGAATGAAGTCAAATGCTTAGCAGCTGAAATATGTATATAAGGTTTGCTTTATTTTAATTCAACGTGAGCAAGACATTTATTTTTTATTACTTCAAAAATAAAAACTACCCAGTTTATTTTACACCCATAAATTTATAACTATTCTCGATTGAAATATTATATTTCATCTTCTCAAAGTTTTGAGTTGCTTTTTATTTATGACAAAAGACTATTAAACCTGAAGAAACGTTTGCTGAAATTCTACTCCAAAGAACCACTTCTTCCCTACTTTCACTCATTCACACATAAGATGCAGTCTATACTTTAATTCTGTTGCATAATCAGCAGTAAACAGTTTCCACATGCTAAAATAAAATTCTTGCTTATACGGGTGGCCACAAAAGAATGTCCCTATTTTAGTTCACTTTAGATAGTTGAGTGCAGATTCTGTAGTTTCAAATGAATGCCAAGAAAATTGGAAAGAAGAGTTAAAAAAACTCTAATCAACAGTAGGACCTGTAACTGAATATCAAGAGAAATGTGGGAGAAATAAGAATATTCTATACATATTGTTCAACTGGTGGGTGGCATGCAGAACATTTATAATCATGAATTTTAAAAAAATGTTTATTTTTTCATTATTTTTTATAATAAAGAAAATACCAAACTAGAGTGGAGACATTATTTTGTGGACATCCTGTATTTTAAAGAGTGTAAAATTATCAAGAATAACAAAATATTATTGTTTATTGATGAAAGTCGGAAAGAAAATTCCATAGTCTGGATTTGAACCAGGAACTTTCAGCTCATCTGACGTGGTAAACATCTGATGTGTGGCTAGTATAAAACCCTCATTGATCATTCTTGAATTATTATTGTTTAACTGGAAAATGAGTCTAGAAGGAATTTCTTCATGCCAGACCTCCGAATATTAATAATTAAATAGAAAAAATAGTAAAGAAAATGGGCTTGGACTCGAACCAGAGGTACCATCCTGATGTTTTAACCACTACCCACTAAACCAAAAGAGCCACAATATAACTTATGCTCACAGGTCATTGTTTGATAGTGAAAGCTTCCATGTCTAACAAGGAGACTCCATGTACTCTGACTCACCTAATTTGATAAAAAAAAAAATATTCTACGAGTAGCTCTAATTCAATTAACTACCCATGCAAAGCCATTCGATGCACTTCTCAAAATTTTCCAAGAAAAAAATTCATAAAGATTATTTCAATGTGTGCAGTTTATAAATGCCCAAATTGGAGAGTAGGATTCTAATATAAACTGCATATGTTACTGATAAAAGTTTTGAGTTTTTTCCTCAGAAAACTCTTTGAAGTCATCAAATGGTTTTGTATGGGTATTTAATTAAGTGAAAGCTACTCTTAGAATTTTTTTTATCAAATTCAGTCAGTCAGAATACATGGGGTCTCCTTGTAAAATGGCTTAGTGGTTATGGCATCAGGATGGTAACCCGAAGGTCCATGGTTCGAGTCCATGTCGTGGAATTTTCTTTAATATTTTTCTATATTTATTATGGTTGAACTCAAACAATCAACTTTTAGCACTTGTTTTTTTGACTATGTTCTTCTTGTTTTTAACTATGTAATTTTACCTGATTGGCTATGTATTTTACTGGCCCTCTATTAATGTCATTGTAAGTTTACTTGGTTGGCTGTTCATCCAATGATTTTATGCATTTAAATGATCCTGTTCTCTCATTACTTTGTATTCTGCTGAATAATGACCAGATAATGGTCAAAATGTAAATACAAGAAGTAAAATCTACTTTACATATTTTTTGTGGACAAGACTTTTCTTTATTTCTACTATTATATACAGGGAGTTTACAAATGATTGTAGTAGTCTGACAAAATCACAGAGTGTTTTGCAGTATGATGAATATCAACAGATATCTTAAAGTGAAGTGATAAGGATTCATCATCCTCTATGAAGAATCAAGAAATTTAGCGAGTAAAACCTTCCTCTCACCCATACTCTTTTCCTATCTCGAAACATGTGAGATGCATTTATCTAGATTCCAGACCAATCTATAATGCTACCCCTCTATTTTGCGATTCCTTATATCACGAATTCGGTAAATGGCTAAACCTCGATTTTTTTTTTTGGTCATTTTTCGGTGGGAGGGAGAAAATGGCTCTTAAATCTTATATCAACAACTCTTATAAGTGGACTCTACTGTATGTACATGAGGAAGGCAAGTCATCCAACAACGTTGGTCATTGGCTCTGGGAAGGGTATGTAAAAATTTATTCATTGGCTCTTTGGATGAGCACCTTTTAGAAACTGCCCAAAAGAACAAGAGGGAATCAACAAAGCAATTAACAATGGATTCTTTTGTTCAAAATTTATCATAAATTATGATTCATAGGTATCGTTTTAAATACAAAAATAGAAAGAAAAAACGCTACCATGCTGATATATGAAAAATACCACTAATAAACATGGATTAATGAAATAATTTTATTGCTTAAATTACTACATATGTCATTAAAACCTATTAAATACGAAATGATCGTGTTATTGTCACCGTCTTAAACTCACGATATCATGACCCACTATGATGCAGACAGTGAAATCTTGGCTCCCAAGTTCTGCAACATAGAGAGGCAACATGGTATCTTGTAATATATAATCTAACCACATTCTTAATGGTCTTTGTCTTCTTCCAAAGATGACTATATTTATCAGTCTGCAAGCATGCACTGTCATCAATTTTCTTGCTTTTGTCCTATTCCCATTCAATATTCTCAAATTCAAATTTTGGCAACAAGCTAATCATACAGCTGGCTTAACACTGATTATTAAGTTAAGCATTCAATAGATTATAGGGTTGAATCAATGATGAGATGAGGTTGGAATATTTTTTTAACGTTAGGTTGAGAAGTTTATTATTATTATTTTTTTTAAATTAATTTTAACTCCTGAACACTTAGATTCTTTCCATTTGTTTTAAATAAATACGTTCATTGTATTGCTTTACGGTCTGTATTTCGTAATTATTTGGTTTTTTTTAATATTCTTTATTAAATTCAATTTTTTTTGCATTAAAAAAGTATTCCGCAGCCTTACTTATTATAAATTTTATGGTTAAAAATGAGAAAATGTGTCAAATAGAGCCATCAACAACTGAAAATAATATCACCTCAGAAACAGGCACATATAAAATATTTATTTTGGAAGAGATGTGATTTGATTTTTCAGTATTGGCAAAGCATTCATATATCAGCAACCATAAATCAACGTTGCTTTCGTAATCAGCGATGTGAACACTTGTGCAGGTTTGCATGCACACCCAATGAAAAGGTTTTTAATATTTTTATTTAATACAGACATAAATGAGTAACAATTCCATTTATAATTCAACATCAGTTATCTTTAAATGTTTAAAGGATTCTATTTGATGGATACATATAAAATAAAGAGTTTATAGATATCATTTACATAATGCTACCAAGTCCCATCTTCCCAAGCAATGCTAAAGTATTGAACTTCAGGTCAATAAAGTTAAAAGTGAAACCCTAAAATCTATCCATATGTTCATCTGGCATAATCTTAATTGAGTGTTAGAGATTTTTTTTTTTTTTCCTGGTTCAAAAAACCATTCGAGGGATGTTACTTTTTTCGTTTCCTTTTTATAATTTTAATTATAATCAACACATGATATCTTACTTCTATTCAAGATTAGCTTTTTGTTTTGTTTTTTTTTTTCCAAAAATTTTTTTAAGCTTCTTCTAAGCCACTCCCCTATCAAACACAAAATGAACTCAACACTACAGAAAACCGTTAAACCAGTGCTATCATTGCTATCAATCTATTCATTGCTTCAATCAGTTAATAAAATTATTTTTAAATCAAATAAAAAATTTAATGAAAAATAACTGTTTTTAGGGACTACTGATAAAGTGACTATCAGGTTTTTTTATCTTAGAAAAACATTAATCACAAACCCACAGAGTTGTTCATTTTCATGAACCATTTCTTTCAATTCCAAGTACATCACTTACAGTAAAAAGCTCATGCTTCTAGTTTTGTTAATTTTATTATAAAAAGAAAAGTAATTTAATTCAAAATCCATGTATACATACATTAAAAGTAGCAGTCTTTAAATTTTAGATTAAATCATGAACCGATATAAATTCCACGGATTCATTTGTAATACTGTTAATCTTCCATTTTATACATGTAATAATGATGGGAGTATCAATATGAGCATATTATATGTTCAAATGGCGATATTTTGAATCATGCATATTGGATGAATATTGAAATATTAGGCACATATCAATACAGAAACCTCGGATAATTAGAACAAATATGTGAAACTCTCAAATCTGAATATAAGATCCATATGTTCATCTGTCATATCTGTGAATTTTAGAGATTTTTCAAGGATATAAGAAAGCAGCAAAAGCCTCGAGTTCATCTATTTTTTACGCCTTATCCGCACTTTTTAACTCTTGTTTTTTTTTTTTTTTCTTTCTTTCATCAAAACACTGATTTCTCAAATGTAGCATTTAGAAAATGAAAAAGAACTCTTATCTTCTTTCATTTCTTACTGTCATTTGAAAACGTTAATAGTTCTAAAGAGCATATGAGCATTAAAAAATACTGATCCCCCTCTGGAAGAATTGGTAGTAATGTGGATCTTGCCTAGAGGAATCTGCATACCAAATTTCACCATATACAGGGTGAATTAAAACAATAAAGACAAACTCCAGAGGATGATTCCTTACAAGCAAAGCATCAAAAAAGTTCATATCAACATATGTCTGGAAATGCATAGTTTCCGTGAAAATGGCAATAATTGTATGCACGACATCATGCCCCCATAACAATACGAACAGTAAGTTTTTTTTGTTTTTTTTTCTGTTACAAAGTTCTTTTTGATTGACCATCGTGCACCGGAGGTACAATGATCCAGCGTTTATATCAGGAACAAGCCGAGATGTCTTCTCATACGGAAAAGTACATGGGAATGGTTGGATGTACCAAGAAAAGCACTTCGACAGACAGCACCACCCGAATCACAAAATGTATGCAACAATCTTTCACCAATCAATGATATGACATGTGAACTCAACAAATGAAAAAATACCGATTGTTAAAATTCAAGATGGAAACAATGAAAATTACATTGTTTTTCAGTCTACATTGTTATTCGGATTATATTGTTATTCTACGTTTGACTCAAACTACTCATGCCGGCCAGGTGGCCGAGAGGGCTAGGGCATAGGCTTTCTATTTCTCGAGTGCACCCTGGTTGTGGGTTCGAGTCCCGTCGTGGGCATGGATGTTTGTGTTTGTCCCGGGCTGCGTACAGATATAACTTGTGTAAAAGGTGCAAAATGACCTTAGTAGTCGACGCCTAAAATTCTAATAAACCAACCAACTACTCACGGCCTCACCCAAGATGGATGCCTCCCGATTTCAAATCCCGCTCATTATTTTCATTTTTTCACAAATTTAGAGTTCGGATTAAATTTTTTTTAATACGGCATGTTGTTATTAATAAATTAGGCTTTCTATTTAAATAAAGTTGTATATGACCATAGAGTTGTCCTTTAAGGATGCTTTTTACAGTTTATGCTAGAGAAATTCGTCTGCTTTACTGCTTCTAACACTGTAAATGTCAAGTAGAAACTGCTACTGCTAAAGCAGTGGTTCTCAACCAGGGGAGAATTTTACGGGGTTTGGGGAGGGGGGAATTAGGACCACTATTCAACTAAATGTGATATTCTGTAGATTATGCAAAATCTTGGGAAGGGGGAATGATAGTCTGAACTATAACAGGGTTGCATAGTATGGTGAAAGGGAAGAATTGAGCAAAAAAGGTTGAGAAACACTATGCTAAAGTAAAAGGATGATACAATTCATATGAGAATTTAGATGTTCGTGCAAATATTGTTTAGATGATGGGGAGAGGAGAGAGCTATGCTACGAGAGAAAAAATAATAATTATAATTATTAAAAAAAAAAAAAAAAAAAAAAAATCTGTTTATGAAACCAAATGGTGTTTTGTTTTAGTGTCAGTTTAGTATCATGCCACAGAAACAGTGCAAGTGTTAATGTATAGGTTGAGGTAAAGTGTTTCTTATTCAGAGCAGTTTAAACAATATAGTGATGATGATCGTATCCAGGTGAAGGATAAGAAAATGAATTTAGGCAGTCACAGTTTGTTTTTAAAGACGATGAGCACGTGGCATTTCCCTTCCGAGTGTAATTGGCAATTTGCCATTTGTCACTCCAGCTGATTCATATCCTGGTCGGAGCAGGAAAAATAAAATAGGTATTAAAAAATAGAAAAAGGCTAATAATTGTGTTCGTGCAAGTTAACACACCAGCCACAGAGCAGAGGGGGAAAAAAAACGAATGGAAATTGGAAACGAGCAGGCTCCATATTAAAACCGTCATAGTAAATTAAATTGGATTTTATTTGTCAGTGAGATCTCCCCTACGTATCTGGTTTGTTTCTTGAAAATGTTTATGGAAAAGAGATTTTAGATGAAGGCTTGCTTTATTTTTTTTCTATCTTTCTCAATACCATTTCCTTTTAAATTAATTAAAAAAAACAAAAAAATAAGTCATTTTCGCTTTTTTTCCCCCCTTATTAAATAGAGATGAATATCGTGTACTATTTTTCTTGAATAAAAGAGCAGTGTTTCTTTTTAATATTTCCTAACGATGGTGCCTAGTTTCTTAAGAAAGAAAATTTCTAATAAACGCTAAAATGAAGAATCCTTTCCTTTGCGGGTCAATTGCTGAGGTTACAATATGAGCACTTGCAATTGTTTCACGTCTAAAAAGAGGGGGGCTGGGAAAGAAAAATTGTGTTTTCTTCACGTTATGTGTACTCAGATCACATCGAATTACGAGCGCTTATAAAAAGCCAATCGACAATAAAAGCGCATAATTAGACAAACATAAGAAATCGCTTTCTTCCCAATTAAATCGCATTTGTTATTTTTTCCGACTGAGCTCTTCGTTGTTTATGACTGCTCTCAGTGCGCTAACTTTTCCCCCCAGCAAAATCGCAGTAAATTAAACTTATATAAAACTTAATTTTTTTCCCTTACCTTCTAATCGTTCCATATCCGGATACGTGTGTCTCATAACCATTTTGAACTGAAACTTAAATATTTTCCAGGAATTTAGTACAGAAAATGCAGTCGAAACCGTTCAATCAGCCTAAGAGGTCGCCATGTTTTGACACACCGGAAACAGATGAAGGGCAACCTAAACATGGCGGCGCCCTTGACTTCCGGCAATCGTAGCAACTTCACGAGGACTTTCCACCCACGTTGTCGTCCGACAATCTGCGTGAAACTTCTTAGGAACATTTCTGGTAAAGAACTTGAGATCTGAAGAGATGAAGGAAAACCCTCTGTCTCTGTGTGAACGGAAATTTATATTGGAAGCCATCAAGAAGAATAAAGTAAGCCGTTTCCACTGTTTATGTTGTGAACTCCGATTTTAGCTTCTCGGGTGGCCGAAAGGTTAACGTGTTGCGTTGCGAATCTTTAGGTTGCGAGTTCGCATCCCGTTGCAGGTATAGGTGTTGGTGTTTATTTTTTACATACCCATCTTTAATCTAAATGTCAATTATATTATCATCTTTACAGTAGGACAGTTTCTTTTGAGACGACTCGACAGTGTTTTTTCTTGTTTTTTTTTTTAGTTTTTTTTTTTTAAACAATCCGAAGGTTGTTTTCTAAAGACTGGGGGCTGCGCCCCCCAACCCCCCCCCCCAACGAGCTGATATATACCAACACCACCTCCATTCAGTAGATGTCTAAGCAAATGATGGTTAAATTAGTAAAAATTTTACTTATCTTGATTGTATGATTAGTCATCGCACGATGTGCAGATAGTTAGGATTAACTGTTTTTTGTGTTATTGTGTCTGAGCATTTCAACATTTTCCATCAGGTAATTAAAATTTTCTTCAAGGTATATAATATGGATAGCTAAAATCGGATATTACTATATATTGTCATATGTCATAGCCTCTACTGAAAAAGTGTGTGTGACTGTAAGAATGACAGGTGACCAGAATGAACATCTTCTTTTAATACAATGTGAGGTCGCAAGTACATTGTTCAGGAGCTATCACGTTTTATGTTTATTGCTTGAATTATCACGAACTCGCGGGTATCAGCATCGCTTCAATGTGAACGTGTGGGGTGGTGTCATTGAAAATCATCTACTGAGTCCGTACAGCATGCCTAACTACTTGACAAGCGAGAATTACAATCGGTTTCTGCAGGAAATTCTCCCTGAGTTCTTCGATAACATCCCACTTCGCTCGGATAGTGTGCGACACTCTAGATACCGCCTTCCCAGGAAGATGGATTGGCGAGGTGGGCTGTAGCTTGGCCAGCTCACTCACCTGACCTCAACCCACTTGATTTTTTTGTATGGGGACATCTTCAGAGCCTAGTGTATGAAACACCTGTGGACACAGCGGATGCTCTTGTAGCACGAATTGCTGTTGCTGCTGGTGTCATTCAAGATATTCCAGACGTGTTTCACCGAGTGCGAGAATCCTTACGTCGGCGGTGTCAGCTATGTCGCACCAGTGGTGGCCGTCACTTCGAACGTTTGCTTTTAACTGGCATCGTTATTGTACGTAATGTTTACAGCTTTTGTTGTCTCTTTTGGTTGGCCTCTAAACCAGAGGACACACATGATGTACACGAAACCGTATAATTGTCATTAGTATAAAGTGTCTTGCACATAAAACGTGATAGCTGCTTGCGACCCCACATTGCATTAAAAGAAAATGTTCTTTCTGGTCACCTCTGTCATTGCTTACAGTTATACACACTTTTTCAGATTCACCCTGTATATTCACTAAAGTGAAGTCCATTTTATGGTTTAGTGTTCATAAAGCTGCACTGTGCGTACGTATCTACTATGTCAAGAACAAAATAGGAAATGATGTCTTTTACATGTATTGTGTATGTACGATGGCAAGACAATAAGCATCTGCACACAATTTCTATAATTTATTTCAACAAAAGCAGAGACTTACAATTTAAGGTTAATTTAAAGTTGAGGGAGGCCATGGCCTGGTGGCTTTCACTGAACACAACTTCTGTGAAGTTAAGCTACATCAGGCACAGCTAGTCACTGGATGGGCAACCATCAGTGGCCGTTGGATTCTTGCCCTCCTTCAAACTTTTGACACCAAGCAAAGACGGATGATGGAGACACGGTGAACTGTCTTTGAAGTCTGTGATAAATTTCAGATGCTTTCACACCTTCGTTGTGGAGAAATCGATGACTATTCGTTGTTTCAGTTTGGTTTGACAATCCTCACCCCCCCCCCCCCCACCCCAGCTGCTGTGACCATCATAAGTCGTGAATCCAGGTCCATCCAGGGACCCAACTCGTCGGCCTCTGGCCATACAGGCCCTGGATAGATGTAATGGATCCCAATTCCTAAATAAAAAATAAATAAATAAATAAATAAATATAGGGTGTGTTTTGATAGATTCACGGACCTCGTGTAGTAGGGTTTTCTCTCTCTGAATCGTTTCAGTAAGTTTTCGTGAGGTAGTCTCGCCCGTTTCGATAGAGCCGAGAAGCTCACGAGAAGGGAGTCCCGGGCCCCATGAAACGGTCTTAGCTTTTGAGATCATACAGCTTCGTGAAAACCGACCTTGCTTGTTTAAAGATGGCATCAGCTTGCTTTGATCCTATATGGGTAGATCGGGTATCGTGGTATTCGCAGAGCTATAACGCTACAATACAACATGTTGATGTCTACTTTCAACAACGTCAACAGTAAATTACAGTTAAGTGTTGGAATTGAACAAGAAATAAACAGTAGTACAGGATTCATTTTAGGTGGGGTTTACAGGATGGTGCATGAAAAAATTCCACCCCGCTGCCCTTGATCCTGATTGCGTGCCCCGACACCCAAATAAGCACCCGCAAAGAAAAATCTAAAAATCTTGTAAAGGGTTAAGGAACTTCAAAAAGAACTACCAGGTATGCATTTTTTATAGAAAAAATCTTTTTGGAAAACATAATGCCCTTTTTTGATAATGTCGTGCCCATTTTAGCTCTTATCACCCTGCTTTTTTTTAAGTCTAGAATGAACCCTAGTAGTAAACAAGAAATCTCTGATACAGTGCATGAAGAAAGCACGAAAACCGAAAGTGAAATAGCGCGTGAACAAAGATTACCTCCCATACCATTTCGATAGCATGATCGTCGCGGTTCTCACTTTAGCCACTGGCCACAGTCACATGAGTTAGCTCTCGCTAGGTCTGTAAGTCTATTGAAACACCCATGTACTATGTGACCAAGGCTCCGTGACTTGCGGTGCAGTGGAGGCTGCTGTTTTTCACTTTTCCCTACTTTTTTCGCTAACTAAGTCTTGGTTTCCTCTGTCTTTTTGGGAAACCAACCAGTTGCTCCCCTGTAACCAAAGCAGGTTGGGGTATGTATCATTAATTTGCCCCCAGAGAGAACGTCATAGACAGAACACCGAAGGTGTTCAAATAATAGAAAACTGACCAATGAGGCCCACATATGAGTTATATGAGACGCGAAGCGCTGAGAGTAGTAAGAGGCAGTGAAAGCAGGTAGGGATAAACGCAAAATGAACAGTTTGCAATTTTGGTCAAATAGTATACAAATTAACCCATTTGGGTTATTTTTCAACGTAGTCCACACGCTTCTAGATACCCCCAGGTTCTTTAGCTGAGCAGCAAGCTATTCATGCGCCATTTGCTTCACTTGTTCAGCTGAGGTGAATCCATGGCATCTTTAGAGTGGACTGAAAATATATCATCAATAATCACTTGCTAGCTTTCCACAAACATGGCGTGGGCGTCCTTAATGTTGTTGTCTGTAATGGATGTGGATCATGCTCTTTCCTTGTCCTTCACATTTTCTGACAGTGTTGTAATTTCTCGAATTATTCATATCGAGTGGCAAAGCACTGCTACTGTATTGTTCTGAAAGTCTTGGATGGATTTCCACTTTTCGTATACCTTCACACCAAGAAAAAAAAAAATACAGATCACAGCACGCTGTTCTTCCTTGGTGCAAACAGAGAGTAGTGCAGCCATTTTATTGTGTCACAGTGCAAAACTAAACTGTGTAATGATTCAGTTCAAAGAGAAGATAAGAAACTGAAGAAAATTCTTCAAACATATCATATAGGGAAAGAAAAATTCTATGACCTGGACCAAATCAGGGACCACGACTCTCACTGTTCCTACTCTAACCATTTGAGTTATCACAGACAGTGAACCGCAATGCTGTTATAATGTTTTTTTATGGACTTCCATGAAGTCACAAGACAACTCAACTGGCAGAGTAGGTCCCCGACTCAAAGGTTGGGAATCCTCCTTCTTGTTGAATACTCAAAAAGAAAATAAGAAACTGAAGAAAAGTCTTCAGACATCATAATTACAACAGAAAAAGGAAGGAAAATTCCTTGACTCGGACTTGAATTAGGAATCACGACTTTTGCTGTCACTGCTCTAACCAATTGAGCTGTCGCAGACAGTGAATGATTGTGTGAGATGATGCTGAAGCTTTTCACAAGTGTGTCATCTGTTATCATATGCATGCATAAAACAAAATTAAAACGTGTGCAGATACTTATTGTTTTGCAGCGTAGTTTAATACATGTAGATGATGCTATCAAAATCAAATTGGTTGCTTGTGGCAATAACGGAATTTCACAAAACCATTCCCATTAAATATTTGGGGAAATTAAAATGGATACAGGATGGTAAAACCACTCTGTGTTCATTTTCATTTTTTATTTTATTCCAGGGCTCTTATGTCTCATCCTTCTTTTCTTCTATATTTGACATCTGGCGAAAAGAAGAGATAAATGAATGATTAGAAAAAAAAAGAAATAAAGAAAATGGTTGTAAATAAAATATGAGTGTATTTTCATAAAGCTATGAGGAACATAAATCTAAAGCATGCAAAAATGTGACTTGACATACAAAAATAAATTTCTGTTTACTTTTATTTATTATTGTTTTGTTTTTTCGTTCAATAAAAATTGCTTGATTTTAATTTATTAGCGGATCGATGGCCGAAACAATTTGGATTTCCGAACAATTCAGATTTTTTTTGGCTTGGACAGAGGATTATGTCAAGTATTCTTTGGAAAAACCAAGTAAGCAAACGCAATATAATTATAGGATTTACTTTAAAATTAAGAATTTTTAAATTTAAATTTTGGACTTTGGCTCTTGGGGGACACCCTAGAGTAGTTCTTATCTACAGATGTTATACACATAGTTTAATATCAGATCTCAAACTGTTTATAAAAGACAAGATTTGAAATGAGAGGTATTTCCTGCAAAAAAACATACAAAGATAGCATTTTTGTAATACTAATGTAGCCGCATTGTAGAGTCAGTATAAAAATGTATGTTTCTGTTTTCCTGTTTTTCATGTCACATATGCATTTTTGTTTTTTATTTTAAAGAGTTTTGGCCCAAGTAGCAAGTGAAATAACATGCCCAAAGCCATCAAGGCCAAGTGAAGGCATTATGCATCTGAATTTGGAATTGTCACCAATGGCAGCTCCTCATTATGAAGCTGGAAGGTATCGTTATTATTTATTTTTTATTATTATACTATTTATTTATTATAATCCAATACGTCCATCCAGGGCCTGAGGCCGACGAGTTGGGTCCCTGGTTGGGGGGAAGATCGTGAGTCACTAGCCCATCCAGTAACTAGCCGTGCCTGGTGTTGCTTAACTTCGCAGAAGTTGTGTTTCAGTGAAAGCCCACCAGGCCACGGCCTCCATCAAAATTATGTGGATCATTTTGAAAAAAGTGATTTTCATTATATGTTTCATTATTTTCCTCTGGTAGTAGCAATGAATCATGCATCAGTTAACAACTTTATTGTTGCCTAAGCACAAATATGCATTTACATAGTGCAATTCAATTGATTCTAACACTTAGTGTTTCAAATTACAAAATTTTGGTCCTATATTGTATAGGCTTTCTGCTCAAGAAGTTATTATACTATATTTTACTTTATAAGAACAAACTTTACATTGTAACTCTATTCTAGGCCCTCCGCATATGGTGTAGAATTAAATCGGCTTCTGGAAAGAACCCTGGTCGAATCACGATGTATAGATTTAGAGTCTTTGTGTATTGTGGCTGGTGAAAAGGTGAATATATCTTGAATCTTTATTTAAAATTGTATGTTCCAATTTCATCTTGTCTCATGAAAATGAACACAATCAGTTTTGTTAAACTCACACAATTTTTTTACAATTTGCATTCTTATAAATGCAAAAGATTATATAACCAGTGATTTTAGTAGTAAATAGGCCTACAGATTACGACTAATATGGTTGAATTAATTATTGTTTCTAATGAATCAACCATTTTTCGAATGGTTTGCAAGCTTGAGCTGTTCTAACAAGATTTTGCATTTTTGCTTAGAACATATATTAAACATGGAAGCTTTTATTTTTCTCACTATTTGAAATTTTCTTTTAGGTGTGGACAATACGAGTCGATGTGCATGTATTGGATGATGACGGTAGCCTGGCTGATTGTGCGACTATTGCAGCAATAACAGCACTTTCCCATTATAGGTATGGTATGGTGGTCAATTCTAAAGTTTTGTCCTGAAATGATCACAAAATATCTATCTTTTATTTTTTGTTTATGAACAATTCAGCTACTATAAAATCAAGCAGAGAGTTCAGCTACTATTGTTTATCAACTGTACTGGAATTCAGTGGAAAAAAAGGGGGGGTACAATTGAACTGAAAAATGAGGTGTTTCTATGGGTAATGGCTTACTCTCTTGGGTCATGAGATCCACAAAAGAACTGTACAGGATTGCCCCTGTGCTCATTGAATAATGGTCACTATGGAGTTACATTTGAAAACCAAATTTCTAGATTTCATATTGATTGTCAACATCACAGTAAAACTCTCTATTGAGGGTCTGGTTCTGGGGGACAAACTCTCAATGAGCAATGTCATGGGTATTGAAATAAAGATGATAAAGGGTTTGTACTCAAAACTTTGCATACGACCTATTGCCTCATCTCAGTAAGCTTGCCAAAGCATTTTCAATGTCTATGGCCGATTTCTCAAGTTTAATGCAAAATTTCAACTTGGTTAGTTTTTTGTTCATCAAAATTTTAACTTGATGTCCATCATGTAATTGCAGATTAACACAATCACATGATCACAAAAACACTTTTCGATGTGTTATTCTCACAAAAACACTAGTTTGAAAATTACCATTGTAAACATGGTGATGTCATTTGGCACACAGCCTTATCAGGGTCATAGCTCACAACAAAAGAATAATGAGAAAAGTAACTATTGAATATTAATATTTCCTTGTTATTCTTTTTTTTGCCATTTTTAATTTAAATTTTTCTTTGTTAAGGAGTTTTTATTTATTAATTTTGAAATAAAAATTTTTCAACTTGCTTTTTGAATTCATTAGGCGACCAGCAGTCACCGTCACTGCAGAAAATGTTACAGTGGTAAGCATATTTTGGTTTTTCTCTGCATGATATTATATGTATATCTGCTTTACAAATACATGTCAATATTTTCCAGCACCCACCAGAAGAGAGAGATTCAGTCCCACTCTGTGTTTATCACATGCCTATCTGTACCACATTTGCCTTCTTTGATACAGGGTAAGTGATTAATTTTAAATTGTTTGTGCAGTAAAATACAATACAGGGTTTCTTGCTTGCTATATACCAAAAGTTAATTACTTAAAGTTCTTTAACATATCCTGGTTTATTCCAAATTTTTGACATATTGGCATCAAATGTACACATTTACTATCTGTACCATCCACAGTTCATATCGATCACTGAGTGTACCCCGTGTGTTCCACAGCATTGCCAGTGTGATCCTCAGAAATGCTTAGTATATCTTTGCCTTCAGGTCTTCCAGATGTTGTTTTTGGTAAAAACCCCACACAAAGAAATTAGGAAGTGTCAGATCCGGAGAGTTGTGGGCAATGGAATAGGCCTGGCTCGTCCAGGCTATAGATCATTAAGTATTTGTTTAGGAAATCCCACATTTCTAAGACCCAAAGTCTTCTTGCTGGGAGATAAAGTTTTTGGGTTTTTTTGTCAAGCAATGTAAGAAATTCTGTAACGTGTCTAGGTATGGTCTTGCCTTGACTGGTGCTTCTGCTAAGAAGAATGGCCTGTATACTCATTAGCTTGATATGGCACACCAAAAGTGTTTTGCTTACATCCTTGACAACATAAATGTTGACTCTATGGTCACAGATTAAAGAAAACACAGGTGCGACAAGCCAATGTTAAACAGTGTGAAACAAAATTTAGCAGTGTTCCTAGCGGTACCAAGGACATACTTCCAAATGCCATGCTAACGCAAGAATATATTTATTAAGAATGGAATGAAAACTTAAAGTATGTGTGAATAAAAAAAGACTCTAGTTATGGGAATGAAACTTTTTGGTAAAAACCATATCAGAATAAAAACAAATTTTCATGTGTCCTTGGATCGCTCGATGGTGCTGTGTCACTATTTCTTCCGGTTTGTATTCGCTTGTCGCATCTGTGCTATGTTACTTTACTGATTGTCAGGTATATAACAAATGAGCTGCCCTGTAAATTCATGTCTCTTTATTTATAGAAATGAGCCTTGTTTAGTCAAAAAGGATTCATTTCCTTTTTTTGAAAAATATTTGTTTTCAAAAGGTATGGTTAATATAGCTGTGGTGTTTCCCTAAATTTTTGTAATCTTGACATAAGCATGCAATAAATTTAATTTCAAGATCACAAACAGTGTTTTTCAGGTTGATATATTTGTATGTAATTTTTTTTTTAATGTTTAAGGAATAACATTGTCCTAGCACCAAGTGACGTAGAACAACGTGTAAGTGATGGAAAAATGGTCCTAGGGATGACAGCTCACCAAGAAATTTGTTCCCTCCATTTGAGTGGGAATATTTTGCTTTCAAAAGAACAAGTAAGCTCTGCTTACAATTAAAATGTATTCGTTATATCTGCATTGCATTCTTAACTGTCATCTTACCCTTTTCAGGTTTTGAAGTGTGCCATGATTGCATCCAAAAAGGTTGCAGATATTACAGACATAATTAAAACAGCATTGAAGAATGATGCAGAAAAACGGTATCACTTAAATTAAGATGCTCAATTTTTGAATTCATTGTTGAGATTTTCTTAATTCATTAACTCATTGTTAAATTATCATCACTGAAATAAGTTTAGTGTCGTGAACAAAGTTGCATAGTATTGTTAAATAATTCTCATTAAAGAAAATGGATAATCACATTATTGCAGTTGACGTTCATACAGAATTAAGCAATTTAATGCAAAACTGACTTTCACAGATCTGATCTTCCTGTTTTATTTTCTCTTCCAAAGTTCCTCATCCATAAATGATAGTTTTATTCTCAAGTCTACTACTGCTAACTCGATCTTGGAATTTGAAAGAGACTCGGTTAAGGTGGAAATCACTAAACGAGAAATGGAGGACCAAGAAGATGATAACTTTGAAAGCAAGTACCAGCCTGAAATGTATCCTTTCTGTTATGCAAAACCATTTGATCATTTGAAGATTTAAAAAATAAACTACGGTAACTACCAAAAAGTAATTGGGCACCTACACTATCTACAAACAAGTGTTTGTCTGGGGTTTTTGAACTGTCAAAACCTGATGACGCCACCTCTTGCAGCTATAATACAACCACCCTCTGGAGCATGCTGGAATTCCACCATCCTTCCTCTTGCAAAATCTTACAAGTGGATAATGGAAGTTGGCCACTGCTCCCGAAAATACTCAGTGGGATTGAGGTTGGGGCTCTATGCAGGCCAACTCAGCATTGAACATTCTTCTCTTCATACCACTGCATGGTAGCACCTGACATTGTCATCTTGGAAGTAGCAGGGATCCATTCTGTAATAATACCAGTGTTGGGAGCACTTCATTGTCTAGAATAAAAAACCACCTGTATCCAACACGGTAATATGCAAAAAGCGTTACCACACTTTGGTAGAAAGCGTTACCAGGTAGCCACTATACCCATCATCAAAACAATGTAAATTTTGGCTCGTCACTCCACAGAACTGATTTCTGCTGCTCCGGTCTCCAATTGACATTTCTACAGGGTGTCCGTAAAGTCTCTCTGCAGTGGAAAAGATGATTCCATCGAAAGTCAGTCCGAGATGAAAACCGCAAAAACATTTGAATGCAACAACCTGTAAACATCGCCTGTAAACTTGTGTTTACCCTTATCATTTAATATAGTTCATTCCTAACGTAAATGAAATGCTATATTTTCCCGTTTATTGGATTATTGCATTTGTTTTTTACCTCGGAGAGACTTTATGGGCACCCTGTAGATATCATTTGAGCCTTTGAGATTTATCGGTTTTCTTGATATGGGGCTTATGCATGGCAGATCTACCTGGATATCCAAGGTGATGGGCCTCTGTTTAAAATGTTCCAATGGAAATGGATGCACTGGTTGCTGACTTAAGCTCCTGCCTGATGATGACCTCTGGCTATCGTCCAGTTTTAGCATCTGACATTTCAGGGTTCTGCGATCTCTTTGGTCAGAATTTTCCATTGCCCGAAGCGTTCAGCATACCTTTCACTTGCGCTGGAAAAATGTCACAGTTGATTTTGGCATGTTTGATTTGGCAGCAATTTCTGTGCTGACAATCCACTGAGATAATACCCCAGAATTACACCCTTATTGAATTCCGACATCTCTCCACCAGGCACCATTTCTTTTATAATGGTATTTTGCATAACTGCAGCTGATTTAAATCACAGGATCGCCACGCAATCAGGGAGTGCCCAATTATTTTTTGGTAGATAGCATATTAAGCAATGGAAGATAACATTGAACTGGCTGATAATGGAAGGAAAAAATGACAGCCCATACTTTTGCCTAAAACCTGTGTTTTTATAAGGGGGATGTGTGTGAGAACAGATAAACTGTTATTCCTTTAATCACATAATATAAACAGGAAATACCCAAAAATTATCTCAAAGGTAAATAGTTTTTATTCACATAAAGCATTACAGGTCGATTCTCGTTATAACGAACTCCCCGATGTAACGAATTATTTTTGAATTCCCGGCATATTGTAACTGTTTGTTGTATAGAATTTTCACAAAACACGGAAAGAGAGAAATCGTTTTTTGTGCTGTCAATCAAAAGAAAATGTTCTTGATTCAATTTTAGGCAAAATTGATGACATTGAAGCACAAATTATAACAAATGCTTGCAAAAGTTTAAAAAAAAAAAAGCAAAAAAGCAAAAAAGCATACAGCAGTATTGTCATATTTCGGAAATAAATAACTTTTTTAGACCGATTTTATTATTATTTTTTTTATCATGGTTATAACGAATTTTCGTTATTGCAAACTAATTTTTTTTTGGTCCCTAGCTGTTCGTTATAACGAGGGTCCACCTGTAATAAATTTTGAAAATGGAGATTGGATTTTAGAATGTTTATAATAAATTTGAACTTTAGGGTCATGGAACTGTCCAGTTTGGTGAAGGTCCATGCACATGGGATGTGTCTGACAATGAAGATAGTGAAATGGAAATCAATGTCATGGAAACTGTGAAAGTAGAAACAAAACCAATCAGGACACCTCGCTCAATGGCAATTGAAACAAGTATGCTTCCTCTAGAGAGAACAAATATCATTTCATTTTATTAATGGTTATTTAATTAAAACTATTAATTATTAATAAATAAAATGCTCTACATTCCTTCTTCAGTTGAGTTGAGTGAGGACAGCGAAGAGGATGAAGTTGTCATTTTACAACCGGAGATTGCAGAGACAAAAACAACAAAGTAAGACAACTAGTTGCCTCTTTTTTTTTCTTTTAATCATTATCAGTTCATCATTTTTTAAATTGTTCATTGCATAGTTAAAACTTTTATCTGAAACGATTGTCATTTTAAATGCCCCCCCATCTTCCTTGTGATATATGCTGTAGGCATTACAAGCCCGTTTCAAAAGTTTAGAAACCTTTTCACAAAAGAACGGTAGACTATATGTTATTTTTTGTTATTTTTTTTTTCTTCTTCACAAAACTGAACAAAGTTATGAGAAATGAAGGACAGCTCCCTATAGAACAACATTCTCTCTTTAATATGACACGTAACGATTAATATTTGGTACAAATAATTTTGAATATTATGCCATTGAAATGATCCTCTCTCGTTTCAAAAGTTTAGAAAAACGAGCAGCACAAATAAACCAAAAATAAAATTTATGAACAAAACATAACATTAAACAAATGTTTATTACTTGAACTGTGAAAAAAAAATGATCAGTATTTAGTGGGATATCCTTTGAATCTAATAACTGCCCTGCAGCTTGCTGGCATGCTCATCAATATTGATTCACAAAAGGAAGCAGAGATTTCTGCCCAGCAATGCCTCATAGCTGGCTTCAGCTTCTCGAAGTTGACTGGCTTTTCTCCCTGAAGCTTCTTCATGTGCATCCCTAAATCTTCTCGATCGTATTATAGTCCATTTTTGCTGGCCTGTTCTCCATGAATGGAATGTTGTTTTTCTAAAATCGTGCCTTCATTAGCGAGCTTTATGGCAGCTGGTATTTTTTCTGGAACACCAGTTTCATTTCTTCATCTTTTTCTTCGAGATTTTCCAGAGTCGGGATGAGAAAGCTTTCCAAAACTTGTCCATTAACAGTTCCACTGATGATGCACATTTCCCCAATTCCATCATGGCCTTTTGAGGAAATTTCACAATTAATCTCAAGCCATTTCGGTTATATTTTTCTCTCTTCGAATGATAAACATGGCATCCTTGGCCTCTAACACTGAGACAAAAGATGCTTTCGTCAGTCCATATGACTTTCAGTCATCAGGGAACCAACCCTCATGTTATCTCACACACTTAACGTTCATTGCGTTATTTTCAATTTAGATGAGTTTTTTTTTTTTTTTTTGAACACACGCACGATAACCAAATTCAGTTAATCTTCACCAAGTAATGATTTTTAGTATCTTCTGTCGAATATTTCTGGACCAAAGCACACTGAAGATTGATGCTGAGGCAAGCCTGTATATTTTCAAAACAGGTCTCAACTTTCTCAAGCCACATTTGTTGGTTTTTTGCAGCCTGCTAGTTTGATGATTTGCTTTCAAATAGCCCCATACTCTTCTCTTTCACGTTTCAGGCACTTGAAACATCTGAGTTTGAACAATCTTTATACAATTTTCGTAAATTGTCTTCCCTGATTCTTTAAGCCCAACAATGGTTTTCTTCTCCTCAATGGTTAACTGTGTTGATTTATCCATTGTGGAATTCTGCTTATAAGCGAAAGTCTACCTTTATACAAATTCGTTAATTGTATTAGGCAAATTAGGTGATGTTTCTAAACTTTTGAAATGAGAGGGGGACAATGGCAAGATATTCAAACTCATTTGTACCAAATATTAATCATATTAAAGAGAAAATGTCGAACTATAAGAAGACGTTTTGCATAATTTTGTTCAGTTTTGTGACAAAAAATATCATATGTGTTACACCGTTTGTTTGTGAAAAAGTTTCTAAACTTTTGAAATGGGCATATAGTGTTAAAGCTACTTAAAACATTATAGTTAGCATTTTGAGGTATACAAACGGTTTTAAAGGATTGTAAGCATTACAAGGGCTGTCTGGAAACATTTTTTAAATATTGCTGCTGCAGCACTGCATTCATGATTATGTACATGCGTGCTGAGTGTGGTGATATTTTTTGTCATCATTCTGGGAGCCATCTTCAAAGCTTTGTGCCAATTGCCTGCTTCTTGGCAAGTATTAAAATGTCTCAGAAAATCAATACACCCACCATGTATGAAAATTCATTCTACGACTCGTTTTCTGAATGCGAAGAATATTCAATTGGCTGAAATCCACTATCAAATTTGTGGTTTAATAGCATGGAGATGGGTGCGGCTTTTTAATGAAGAACGTGAAAATGTGCATGATGAAGATCAGAGTAGCCAACCATCTTTGGTGAATGGTGATTTGGTGTGGGCAGTTGACAAGGTGAGAGAGACGAAACAATTCACTATGTCACCTTCACATTAGGAAATTCTGGTACAAGGATATTTTTATTGCAAAAATGAGATTGAGGAAGCATTGGATAATGATGATTGGAATAATGATAATGATTTTATATTCCTATTGTATTTAAGGTATCATTAAACTTTTTCTTATCTTTTTTTAGTTCCGATAAAATGAGCAGAGGATGGTATAGTGATATGTGGCCATCAACATGATGTGGAGTTATTACATGAAAACAAGGCAAATTAATAAAAAGAACATAATAAAGTTGTTGCATCTTAATTTAATAAATTTCATGTACAATAAATAAACCTGTACAAATGAATTCCTGATAAACGTCTTAGTCATTATGGTTTTTATTATTCTAGCCAAGATCCCTACACAAGTGCTAAAAGGGTATAATTGTAGGGATCTTGACTACTTAAGCTATTTATTTCATCGATTTCTGGATGGGGTCATCATGAGTTTCTGAATTAGAGCTTGCAAATTTAAAAAAAAGCAATCTAAAGCTTCATCATCACTTTTTCTCAGGACGGGTATCTGTATTAACCCTGTTAGATAGCTACATAGTTTTTCCTATTGAGTTCTTCATTTCAGAAGGTTTTTTCCATATCTGTAATAAATCTCGATATGTGCCCTTTTAGTTTCTCCTGGCCAAGTATTCACCAGCATGACTTAGCGATATAACACACCCAGAATTGTACTAGGTAACCACAAAAGTTCTTGCTGTTTTTAATTCCGGAAAACAAAATGATGTACACAAAAAGTAGCGTATCACTAGTTCCCAAAGTAATACCCATTGGCATCTAGCACCTTCTGTCAATGTGTCTCCAGTTGATCAATCCCCTGGCTGTAAAACTTGCCGGTCTTGGACTCAAAGAAGCCCGTGAGTGCCTTTCGCAGATCTGTATCATTGGTGTAGGATTTTCCATGAAGATGGTTGTACAGAGAATAGAAAAGGTGATAATCTGTTGGAGCAAGATCTGGTGAGTAAGGTGGATGACACAAAGTTTCCCAACCAAGCTGCTCTATGGTTTCCCTGGCCACCTGCACCACATGTGGCCAGGCATTGTCATGAAGGAAGAGCACCCCTTTGCGATTCACCAATACTGGCTCCTTCTGCTGCAATGCCTGTTGCACACGTTCCAACTGCTGGGAGTACAGGTCTCCAGTGATGGTTTGGCCAGTTGACAGCAGCTCGTAGTGAACCATTTCGCATATAGTCCACCAGATACATTAGACTACGGGGTTTATCAGAAATGGCAAATTCTCTCGACCTGAATTTCTGAAACCAATGCCTTGAGGTGCGTTCATTTGCAGCATCATCCCCGAACGCAAAACACATTTGGCGACTTGATGCTGCTGCTGGCAAGCCCACCTTGAAGTCGTAAAGCAAATAACACCTAACCATTTCCTTCGATACCTCCATTTGTCTTCACTTCTGCACGAGATGCAATTCATGTGAATGCCCAATAGCCCTGTATTTATACAGGCTAACCTTCCTACTCCCCCTGACAGATTTTGGACCACACCGTACACTCATTTACATATCTTGTATCACTTCCTTTTATGGCAACATAAAAACGGCAAGAACTTTTGTGATTACTTAGTATATTAATAAATCAGCTTTACTTGGGAAGAGCAGAATTCTTAATTGATTTTAAATTGACACTAAAGCCTGAAAAGAATTCCATTATAGTAAAGCTCAGGACCTCTTTTACTCAAATGCCTTGACCAGTGCTTTCTATATTACATCATCCGATTGCGATAGGTTTGAAGTAACTATTATTGATGGCCACGGTATGGGAATATTTTAGAATACTTCGATCCTCAAGGATTAGTGTCAGTAATATAAGAATGCACGATGCTCTTGGGGCATATTAATTTCAAAATAATTCTTGTTGTATAGAGTGCTCACTTGCTAGCAATTTCTTACCCTAACAAGGTCAGTTTGCTAATGCCCAGTATTATCTCCTTCAGAGAACATAGGTGCCAAAATAATTTCATTAGGTACTTCCATATCTTCACATGAGACCTGCAACTAAATGGGACAAAGCACTTGCAATGGGAAAGAAACAAAATTGCCAACTAAAAATCGAATTGACAACAGAATAAAGACATTACATGAAACCACCACAGACACAGGAGAGCAAGATCATCTCCAAACATTCTAAAAACCTATAAGGTTATCTTGTGGATGCCCCATGATTGGTAGGCATCCAGTTCACACATCAGAAAGCTGATGAAAACTCATAAGAAAGCAATAAATCAACCAGAGTTCATGCTCCAAATATAAGATTAAGATATTCATGAAAAAACAGAAGAAAAAAATTCCACAAACTTGGATTCTAATAATATCAGTGAGCCTCCATGTAATCATTAGGACCTTGGTTATCAAACAAGTACCAATCTTGACTGGTAAACTGAAATACCACTGTCAATGAATCGTTAATTTAAGTCCAAGTTTTGAAAAAATACCACACCATTACAGCCAGTGATATGCATACAGAAGCATGCCTTTAGGGCATTTGGGAGACCGATTTGCGTCCCATGTCCATAGTGGTCAGTTGTTAAAGGCGAGATAAATACTAGTGGCCCGTAATGCAAATCAAGGTCGTAGAATTCTCCTTTGGCTTATTTCAGCAATATCTGTATCTTATGGTTAGAGCATTAACTAGTTTATTCAGTTCATAACAGAAAAAACAATTTGTGAAAAAAGGAAAACAGGATGGGTACCCTGCTGAAGATAAACACTTTCCAAACCATAACTGCTTGTCGTAATTTTCTATTCTAAAGCTGTTAAAGCCATAGCAGCCTAGTCAAGATTTTTGGATCCATCCCGCTAAAGATTTTTTGGATCATTTACTTACTTAGGGCATTTAAAAATTGGGTACCACTTTCCTTTCATCAATTTTAATAATTAGACATCTTACATTCACAGTATTGCTTCACAGCATGCTCCAGTCATCCTGCAAGCCAAAAATATACCACTAAAAAGACATTTAATGTGTATTTATACAAAAAGAAACTCATTACATTATCAAAGGTAATTGTATATTTTTATTAGAATTAGTTACAATGTAAGGATAACACTCGTTACAGTATTCTTTGCATTGTATTTAAAATGAATGAATTCCATATCAAAAGATAAAAATCAAGATGTTCTGAATATCTGCTTATAGTCACCGAGATTAGAAAAGGGAGGATAAAACCTAAACAAAGGCAAAAATTACAATTTTATTTTCTATACACACAAAAGTAAACGTCCATTGTAAAGTTTTCTATTCTGAAACATTCAACTCAATTGTGATGACAAATATAGTACACCAATTCTTTTGGAAAAGGATTAAAATGCATCAAAAAATTTTTTTAACCATGAAGTGCAATGTAACTATAGAGAGAGGAGAATCCATCATAAAAACTGCCCTCTTCTTCAAAGGATCGTGACTTAAAAATAAAACTTGAGGAATAGGACTCTCAAGCAATTCAAAGATCTAAAAGGGAGTTGGGATATTGGAAAAAAAAAATCAACTTTATGCTATTCAATTAATAATATCCATTGAACAATTTGTTCCTGCCCCGCTTTGGAAAATTAAGATAAGATTACACGCGTGTAAAAAAAAAAATTGCTGAAAAATCACCACAAATAAAATAAAATAAAACTAAACAAAACCTTCCCAGTACAATTTCAAAAATAAATTAAATAATAAAACTCATATCTGCTAATAACTCATTAGCATGTTTTTTTAATCATAAAAGAAAGAAAAATTAAATAAAAATAGAGGATTAAACCATTTGTTAACTGCTTCCTATTGCTCTTTTATGTTCCCGTTCAAATTGAAAGGAGAGCAGAGTCGGTTGCTTGGTTTTCCTTCAAAATAATAAAATAAGTTGAAAATACATTTAAAATGTACAGAGAAATATAGAGTTGGGGTTGTTTTAAAACATTTCTGCCATAGATAACATCTCTAGTTATTATAACAAAATTAATATTTACAACCCATGCATCCATATATATGTGATTTGATTGTAGGGGAGGAATGAAATTACCCTTAAATAATTTGTCATACGAAGTGAAAATTAAAATAAAAATATATAAAATGATATAAATCTAACAATCAATTTGGTCCAGCTTAACCAAATTTTGTATTTTTTTTTTTTTTTAATTATTTACATTTCAGTTTCTCTCTATCATTTCAATAAGTACAAATGATAACAATGGAGAATTTAAACATTTTGAATTCACTCGTCGTCGTCATCATCTCCAGAGTCGTCCTCCCCTTCGTTTTCTTCTGCCTCTTCGCCTTCAGATTCCTCCTCCTCTTCTTCTTCTTCCTCGTCTGACTCTTCTTTCTTCTTGCCTGCACCGGCCTTTTCTTTCACGGGTGAACCCTTAGCTTTTTTGCCTTTGTAAGCCTTCATATCCTGTAAAAACAAAACATATGCATGATAAAAAGGACAAACGTCCATCAGGGTGTCCAGCGAGTTATTCAAAAAAAATTCCCGTATAATTCCCGTATATTTCCCGTACTTTCTCAAAAATTTCACGTATATTTTACTGAAATTGTTACGATCAACACGTTTATATATATCCCAGACATACAAATAAAGCACCAATGGGAGGCCAGCACAAATTTTTTTTTTTAATTTCCCGGATTTTTTGAATTTTTCCCGTATAATTCCCGAATATTTCCCGGTACCGAAGAATTCCCGTATAATTCCCGTACTTCCCGGAATTCCCGGATCGCTGGACACCCTGTCCATGGTTTTGAAGAGAAGGATAGGTTGTGGATAAAATAATATGAAATTCAACAAAGTTGCCAATGTATTTTGAAATCTTTCATCTACACGCACAGTTTCACACAAATGAAGGGAATTTCGAGGCCCAAGGACAAAGACAGACCTGGGCACTCTCCAAAGTCAGCTGGCCATCGGGGTCTGAACAACAATGAACCTTCATGGTCTCCATCTTGGATTTTAATGATCAGTGTTCATTGTTTGTCGGATTGTTGCTCAGAAACAATGAAGATCGGATTAATTTCATACTGCTTTATCCTTCTGTTTTAAGTTTCTACGAACCTACTCTCCATTTCTTACAAAAATAACTTAATTTTACCTTGACATATCTAGCTTTATCTTTTGCTGCCAAAGCTTCGAATTTAGCTTTGGCCTCCTCGGATACTTCGTTCCATCTTCTTCCCAACTCCTTGGAAATTTCACCAACGGTGAAATCTGCATTCTGTTCTTTCACTTTCGCTCTTTCTTCTTGGCAAAACCAGAAAAATGCCGATCTAGCATTAAACAAGACACTTATAAGTTTGTGCATGCATCACGACGAAAAAACAAATTTCATCAAAACTATACTGCTCCACAGAGACATCTGCAATGTATGTTGAGCATATGCATCGTATTAAGAAAAAATAAAATAAAATTAAATGTTAATATCTTACAAAGAACGCTTGGGTGCGTTTGGGTCTTTGCTGCGTTTTCTCTTCTTTCCCTTGCCTTTCTCTCCCTTTGGGGGCTTGTAGTTGGCCATCTCTTGCTCGTAACGTTTCTTGTCCTTCTCAGCCATGTCATGGAAACGCTTCTTTTCTTTATCTGACATGGTCTTGGGGTTTAAAAAAAAAAAGTTAAAATACAGAAAAGTAATTTCGAGATAAATTAGACAACCATGGATATAAATTGATAGTAGAAATAACTAAACTTTTTTTTCCACACAATCAATTTTGCTTCATTCATATATTTTTCAACCAACATTTCCAAGCCAGAAAAAATTTTCCCGCAAAAACAGGGCTTAAAATCCAATTTCAATGGAACTAATGAAATTGAATTCAATGTCCTTTTTGCAGATTTCTACTCAAATGCGCACTTTTTGCGGATTTCCATTCAAATGCGCACTTTTTTGCAGATTTCCACTCGGGTAGTGGAGTTTTGCAAATTTTTGGGGGTATTTGTTTTAAAAAGTTTAATTTAGCGTAACATCTAAGTTTGCAACACTGATCTCAACCATCAAGTGACTTTATTCAGTATGAATACAATATAACGAGAAACAGGACTGTATTCATACAGAACAATGATCACTTGATGGTAGCGATCAATGTTGCAAACTTAGCAGATATTCCGCTAAATTTGACGGATTTTATCCAAAATTATGCAAAAATCCATTAAAACCCATCAAATTCAATTTAATTTGTTCAATTGAATCTGTCAGATTTTAAGCTCTGTTTTAGCAGGGGAAAAATTTTTCGAGTTGACAACACTGGTTGAAATGGACATACAAGTAGTAAAATCTATTTTATGCGGACATGAGATTTTGTTATTTCCACTAATAATTTTGAGTAGTTACCTTCCATCTTTCGGCGCATTTCTTTGAAAATTCTGAAAATATTACATTTTCACTGGGGTGTTTCTTTTTATGCTCTTCTCTGCAAGTCTGTACAAAGAATGCATAAGCAGACATTCGTCCACGGGGTTTAGCTTCCTTTTTACCCATGGTCTGGATTTACAAACCCCTTTGTAAATATAAAAAAAAAAAAATAATAAAAAAAAAATAAAAAAATAATAATAATAATAATAAAAAAACAAAGTATACTTTTAAAATTCTGGTAATAAATTTTAAAAACTTTAAAACGTGCAAAATGTTAATTTTCTATGCTTAGTGCATGTTGTAAAATAAAATTGAATTTAAAAAAAATAATTTTTTTTTGTTCTTATTTGCTTGAAAAACTCAAAAAAATTACATGAAACTTAAATCCGATGTGAAATTGATCGCAAAATTATGGGGAATTTGCTTAATTTTTCTCTATGAAAATAATCTTCTGCTATTATTAAACGTCAACTGCGTGCCCAGCTCTTTCAAACGGCGAGGTTTTAATCGGTTTTTATCTAAAAAAGATGCTTGAGCGATTTTCGGCCCACAGTGCAATGCCTTCTTGAGAAAAATCCTTGATATGACCTCTATTTTACCGCCATTTTAGCGATCACAATAACTAACGAATAATCCTCTTTGAATATTCCATGAAATCTTGCGATCAAACGCAAAACGGCGGCAATGGAAAGGTGCCGAACTCGTACAAAGCCATTCGCCGTCTACTGCCTCCGTCTGAGCAATAGATAGTCAATACAACACCGCCATCGATAAACAACAAAATTTGGAGAAAATTGAATTTAAAAAAAAAAATTGAAACAACAACGACTTTCCTGAAGCCATTTAAAAACGGCGGACTCGAGCGAATAAAATAATTAAATTAAAATCGCTTTCGAAAATGTTAGAAACAAAATGCTTTCGACCAGTTCAGGCATACGAGCGAGCATTGGTAGAAGCAAGCTTAACGTTCAATACGACGATGCCAAGCTAGCACACCTCACACATATACACACAGTCGACTGCCATAGACGACAATGCATTAAGCCACGGCTCGATTGCAACAAAGGAGAGCACGACTCCGATACGAGAAAACTTCATTTTCTCATTTTTCTAAGCCTCTATATTAGGACGAACGATAACCCTTACCGTTAAATTCAAGCCTGATACGATTTTCTCAGAGATTAAAAAAAACGGAGCTGGCAAAATCCGTTGTTAACGAGCTTCCAATCAAACTCAAATTTCATGGAATACATGGCTGCCATTTCTTTGTAACGCTTGTTAAAACTGAATAGCTCATAGATGATGAGGCGTTTTGCTTCGAGAAACAATTTAAGCAATTTCTCACAGCATTTCGATTACTAATAAATAATCGATACTATAAGCGATGCACAATTCATGCTTGATTTGTTTTGATGGAATATCGATTCGAAATACTCACCAAATATTTAGCAACAAAACCCACTGTAGAATCAGAATGAACAGCAGCAAACGTACTTAGGAAACAGGCAGGAAAACGAAGTGAGAAGCCCCTACTTTGTAATTGGTTAATTTCAGATAGACCGCACAATTAAACCAATCAAATCGCCGCTTCGTGGTCATGTGGTAGAGTTTCGTCAAAATGAGGCAGCCAGTAAAAACCTTGTTTGCATCACGTGATATTTTTAAGGCGGAAAGAGAGAAACGGTTTCAAGAATTACGACGTCTCGTTATCAGAATGAGCGTTCTGTTATTAAATTAATGAAAAGATTTCTTCAAAATCTGTTCCCGATATGACAATGCAATACTCGGAGAGCTCGTTGATTCTTAATAAAACCTTACACTGATATTCATTCTCTTTTTATTACTCAAATTACGCAGAGGGAGAAACTTTGGGCTTGCTTTTTAAAAATTTCAAACGGACCAATCAGATTGCTCAATCGTTGGCCATCGTCGGGCGTTACGTCCGGGCCTCCATCCCCACATGCAGCCGTCTGGGCCCGTGTCGTTGGCAGCGACGACGAACGAACGCCACTCGAGCCAAACTGACAGTCGAACAGGGACGAGGCTGCTGCTGCTACTCAGGCCGCCATTCTACGTCGTCTCTATCTCGTCGTAGTAGCTGTTTGTTTCGATTGCTGCTCCGTTAGTTAGCGTGCGTGTCTTCTTTATCCTCTGCAGAAATACTCCTCCTTACAAATCGACCGAGGCGGATATTTGAACAGTTTCTCTGTAAGTGTTTACGATTCTTTTTCGTCATGGATCCAAACTCACCAGAACGAAATTGGCAACCCCACTTTCCTCTGAAAATGGCCTGCACGGAACAACATTTCGCATTTATCTAATAATCGAAAGAGCTACCTAGCTAATAAATGTGACGATTCGAAGGAACGTTATATAATGTTCTCTTCTTTTTTAAATCGTAATCCTTCATCCAGAATGGAGGTGGGGGCTTCCTTTATTTAGCCTTCTTTAAAATAGGCTGTCATTCAGCTATTATAACTTATAACATTTGCTTTCTCTTAAATCTTCTGCCACTCTCTCGATTCGATTCATCCAAATGAAAAGACTCGCCCTATGCATGGCTGTTTTGTTCCGTAGCAATGAAAGCAATCGCGGAATTGCCTCTTTATTCCAATGGAGAAGCCTCCTCTCTCTCTCTTTCTCATTTTAATTCAATGGAAGATTCGAGTATATGTATACATTTGCCGTGTTCGTTCGTGTGCGTTTAGACAACAACAAACTCCGGTGGTGCTTTTTTTTTGGTTGTTGTTTTTAAGCCGTTTTGTGTGAGATAGCGGGGTTAATGTGCGTGATCGTGCGATCGACTTTTTTTGTCTTTCTTTTTTTTTTTTTTTTTATTTCTTTTCTTTTCCGCAGGCGTTGCGTGATGAGCGTGAACGGGTTCACGACGGAGGAGGACAGCCGCGGCAGCCACGACCAAATATGCTGCCTGCTGGACGAACGCGAGCGCTGCCACCGCCCGGCCGGTAACGCCAGCTACAGCAAGCGCATCCAGAAGACGGTTGCCCAGCGCAAGCTCAAGCTCAACATCGACCAAAACGTAAGTGCGCAACGTTGAAGGGTGGGGGTTTTAGGGGGGCCCTCGGTCGGCCGGCCGTATTTAATACCCTTTCTCCCCGCCCCACCCCGGATGGTCGGCCCTGATCGCTACAGCGAGCAAATCGCGACGGCTTCTTGTTAAGACTGTTAACGAGCGACGACTGACAGCTACTAACAAAACAGCTAGCAGAAAGATAATAGAACTCCGTCAATGCGAGCACAGAAGGGCCCTTTGAAATAGTTTGCTTTCGGTATTTCTTCGTGTTATCATTTCATGCATTAAATTTTTCCACTAGCCCACCTGATCCAGTGGTTGTAAATGGCATGTGGCATTTGCAGGGAAAAACTCTTATTTCCAAATTTGTTAGATTAGAGGGGATCGTGTGTGAAGAACAGTTATCAATAAATTAAAAATTACCTTTTTATTTTCCAGTCTAAATATCTGATTCCACTTTTGTAAACACCAGTGGGATATTTCAGTTGTTATTGAGAAAATGGTTAATGTCACTATCTGCACATCGCGCGATGACTGATCATACAGCCAAGGAAAATGAATTTATTTTTTAAAGACTGGGGGGTGGGGCTCAGCCCCCCAGACCCCCCTCCCCCCTCTAACTAACTGATATATAAACCCTTTTCTATTTAATCACAGTAAATGGCCAAGAAGTAATAGTTAAATTTATAAGAACTTCATTTACCTTAGTCGCATGATCAGTCGTCACGCGATGTACAGATAGT
>JAHWFO010045454.1:6980001-7011225 GCA_023313115.1 Rhysida immarginata | reverse complement strand
TTTCAGTTCTCTGACTATCACAATTTCCTCGTTTTAGTTCATCTTCTGTATTAACTTTACTTCCTTCTTGCTTAGAGATATGCAATGAGGAGTCTTTGCTATCGGAAAAAGTTTAATTGTGCTATGAACTGCCAAAGATTGAATTGGGTCCTTCATTTTGATTCCACCTGATCAGGCAAGCCACTAACCTTGGAAGTTTGGTCACAATAAGTTCGACTGGTCGTTACTTTATGGACAGCATGTTTGTGACTGCTTTTGACCGATCGAACTTAAGACTGGGCCTAAATGCATTATTGTTTCTAAGAATTTTAAAAACTGTTTTGAACAGCAAGTCAATTGCAAACTGAATCCACCACTCTGTGTTCAGGATGTTAGCGAATAATCTCTAAAATTGATGGCAGTGAATAATTTCCTTCTTAAATGTGACTATAGCTTCCGCAACGAAAAAGAGGGCTAATTAGATTCGTTCTCTTATCAATTGCATATGTCTGACAGTTTAAGAAAACTTGGTGGACGAATCCAGCGATGAAGATAGCAATCTAGGCGTTCAACCACCCACAATCTCCTTAACTTGATGCTTTTTATCAAAAACTGCCTTTTTACGAGGGAGAGTCAAAAATTATCTACAAATTCACTATAACACATCTTCAAGGACATCATACTGTTTTCTGTGCATCCTTCGAGTTCGTACAACTGCAGTCACATGTGAAATTTGCCTTCCAGCTATTACAGTGTAAATATGTCTGCTCCACTAGTGGTTTGTACCAAGGAAGAACAAGGACCTGATTTGGTGAACAAATAGTTTACATCAATGAGGTAGCATCTTCTTTGAACATCAGTCATGGTTCTCCCCATCAAATCATCCACGATGAGCTTGGCTTATATTCAATCTGTGTGAGAGGGTTACTGGACCATTCAAACATCAAGTTGAATTTTGAGCTACTGGAAGATCCTTCCTACAGCCCAGATCTTGTTTGGGCGGCTCAAGGATGCTTTGCGAGGTCACCGATTTTCCACAGACTTTGGTGCAAAAGTGGGTTCACGACCAACCGAAAACCTTTTTGGAAGGAATACACAAGCTTGTGGACTGCTGGACCAAGTGCATTGACTGTTGAATCCCTATACCTTTGTGCAAGTAAATTGTAGAACGAAAAGTGTAGATAATTTTGGACTTGCCCTCGTAAAGGTCACAAAATCATGCAGATGGATAAAGAAATTGGGTATCAAGGGGCTAAGGCTTGAAGATCCCCCTTTCACTAGAAGCTTGAAAAACCTACCGATCAACTTGTGCTTGAGCTTGATTACCTCTCGCTGCTTCCGCTCCCATCTTTGGTTGCGACAGCTATAGTTTAGTTAATTAACGATTTAGTTAATCTTATTTTTGATTTACATCGTATTTCTTTTCCAGACTTTGATGAGACATTTTAAATCCATACCAGTGGTCGAAAAGGAAGCGCTTACCTATTTTATCTACATGATTAAAAACAACAAAAGCAAATTTGATCAGAAGACCAATGATAATCCAACAAGTTAAATGACCTTTCCCGTACCGAAGCTACCTAGTAAAGAAACCAACCTTAAGTAGATATTTTGTGGACCAAGTTTGAAATTATAGTCAAACTGCTGAAGTTTCCTTTACATAATTTACGTACCTAAACTTAATTTTTACCTCTCGTTTTTTATTTAAATCTCCACACATAGTTCTGCTGTCTCTTGCCTCCACGAGATCTAAACTCGACACTAAACTTTTCATGTCGATACTGGACTATTGCTTTCCCCTAAAAACATCTTATCCCTGTCCTTCAACAAAATTCACTTAGACGACATTTGAAAATTGATTCATCGTGGAATAACTGGTAACGAGACAGTCAATAGTGCTTGGTAATGTCCAATAATAGGCTTTTTAATTATAAATGATTGCTATTTATTTGAGATGAAATTGAAATCTAGGTTTAATATCAGGGACGCTACCGCACCACTGCTGATTAATGCAGTGATGATAATAAAGATGTTTAAGGAGACTAAGTCTGACTACATTGGTCTCGAGTGTGAGCTGGCATATCGATAAGAGGTGTACTAAGAATGGTCCGAATCGCATAGCGACACCCCATTCTTTTCTCAGCTGAATTTTATGGTTTCCTTGCACCCATAGGAATTTAAGATTGAGGTAGTTCACATTTGGGTTTCCTCCTTGATTTTTAAAGCCAGTGAGCTTATCATGTTTTGAAGATATTCTGGCTTATAAGGTGACACAATAAGATTCCAATTGGTTAAGTTTTGTTTCGTTTCCTGCCTCCTCCTTTAAGTAGCTCCACATACAATATCGTGAATAGGAAAGCTGAGAGTTACATAACGCTCCTTAAATATATCCACTTCGGAAAATTATGTTAATGACATCCCAATATTTATTTGGAAATTTCAAGCTCCCGAAACAATGTAGCATCTTATTAGATGAAGCTTCCTATGTAGAAATATGTGATTGTGTAAATGAACCTGAAACCTCTGCTGTTTTCACCCAAGAGCGTTGAAGATGATGAGCTATTAATTTAAGTTTTGTAAATATATTTTTATAGTCTTAACAGCTTGAAAAGCTGTGTTTGTAAATAACTGTACAGTCACTGGTGAAGAGATTGTAAACATTTATTCCTTTTTTAAATTTAATGTATCTGGACAATCTTTATGCTTCTATTCTCCCCTCTTTGTAATGATCTAAGCTGAGCAAGAAATTTTTAATAAAATAAATATTAACTAGGTTTGACAAGGTCTTGTAGTTTTTCATTGATGGGGCCCCCCCCCGGCGGGAAAGAAATCATGCCATGATAACACATTGGACGTGTTCACAGAAACATTCTTAAGATTACACCATAGCAGCTAGAGTCCTCGTCTTCTCTTGTGAACAGGGGATCACGTGGTTCATTTCATTTTAACTCTACAACATATACATACTTGGCATACAATGGTGAATCCTCAAAAAAAATAATAATTTAGCAGTAAATTTTAAGATTTCAAGAGATAGGAGGCTGCATTGTAGTTTGGAGATCGGATCTTGAGCCCTGAGCTATTTCACTGCACATTCAGGAAACTTAAGGGCGTTTCCATAAAGTCTGACGACTGGTCGCCAGCAGTTCACATGGTATGGTTGGAACCGTTCCCAACTGGGCAATTCTGTGCGTGCTGTGCTTTTAGACAGCTGATGGTGGTTACTCGAAACTGAAACTGTCTTAAGAACTCATTGACTACGATTAAAAACGTTTGATTATCCAAATTTTCCTGATTGTTTTTGTTTTCCTGGCTCATCGCTTACATTAAACTTATTCTCTACTTGCTTATAGATTGTGTATTTTGGGATCTTTATTGGAAAAAGTTTTAACGCACATCAGACTGCTAAAGATCTGAATTTCTTGAATTCCGTCTGCCATTTGGATTCCAGTTGACCAGACAGAGCCTGGGCTCAGTTTGGTCACACACAATTAGCGAAACGCTCATTATCTTTAGACAGGATTTTCGAACAGTTGTGAATACAATTTGAATTTTGCAAATAACGTTAAAGTTCATAAAAATAGTTTATTACGATATCATGCATCTGCTTTGAAATGGAATCAAATAACTTTGTCTCTTTGAAGGTTTGGTTGACTCCAATTGATCGTTAAACTCCCAATGGCCGGTTGGACGTTACAGGTGTGTTTTGATAGACTCTCAGACTTAGCGAGAGTTAACTTGTGCAACTATGGCCAGTGAGTGAAGGCAAGAATCACGACGATCAGCTATCGAAACACTATGAGAAAGAATTTTGTTCAGATGCTGTTTCACTTTTGGTTTTCGCGGTGTTTCAGAGATTACTTGTTCAATTTCAACACTAACTATAATTTTCTGTCGACATTCTTGAAAGCAGACATCGACATGTTGCAGTATCGCGTCAAAAGCTCGGCGAATAGCACAATACCCGATGTACCCATACAAATCCACTACAGCTGCTGCCAACTTTAAACAAGCAGGTTTCTCACGAAGCTGTACGACCTCAAAAACTCAGACCATTTCTTAGGGTCTGGGACTGCTTTCTCGTGAGGTTCTCGACTATCGAAACGATTCGGAGAGAGAAAACCCTACTATCGCAAACTCGGTGTATCTCCCTAAGCAATCGCTTAAACAGTCGTGGCATTTTTTTTTTTTTTTTGTAGTTTTCTGTATTGTGTGTCTTTTCTGGTTTTTCTGTTGTTTTGAGAATTTTTCTATTTAATCATTTATTTTTCGCTTATAAACCCGTTTATTAACTTTTATAATAATTCTCCCGGCATCTGTCATGTTTGATTACCACTTGCAATTCCAGTTCAGCCTTGAACGGAGGAATGACAAGTGTGGGGGAAAAGTATGGTTGCTATAACAACCAACACCAGAAATGAGTTGAAATGGAGGCTCAAGATCTGATTTGCAAACTAATAAAATTAATTTAATAATTTAAATATATATAAGCATACTTTTATTTTAGAGAATTTCATAATTGGGATATTACTGAAATTTGCATTTCATAAATTAATTTCTAACAGTCAGAGCAAACCAAATTGTATTTTTCAACATAATCACCACAAGTAGCAAGCACAGAGAAAGTGGTGGAGTGATTCTTTTCGGACATTCATGGAGTGTGGTGAAATTGTGAATGCAGGGTCTTATGACAGGATATTAAAATGTCTTAAAGAAGCTGTTCTCCATTGATGACCTAGTTTTCCTACATGATGAGTAGAATTGTTGCAAATAATACTAGACCTTGTCACCCACACCATTTCAAAATCAATTAATGAGCAGGATGCCACTTTCTATCATCAGGGAATGAAAATCCTCATTTCACGCTATGACAAATGCTTAAATAATTTTGGTGATTATGTTGAAAAATAAAGGTATGGTGCTGAAAAGGTTTATCTTGACCTATATTTACCCGTTCACCTGCAAAAAAGTAGGGAATTTGTTTTTTTGATTAGCCCTCGTACAGTATTTAAAATTACATCACAATTATTTGGCTAATTTTGCATTAAATTTTTAATATATGTTATTTTTTAAAGTTTAATTATAAATATTTTTTAATAAAAATGACATGTTGATCTGTCATTAGCATTGTTTGCTAATTTTGTGCAAGTTTCTAGGAAATTATACTGCTGAATTCGCCATCCTATTCCTTGGAAGGGCTAATCCGGCTATCCAGCTAACTGGATGTCGTACTATGCTTTGAAAAAAAAAAAAAAAAAAAAAGTTGATCTAGTGGATGGGATATCATCATAGTCTGTCCATAATCACCATCATCCCAGTTGCCATAAACGAGGTGCTACCCAAAATATCCGAGAATTTGAATATTCTGCCCAAAACAAAAACTGTACGAGGTTCTGCATCTAGATGCCTCTTGGTGCACCTTTCAGCTGCTGCTCTGCCATGTTTAGTAATATAGGCAGATTTCTTTGGTAGTTATTGCTGTTTATGTTGAAACATGTTCTTGTGCTCTGTGAATTTCGAACGTATCGATCTGGTCAGACTGTCAACAGGAAATTTTACTGGGAGGTTTTGAAGAGACAGGGAAAATCTCATGCAAACTGCCCAAGTTGTGGAAGAATAAAGATTGGTTGCTCCACCATGACAATGCACCCACACGGAATCCCTGCCAGAAACAACATGGCAACGGTTCCCCCACCCTCCCTACTTTCCCAACCTAGCCCCCTTCGACTTCTACCTCTTCCCTAAAATAAAAGGGCGATGTTTCGACTCCAACTGGTCTTGAACACCTTACAGCTTTCAGATTTCCAGGAGTGCTTTCAAAAATTGGAAAAAATCGCTGGGATCGTTGCATATGTGCCAGAGGTGACTACTTGAAGGTGGCAGCAGAAATTAGGGTGTAAGGTACATTTTCTGCTTTTTACAAGAGAGTTCTTGGAAATTTTGGGTAGCACTTCATACACAAGCAAAACCTGGATAGACTAGCCCAAAAACTCAATCTATTCTATCGAAGATACCTTTGAAGAATATTGAGCATTTCCTACAGGGACTGCATTATCAATAAGGAAGTCCTGCTAAGAAGTGGAGTGCAGAAACTGGAACAAATTGTGAATGAATGCAGGATATGCCTGGCTGGACATATTTTGTCTAAAGGAAAATAAAAATGCAGCAGGTTGTGCATGACCTGGTGAACAATGTTCAAAGCAGACCTCAAAACCTTCGAGGTCTCTTGGGAAGAAGCTGAAACAGATCCAGCTGATCAGGCCCATTGGAAAAAACTTGTTGCCCAATGCGCTCAACAATGCGGAACTAAGTGGGCGTGTAGAATTCACGATTTTCCAATCATCTAGCGTTTGTATACTTGAAGGCTGGGCCCACCTTTGTGTTTGTGTCCGACCAGATTTCCTACAGACCCCCGTGAGCTTGTGAATACAGCCATTTTTCCCCTTGCCCATTATTGAACACAAACACAGATATGGTATTTGAATTTATTGTGTTAATTTGATTTTGCCACCAGGATAGGGAACTGACAAATGGAATCTGAAAGTTAAATTTGAATACATTTTTACTTACGTGGCATTTACAGTTTAAATATTGACAGGAGATTAGTTTTTAATTCTGTGGCTGAAACTTTATTTACAGACAAAATCGCTTAATATAAAGAAAGGGTGGTGAAGCACGTGCTCTCGTCTTTTAGAGCTATAGACAACACGCATTATGGTTTTTATGTAAAGGACAATGAAAGAATAGTTCAAGGGAGTAAATTTTTTCTTTGTACAGGTAAACAGAATAAAATTTATTAGAAAAACAATGATAATGGGAATATTTACAGATGATCATGGAACGAAGGAGTTTATATAGATTTTTACAGTCTAAGGAGGAAGAACATTTGAGGAAGAGCAAAGATCAGTAATATGAAAACATTTTCTACAAATAATCAATTCTTGGGTAATCACCTTAGCAGCAGGAGAAGTAACACCTAAATCTTGAGGGGTTTTATTTAACCTGAGAGGCATTTTTTAATATAATAATTGGCATAAATATTATGCAGTCAAAAGGAATAACTACGCACACAAACGGGAAGGCAGTCGAAGAGGCACACACGTTTCCATTCAACGAAACATGCTAGATAAGAATCCATAGTTACATTTCAAAAGAATGACTAGAAAGAAACGATACTACTGGTAAATTACAAAAAATTTACATTTAACGCTCTGGATTTTTGGAAATGACTAATTGGTGGTTCGCTGACATTCGCTTTATTCTACGATAAAATGAAACCTATATACACGCGTAATTAGTACACCTGAAAAGAGGGTTTTGTTTGGGAAGATCTAATCAAGTTTCAGATACATACTATAACATGCGCAACTGTAACAAAAGTACTCAAACTATAAAATTTTAATTCATTTTAAATCTAATGCCCAATTCCAGACACGATTTTCGTTGATGGAGGCATTGTAAATGTGTAGCAGATAAGAAAATGCACAGTTCCGACTGGTGTTGCCTTTTATTCCTGGATTTGTCTAGGATGCCAAATGTAGACAGAGTGATAAAATACATAATGATCTGTTGGAGGCAATAGGAGGTATCACAATATGCGGCTTTCCCACAATACACAAGTTCTGGGCATGCACAACACAAATTGCATGTGCCCATATTCACATGACGAGTTGCATATGAAATAGGGATGAGTTAGGCAGGGAACCCGCATATCACCTAAAATTTTACAGAATAGTTGGTATAAAAATCATCTATTGTTAGAACAAAAAGAACAAAACAGCATATCTGACTGGTGAAATGTGATGGACTAATTGGGAAGCACAATGGAAATAAAGAAAGAAGGACAAAATGCAAAGATACAGTTCGTCTATTATAAGAAGGTGGATGACCTTGTTTGAGTGAGAAACATCATAGTTCAAATTCAGCCAATCATGCTAACCCCTAGCCTCCAACTGCCAGCACCTGTTTTTAGATGAGTGCTGGCACCGCCTGCATGGATTAAGGGGCTTTGATTAGATTACCTTGAATTAAAGGTAACATTGAATAGAGGCTACGAGTTAATCCTCTGCCAAGACATATTAGACAGACTTTATTTGAGGATCAGTCCTAAAGTTCTTGAAATTGTAACGTTAAAAAGTAGCCAGACGCATGAGTTTTGGTGGTTAGATTAGTCATTCTCTATATAGTAACCAGATAATTTGACACATTTTTTCCTGATATCTAGTCACGTGCGTTTTCTTCACCATTATGTACTGCACTGCTTCATCAAGTTCATCAAAGACAGTAAAAGAACTCTCCATTCCATAAAGCAGTTTCAACCTATGTAAATTGCCTCAGTTTGGCTGTTTAAAAATGCAACCCTAGAGTCGCTCCCCCATATTCCCACCAAATGATTTCTTCCTCTTTCCTCAATTGGAAAAAAAACCACTACTATAATTTGGGGTTACTTTGCACCTATCTTGAAAAAAGTATTCAACATTGCCTAGCACCTTCTTCTAATAAATATAGTTGAACTTCGATATTTCGAATTTCACTGGAACAAAAAAAAAAATTCGAGATATGGAGGGTTACTTTTAAATCAAGATTTTTAGGTAAAGAAACCGTGAGAATACGGAGATAAACAGTTTGAAAATATTTATTAGAATAACTGTTAGGCAATGTTGAATCTGTTTTCACTGTAGGAGTAAAATCACCTCTTCAGGTGCAAGGTAGAAGAGTTTCGGTGACAACAATAAGGTCATTTCTTCTGTGGACAGCTTCTTAAACAGCCAAACCGAGACACTGTAGAAAAATGGCCTCCAGCAGCTGATCCATTGCTCGGAAAAAAGTATCAAATCATCTGGTAATTGTATAGAGAAAAATGAATCCGACCACCAAAACTCGTGCATCTGGCTATCTTGTTTCACTATGATTTCAGGAACTTTATGGCCGACCTTTGTACAAAGTATGTAGCCTCTTCATTGACAAAGTCACAGGAAAAAAAAAGGCGAAATCGATCAGAGTTGTTTTTTTCACCACTTTGTACTGCAATGCCTCATCAATTTCATCAAGGACAATACAGAGAACTCTCCATTCCAAAAAATAATTTCAACTTATTTTAAATGATATGGCTACATTCCTTAAAATGAAAATTTAACAATTTGTTGAATGGGAAAACTTTTCAAATATGTTTGCCTTTTCCGATACTGAAAAAACGATTAAAAATTTTGCTTTTATATTTTTTAATGTTGCAAATTAATATCCTGACCTAAAGTGTATATGCTGCACAGCATTAAACTTTTACGAGTGGCTGTCTGGGTATAGCTAAGCATTTCCCTTTTTTTATGGAGTGAAATTTTAGTAAGCTGTTGTAGAATGCATCCTCGGAAAGAACACTGAGGGCATATAATAGTGTTTGAATGATTTCTTGTTGCCCAAATAAGCGACATAAAATGAAACATTAAAACTCGCAGGAAGTAACAATACAAAGTGAATTTTTGCAGAACACCGATGTTCACTAACGAGGGAAATGAAGTCCGTTTGTTTATTAGGAGGTATAACAAATTGGTTTAAGGAAAATTTGTCACAATACCTTAGGCAGCAGATTACACACACATCTCGTGCATCTTTATACAAAAAAGTAAAAATAATAAAGATTTGTACGGGCACAAAAATACAAATCATATCTGTACAAGAATGCGCGCTGTGATTATGATCAATGGTAGATTATGCATTTCCCCCCTCCTCGGTTTTTGTAAATATGGACCCTGTTCAAGTGAAATCATGAGTATGGAGATATAAAAAAAAATAATCGAAGATGAAAAATGCAAAAAATGAAGGATTATTAATAAATATCAGCAAACCATATTAGCCTCGTCAACCATGGTTTCATTAGTGTTCAGAAAATTTCGATGAAGCCTTTTGAACCTGCTTCACCATTCCTGGATTGTTTGTATTTTTGCTTTTTTTTTATTTTTATTAAATGAAACAAAAATAAATTCTTTTGTTTTCTTTTTCAAATACATAACCTAGTTACGAAGCAAATTTGATGAATTCAGTCATCGTTAATGTGATTGAGCACGTGGTCATCAAGTTCGTCGTCGTCAAAGATTTCTAAAGACGAGGCAGCGCTGGAGTGGCGGCTTTTATACAGATCCCGCACTCGCTCCCAGTAGATTTTATTATGTTCCACCGTAATTAAAGCTTCCTTTGTATCTGGAAAGAGCTCTGCAAGAAAACTTTTAACAGAGAAATAAATAAATTTAATTGAATAAAACAAGATACTAGTCAATATTAATACATTAATTACATTAATACTAGGTGATCCAAAAGTCAGTTCACCCAAAAATGTACAGGGTGTATCTAAACCCCTGTCACAAACTTCTGGTGGAGATTCCCCACAGCGAGATGAAAACAAAAATTCATATAAACACGAGGATTCCGCAGTTAAATTGAAGTTTCAGCACCTGGTTTTTCTACTCTGTGGATGGCAGGTGATATGCGGAGAAGCTACAACTAATTCTTGAAATAACATCCCATTTGTGAACAAATTGAAGACTTGCCTGAAACTGTGGACAATAATAGAACAAAGAAGAGGTAACCACGATAACTATTTAGATGATATAGTGATTTAAAAAAAAAAAACGTTGTGGAATAGTGGTTACCTCTTTCTTCTTTGTTCTATCATCCCATTTATTGATTATTAACAGGTGCACCACAAGAGACAGCCCAGGGAGCCCGAACGCGTACGCCAGTTGATGTTTCGTTGCCTCAATGTGTGTGTTGTATCCCACAGTCGTCATTTGGAACATTTGTGGTAGCTTCTCTGCATGTCGCCTGCCATCCACAGAGTACAAAACAGTTATCTGAACCATGTTTATATGAACTTTTGTTTTCATCTCGCTGTGAGGAATCGCCACCAGAAGTTTGTGACAGGGGTTTAGATACACCCTGTATCTAGACATACCAAAGAAAACCATTAATACCAATGTCAAAGTTGCAGTAGATATTCTTAATCAATGCAAAACTGATTGTGCCTTTTAAATAGTCCCACAGGAAATAATCTGGAGAAGTCAGGCCCGGTGAGCGAGGTGGCCAAATTTCCTTTGAAATTACTCATCCTCAAGAACAGAATGCACTTGTTCCATTGAGATTTAGGCTGTGAGAGCTCTAGCTCCATCCTGTTGATAATAACATTGTCTGCATTCTACAAATTGTTGAAATGTGTTGCAACTTGTTTCCAAGAATATGTACAGTCGTGTTTGCTTGTGCAAGCGGGAGAATGGGGACCACTTTCAACATTTACTATGGGCTCAATCAGTGTTGCATTGATAAAAGAATATCCATTGCAATTTTGATATTGGTATTTTTAAAGGGTGAATTGACTTTTGGATCACCCTGTATAAATAATTAAAAGGAATATGGGACCAATTTGAACCAATCTCACAGTTTCAAACCAAACTGAAATATTTTATTAAACTAAATAAACCATTAATGCTTGTAAAATAAAAAATCACATTATTTCTTTCAAAATACGAGGTCTGTTCAAAAAGTTTCAGGACAGTTTAAATTGCATGGTGAGTTGTATTGCAAATGAATTCTGGTAGAGAGCATTCAAAACTTTTATATCTCCTGGATGAACTCTCGTTTTCGATTTGTTGATCTCTCTTTAATTCTCAGTTACGATAGTTTTGCCGTAAGGTGTCTTTTCACTCATGCCGATTTTCCACCTCGATGATGCGACCTGAAATTTGGAGGGAAAATTCGTGGTTCCTCATCACGACAACGCCCCAGCGCATTCGGCCTCCAGGATCCGTGAGTTTTGTGCCCGAAATTCGATGTATGTTCTTCCCCAACCGCCTTGCTCACCTGATTTGGTCCCTGCCGACTTTTTTCTGTTCCCCAAATGGAGACACCACTCAAAGGAAAGAGATTTTGAGACGATAGATGCCATAAAGGAATATTTGAAACGAGAGCTTTCAGCGATTCAAAAAAATGAATTTAAACAGTGTTTCCTGCAATGGAAATGACGCTGGGAAAAGTGGGTACAGCAGAGGGGGGAGGGGGAGTACTTTGAAGGAGATCACGTGAAATAAGTCATAAGCGTTCACAATAAATTTTTTAAAAAATCAGTCCTGGAACTTTTTGAACACCCCCTCGTAAATTGCAAAAAATGAAAGAACTTCTTTGTTTGCGTGCATGTAGCCATACGAAGACTCCACTGTTACATCCGTAGTGAAACAGTGTGTGCGTTAATACACCTGTTGGCGCTTTACGGAACTTCTTTCCTCCAACCGCGGCCTACAAGATAGTAAATTCGTAGGCCGTGCCTCCACCACTCAACAATGTGCACTAATACACTTCACAGGAAATAAATGAACTACTTCTACGAAGGAGCAGCAGACAGCAATCCATTGAATGGATTCTCAAAAGTTTCTAAAAACTTTCCTTTTTTAAAAATAGATTATTAAAATTAGCGAATTGTCATCCAGTAAAAAAAATCTGTATAGTAATTAATAATCATTTTCTTAATTTATTATTTTATATTATTAATTTTAGAAGGACTTTTGCGAGGGAGCACCATAACATTTTGCTTCGGTAATCTTTGTAAATTTTCCAGCGCTGAACAAAGCATTACCAGCACCGTGTACTGCCGCTACTTCCAGTGTATGTTTGGGCACAAAGAAAGACTTCCGTTTTATTTTGTGTCACTCTTTAAAAAAAATAAAATAGTGTGTTTTCTTATTTGCTAAGGGCAATTAGTAACTTTAGGTGAATAAAATACTTCAATTTGGTTTGAAACTGTGAGATACGGTTCAGATGTTTTGTATATTAGTAATACAGTTCGTTATAGGTAAGTACCGGTAAGCACACTGACAAAAAAATTAGTCCCTTTGAGAGTTCTATAAAGCTTCTATATAAAGTAGTTTGAATAGACAAATGAATGCGCGAGAGCACATTTCGTTGCGAGATAGCAATATACGAGCACTGTTAACAGCAGCTTGTGTTATTCTGTGTCGAACTTGGCTGCAAAAATTGGGATATAAGCCAGAAGTATCTCAGTGGCAAAAAGGAGTCATAGCATTGGGTGGGCAAAAGGACATCCCATGTAAGAAGTAGCTACCTTTGCTGGAGTATCAAAGCCCACAGTAATCTGTCAATTAAAGAAATGGTCCACAGGCACGTAAATGTGGTCGGAAATCAGTGCTGACCAAACAGGACCGAAGACTAATATCGTGTCTGATCATGAACAACCACTTTCAAAGCAGGCAAGAACTGCTGCAGGAAGTCAATAATGGCCCATTTGGACAAGTTTGTGAAAGAACCTTAAGGAGGCAACTGCATAATAGGACATCTAGAGCCAGTTATCCCACAAGCATCCGATGCTCACTCCAGCTTACAAGAAAGCGATATCAGAACTGAACTGTAGAGACTGGAAATGTGTGATTTGGTCTTTATTCGAATAGAAAATTTTGATTGTTTTCACCAACAATAATATCTGAATTGTCAATTCGTTATTTAACTAAACTTCTTCTATAGTGATAATGGTAACAGCTGAAACAATTTAATTTTCACATTTCATTATTAAAAAAACATATATCAGTGTTCTCCCCAGAAAATTTTATCAGGTGGGCGGTAAGCTAAAATAACCGGGCGAACAAAAATTTAAGACAAAAGCAAATGAAATATTATGCAATATTGTGCAGTTTCACGTGTATTCTTTAGCCGGGCGGACGCCAAAATCAGCCGGGCGGCGCGCCCGTTAAAAAGAGCCTGGGGAGAACCCTGTATATACATATGACGTACTGTATACTAAGTCCATATTCCTTTCAATTACAAGATAATAAACAAAAAAAAATTGAAATGAGGAGAAAACAAAAATATCTTTAAGACTGAAGAAACTTCCATTTTTCAATAAAGTTCGCTTGTGTGTGCCCTATAGGCTCAAAAACTATTTGACCGATTTTGCTGAAAATTTTCATGTTTATTCCTATTAGTACCAGGAGGGGTTAGAGAGTGGTTTGAATGAAATCCGACAGTGGGTTAGGTTACGTTAGGTTAGATTAGATATCGAACTTCAATTACATTTACTTAATTCATATACAGGGTGTCTCAGAATTCATTGTACAAACTTCTAGGGGAGTTAGTATGGGTGATTCTAAGCAAAAAAAAGTTCATATGAACATGGGTCTGAATTTGAACGATAACTGAGATGTGAACAGAAATAAAAATGCCGCCACCAAGATCAACAAGTTAATAATTCAGGTTCTGTAAAGCCTAGATTAATGAAATTTGGGGGTATAACAGGGTACATAAGACTGTGTATACCATTAAAATTTGATCGAATTCCAATGAGAAGTTTCCGAGTTACACAGTCAAAATTGTAACAAGTGCTAGTTAGTACTCACAAGTGAGCACGTGTTATGATGTTGACTTTGACAGTTATCTACGGTACAGGAAGTCTCAAACCTTTAGGGCCAAATTCTACAGATAGTAGAGGACTATAAATTGAATATTTTGAGATAATGGAGCTAATGGTCGAAAATGCATATTTCACGCACCACAAGATCTTGAATGAGTAAAATGCATTTTTCAGAGCAAACAACTATCTGCTGCATTGATGTTTGGTTGCACTAGCTTGAAAAACACAGAACCTATTATTGATTCTGTTTACAGTTTATGCCTTGCCGTCAAGATGGAGTAATGCTAAACACAGAAACTTGGCAGACATGTATTTAAAAGTTTCCCAGCAGGCATCTGCGAGTGGGTTCTCAAGCCACAGACAGCTGGCCAGGATGATAAACAAAGAGCTGTTTGCATAATGACTTTGAGGAGATCGTGCTGGATCGTTTGGCAGACACCTTTTCAATAAGCACCTCTCAACTTTGAAATTCAAAAACTCACTATATGATATGTAAATAAATTGTTTGCTCTGAAAATGAAAGCAGCTTACAAAAATATTTCTCATATGCACTACTTGTTTGAGATCTCATACTGCCTGAAACATGCATTTTTTACCATTGATTGATTCCCTATTCCAAAATAATAAGTTTATAGTCCTCTACCATTCATAGCATTTTGGTCTTACCGGTACAGGTTGGAGACTTCCTGATATATCTTAATTATTTTACAACATCTTTGAATTTATTAACGATGAATCTGCATGGCAATCAAAATGCATATCAAGGTAAATATATTGCATTATGGAAAAATGGAAGTTTACTTCTTTTTCTTCAGTACTTAAAAAGAAAAACAAAAAAAAAATCTTAAATTCTAAACCCACATTTCTCAACCTTTCGGTTGTGAAATGATAGAAATACTATATAAACACCAATAGTCTCTTGCTATTAACAATCTTGAATATAAACAATTTTATAATATTTGAATCGCAGTCGTGGTGCAGTATAAACAAATTTGTTGGGTTGCAGTGTAAAAGGTTGAGAAACACTGTTTTAAATAATCGCAGTCCATCTCCGATTCCCGATGTTGTGTTCACGTAAGTTCAGTGAAAAAATTTTCCACTACCAAACAATGGATGATTTTTTTTCCCCCATTCTAACATTTCCACCTGTTCTTTTCAATGTCATAATTTTTATCCATGGATAGCAATCTTTAGAATGGAAAATATCTTTATGAATATAGAAGGAAGAAAAAAAAAGCATGGACATATTGGGCATTAGTGATAACATCATTTGGTCGTACTTTTTGTCAAAGTAGTTGAGAAATTCGATAATTTCATTTCTTTTGAATCTTTAATGAAAAATAGGAAAGAAACTTCCACAGTGTGGATTTGAACCAGGAATCTTCAGCTCACACTGCTGATGCGCTAACTAACTGCATCACCGTATTTTTCATCAATAATTTAACATCAGAGGTATGGTGTATGATAAAACCTTCATGAAATCATCTTGAGTTATTCTTTTGAATCTGTTGAATGACCAGATTTTATTGAAAAAGAGATGAAATTATCAAATTTATCAAACAACCTTTGCAAAAAAAATCCTGGCCAGATGATATCATCACTGATCTCCAATAGCTCTGCGCTTTCTATCAGTTTATGATTCTCCTTCAGTTGCTAATAAACTATTGGTAATTTTTCTCCATTTTGAAAACCATATGCAAAGACTCCATGTTTGTGCAAACAAACCATTACAGGGAGACGATCTATTATTTGAATGAAATGATTCGTAACTTTATTGGCCTACTACTCACTAAGAGTGAAGGCCTATGTATTCGTTTCCCTAACTCAAAAAATTCCCATCTCTAATCATTATCAACCTATAAATATCTATTTTCATCAAAACAGTTTCCAGTATAACAAAAATGAACTTAACTTATACAAGGTTAACTTTCTTACCTATACAATGGTATGACTATGTGGGTTAAAAAATTAATTTGAAGTTCAGGAATGCAAGCTCTCTCACGATCCATCATCTCGGATGGATGATATCCCATTGCCTTTTCTAAATCACCCTGGGAGAAGAATTCACGATACACCAATTCCTGCAAAATAATTACATTGTATTAGAGTCTTTAAAAGACAGTCAAAAAGAAACAAAGTACCCAAGATAATGCAATTAGCTTGATCAAGATATCCAACTAACTTAAGAAGAACAACTTATTGTTTGTATACATCTGGTTCTCGTTTTGCCTTCACCAGAGCATCCATTAAGAAGGACATCCGAGTACATATTAGGATCACTCTTCATTGGTCAATGTAAATCATTTGTTCATATGCCTAAAATACTTTAACGATTTTGTAAAGGCCCACTGAGTGGCCGAGTGTGAAAACATAGGTCTTATTGCTCTCAAGACAAGTGAGTTGCAGGTTCGAATCTCACTGGCGACATAGATGTTTGTGGGGGCAACCACTGCAAGAAGACTAGTACTGTACACTACCCTATAATACTGAAAGTGACATTTTATTTAACATTTTGTTAAACCTCCACATGCTAAAATTACCGTAATTTTCGGCAGTAGCGCCGCGGCGTTTGTGTTAATAAAAGTGAAAATTTTGGCGTGTGCAGCGTATCAGGAGAACAAGTTGTCTGTTGGCGCATTTCTTTTCTGTTTTTTAATTAAAATTTCTTATAGCTGGATACATGGTAGGGGCGAAGGAGCTGAAGATAAAAGCGAAGATTGTTTTATATTTTTTATTTTTTTTAATTTTTTCTCTGAGGTTTCGAATTTTCTTTACAGTTTCGTTTTTCTCGTACGTAGATTTTTGCGTTTTAGCGCTCGGGGCTGACTATCAGAAAGATTCACGAGCGCATGCGCAGGGCTAAACGGTCACGAGAACACTTGAGAGGTGTTAGAAACACCAGTATTTTATTATATATTATTTTTTATTATTATTATAAGCAAGGGCACGGTGGAGTATATCTTCACCATGAGCAGAGTATGTTTCAAATTCACCAAAGCGACGTGCAAGCTATACAGCAGCTTTTAAACAAACAGCAAAGATTGAAAAGGAGGCCTAAGAGCAATCATGCAGCAGCGAGGCAGTTAGGACTCTACAAAAAATGTATTCGGCGTGGAAGAAATGTATGCAGAAATATATTATATGTACGAAATTAAAAGATTTTTCCCACTCAAATGCGTATTACTTTTATTGAAACATATAAGAAAACTGTTTTTAGATTATCGATTGTGTGTGTGGTGGAGGGGGGGGGGGCAGCGTATCGGCCACCGCGGCGTTACTGTCGGAGATTTTACATTTATGTTAAATTTTTGCTGCTGCGGCGTATCAGCCGCCGCGGCGTTACTGCCGAAAATTACGGTAAGTCAACCACCCTTCTGGGCATACTTTCTTCCGATAAAAAGCTTCTGGTATTTGGTACATTCTTGCTGCAAGAACCTAGCCGTATCAGTAGCGGATTTTGGATATGACTCCGACTGTCCCATAAGTGTTCAATTTGGGTAAGGATAGAGCTTTGTGCAGGTCATGAACTGAAACATGACATGATGCATTATCGTCCTGCAAGGGTTTCACGCCATATCTTGAAAAACATCCCTACATAATGATTGCACCACCACCCAACTTCGGTAAAGGTGCTCCCCTAGTATTTGCCATCCTGCACGCTCCAAACATGCCTGCCCAACTGCAACAGAGTGTAGCGAGATTCATCACTCCACAAAACATTTTTCCACTCTTCGACAGTCCAATGTCGGTGTTCCAACCTAAATTTTAATTTACTGGCTAACCTAAATAGGAGAAGGTAACTGATAGATTGATCAATATAATAATATCTGAATGGTTTCATTGCATTACCTCTTTTTGTTAATCAATAATAACCATGAAGTACTTTACATAAATAATAAGCTAGTCTATAGAGAACACAGAAATATAACTGCAGCAAAGATGCTATACATTAAATAGAAAATGGATTAAATACAAGATAAGGTGCCATAAGCAAATCTAAATTGTAAGTAGAGTTGCAATACAAAAGGGACATTCATAAAGTAATAATTATTAGTAAATACATAGCAGGCATGTATCAATTTAGTAAATCTTCCGTCCTTAAACCATTATCTGTGTATTATTTCCACAGATTACACTAGAGGGCCACAAAACATAGAAGGCAAAATCCCTGAACTCTGCTGAAAGTAAAGGCATGATTTGGTTTTTGTTTTTGAAAGGAAAAAATGTAAACGTAATCCATGAGGAACTTGCATCAATGCTAGATGAATCAATATGACATGATGGCATAGAAGGTTTAAATGCGATATAACAACTTGCAAGATGAAGAACACAGCAGGCAACCTTCACTCTCAGAAAACCCGGAGTTGCATGCAGAACGGAGTCAACATTCCCGCTCATGAGATGATAACTTATGCAGCCACGTTGAGGTTTAAAATTCTCCCTCCTCCAGATCTCGCAACTAATAAATTCTTCCCGTTTCGAGAACTAAAGAATTTCCTGCATAAAAAGCATGTTTGATGGTGAAGAAAACATCACTCCAGCAGTGAATAACTTTCTGGATAGCCAAAGGCAGAACTTCTACAAAAACGTCTTCTGCCAGTTGGTACATCAGAAGAATGGGAAAAAGGTGTCAGAAGATTTGGAGAGAGATTGATAATTTAATAAAACTCAGTTGCATTACTGTATTCTTTTTTGGCAATAATTATTACTTTATGAACAGCCCTCGTATTTATTTTTAAAAAAAATGAGTCATGGTTGCTATCATGTCTCTGTACGAAAGCTCTGAGATATGTGTCTGGATAAATGGCATTAAGTCAAAACCGTTCACCGTGGGTGTTGGACTCCGCCAAGGGTGCGTACTGTCGCCCCTCTTGTTCATTATCTTTATGGACTGGATAGACAGGGGCAACTGAGGCGATGAGCGTGTTTGTGTGGGCGACTGCCTGGTGGAGAGGTTGCTCTTTGCTGACGACCTTGTCCTCCTTGGGTCTTCTTGCATGAACCTTCAGCATACACTAGACCGGTTTGCAGCCAAATGTGAAGAAGCTGGGATGAAGATCAGTGTGGCTAAAACCGAGGTTCTGGTCCTTTCAAGACTGCCTGCTCAGTGCGCTCTCCATGTTAGGGAAGCCTCATTGAGACAGGTGGAGAAATTCAAGTATCTCGGGATTGCATTCACGAGCGATGGACGGCAGGAGAAAGAATTGGATGCTCGGATCGGTGCAGCAAGCTGTGTCAGACGTGAACTGTGGCAATCCGTGGTAACGAAACGCGAGCTGGGTGACAAAGCCAAGCTTTCCGTCTTCAAATCTATCTTTGTCGCCATTCTCACCTATGGTCATGAGGCTTGGGTAATGACCGAAAGAGTGCGATCGAGGTACAAGCAGCCAAAATGAGATTTCTGAGAGGTGTGGCAGGTGTTACCCTACTAGATAGAGTGCACAGCAGCACAATAAGGGAGTCTTTAGGTGTTGAGCCGCTACTTCTCCGCATTGAAAAATCTCAGTTGCGCTGGTATGGCCACGTGATACGGATGCCGCAAAGTAGTCTTCCTAGGCAGTTGTTATTTTCCAAGCCGGTAGGTAAGAGACCAAGGGGTCGGAGTCTAGAACCAGGTGGCTAGACTACATGGAGAATCTGGGTTCGAGTCGCTTGGATATTACCAGGGAGGACATGCGCCTGATGGCGGAAGATCGCGATCTCTGGAGATCCTCCATAGGGCTGCTGCCCTCGCGACCCTAACGGATAAGCGGGTTTGAAAAGTAAGTAAGTAAAAAAATGAGTGATTCTGTGGGGAATACAAGGGTGCGGGTGTTCCAAATTTTTTATATAAAATTCGAATTTTGAAGGGTAAACAGGGGTGAGGATTATACAAGGGTGCGGAGTATATTCACGAAAATATGATGCATCTTTGTTTTTTGAAAATAAATTTTTTAAAAATAAAAAAAAAAACCAACTCAAAAGATGCTTTGATGCAGTTAAATGAGAAATGAACTAATTACTGCAATTTTTTTGGAGTGATGCCACGGTTTCGTCTGATCGCTCAAGTCACAACAGGTCATCAGAAGGGACAAGAGGAGACTGTGATGCTTCTGAATGTCTTTGTCGAACCCATCTGATTCAGAAAACAAGAAATTCTATTTTTACACAAAATAGTAACAAATAAAGTAAATTTTTTCACAAGTACAGAGTCATTTCTCGCATAATTGTTACTTTGTTTTCGCTTGTAGACAAGTTAATAAGTTACCTTCTATCATTGTTCTGTAGTCTCGAGCCGACCGTAAATGCTGAGCTAAATCTGTGGATAATATGACGTCGCGAACCAAATCCAAACACTTAGTGTAATCCTAGTAAAAATGAAAGTGGAATCGTAACTAAACTTAAAACATAACTAAAATTAGGATTCTTCTAACAAATACAAAAGCTGCTGACCTTTCTCGACAAATTTTCAAAAACATTACAACCTTCAGTGTTTAAGATGCACATAGTTTGAGCAAAATGATGCCGCTAACACATACCACATAAAAAAATACAATAAAAAAATAAATAAAGCATCTTCATTGACAATTTTTAAGAGAAAGTGAAACTTTTACTCCTACCTCCATGACTGATCCTTCAGAACTGTATAAGGCAGCCAATACAGATTTCTTCAGATAATAATAACAGAAATAAAAAAATACAGTAAATAAATCTTAACTTTTTTATCCAATTTCTTATTTTAGTAGAAAATGAACTTTTAAGCTTTAAACATACAGAAAATCAGCAAAAAAAATATACAGGGTGGTCGAAAAGTAGATACACCTCCACTTAATTGATAAGTATCATAGAATTAAATAATCTGTTGCAGCCAACAAATAAGAAGTCATGGGTGAGCTATATGATGGTGACCTTCTGATGCAAATCAGGATATCATGAAAATTCAGGTCACATACCCGTCTAGTTTAGTATATTTCTGGAGGTTTTCACAACAACACCATCTTCCTGTTTAATCAGTATAGAAAACAACATATGCAATTCATTGTAGAATACAATGGCTGAGTATATAGTCAAGGAAACGATTGCCATGGTCAATGTGCTTTAACAGGAAAGACATCTAAACTTGTAGAAATGTTTCAGTTTCATTTTCCAGTGATCTATTCATCCATTTATGATGACGATTTTGTTTTACTGTGTTCATAATCAAATGTGGAAAAAGTGGTCCCTGTGGAAATAAATTTTGTATGCGTCTAATCTGAATAATCAGGTCAGCTACCAAAGATAGCCCACCCATGACTTCCTATTTGTTGGCATTAACGGATTTTTAATGATAGTTAACAAAAAATACGCAAATACAATCAGACCTCGAACATTCGCGCTTCATGATTCACACTTTCAAAAACCTACGAAAATTTCATTGGAACTGAGCCTATATGCATTTGCGATTTTTCGCACATCTGCGTTCGTTTACTCATTTTACCTTACTATAAATGCAAAAGAAAACGGCAGCCAATGCCAGTTCTATGAATTATTAGGGGTAACATTAGTTTACTGTACTGCAAACGTGATAGAGTGACAAATATATGCGTTAGGGAGTATTGTACTCTATTTTTACATCAAAATTTTGTTGTTGGTTTTTTAAGTCCAATAATTAAGCTAACTTTTAATGAAATTAAAGTGTTTGGGAGCATGACTAGGGTTATATTTAGGGTTTCAACTATAAAAATAAACATATTACCATTTTAGTGACTATACCAAACATCCGCGAATCCTCCTTATTTGCGACAGGTGTCCCTCTTGAATGTCCAAGGTCTGACTGTACCGTATTTATTCTCTTATTTGTGGGACCATACTAAAGAAGAGTATAATATTAGCGCGGGGGGGCGGGGGGTCAAACGAACTTCAGGCTATTATAAAGGACATTAATTCACTTTTTTTTTTAAATTTCCCGTCGCCAAAAGCTAATATGAAAATAACTTCTCACAAAGATGGCAACTTTAAAACTGCCTCGATCTGACGAAGTCCTATGAACTTCCATCAATCCCTATTTATATTATTTAATGTGGTATTAAAATTATTTCATGTTAAATAAAATCATAAATAAAATAAAATTGTTTAAATGCATCTGCCTCATTAATGTTTATTGATTTTATTTAATAATACAAGACCACGAGACCAAAAGCCTTTACTAAATGAACACTTCAAAACGCGTAGTTGCATTTTTTCTGATCATGTTTCGTACCCATTAAAATTATGAGTTTAATAATATCATAAAAATGGTACATGCAAACAATATTTTTAAGCCAATGGGCAATGCCCCTGTATTCCACTTTGTGTTGATTGGTTAGTCTTGATTGCAAGCAGTATATACCGATAAACTCAGACGATATGAATGGAAGTTGGTACAAGTTACTCATCAATCCTCTTACAAGCATCTTTATTTGGTACATTCGCTCTCCAATATTTTTATTTAGGAATTTTTCATTTAGCAAACCTAAGATACGTTTTGGTTTTTCTTTTTTTTCTTTTTTTTTCTGTATATTCTTGCATATTTTATTTCTCGCAGCAAGTCAAAAATGGGGACCACATGATACAATAGGATAAAATTTTTACTGTTTTTTTGGTGTACATAAATACGGTACTGTGTAATGGAATAACTAAAGAGGGAAACCTCTAATTCCTTTTTCGTTACAATAATTATCAAGTACAGTAATTTGTAATTAGAACGGTATAAATATTTTGACAACTCTGCATATTATATGGATATCATAACTTGACTCCATGATCACATCATTGATGTGCTCTGTAGAACTCTCCAAACACTCTAATGAAAAAGCATTAAACAACTTATAATATTGCTTATTGTGCTGGGAATTTTCATTTTAGCAGTAAGACACTCAAGAAGCAAGTTATCACAAATTACAATTAATTTCTTCAAGACTAACTAATGGTGACAGTTATTAAAGCTATTCTTGCAGGAATTTAATGTCAGGAATTTGTTTTGGTAGTTTCTTTTTGTTTTGCAGACCAATTTTTTTTTGAACTGCACCTAATGACATTCTTAATGGCCTGCATATTTGTGCCATCAAGGCCAACCACAGACGTCCAACGATGCCCACCAACTCATCCATGACAGCATCAAATGTGCAGGCCTTTAAGAATGTCATTATGCGTGGTCCAAATAGATCGCACCAGAAAACACAGTCCATCCTTTTTAGGACAACCTGCATATATTACTTTATTTATTTATGTTTTCACATTGTACAAATATTCTTAGTACTTTACCATAGAATTTTTAATGACTAGTTTAAGATTATATATATAAAAAAAAAATTCAAACAACACAAACCGATGCTACTTGAAATGAATTAGTTGTGCCTCTGTGATCGAGATCATGACATAGACAAGCCATGAACAGAGCCAGGCATTCCAATTCTCTAAAGGGGAAAGAAGTAAAATTGTAATTAAATTTATAGGAAATCAAAATAAAGTCGTGCTTCCTATTACGTATATAAGACATGCTATGAGATATCCAAATTGGTTTAGGGTCTACATTCAATTATGTTTATGTAAATCATGCACAGGAGAATATAAACAGTATCTACAACCTAATTTAACAGATAATTAACTTACAGAGCTCAAAGTGAAACACAAAACAACATAAATCGATAGTAAATGTTATAACTTTACCGAGATCCAAAGTGATACTGAAACAGATATAACCCATTTGAACATGTAGTTTAGGATATGTACATTCAGTGAAATAAACAACGGGAATTTTTCATTTAAAAAGCATGCGTAAAACGTATGGAATTTTTTTTTTTTTGCTATAAGATGGCACTAATGTACCTAATGATCACATAGAGTTTTGGTTAATCTGTTAACTGGTTTGTTTACAGATGTTGGTTTTGTTAGGTGACCAAAAGCATGCTCTGCAACTTTTGAAATGGATAAAAATATGAAACAAAGAGTTTATCTCAAATTTTGTTTTGCCATGATAATGATTCTTGTAGAAGAACAATTCTTGGATTTTGCACCAGAATAATGCACTGTCTCACACATCAACCCTTGTACACAAATTTTTGACCAAAATCTCAACAAATGCCATTAACCAAGCTGTGTATTCACCGGATATGGCTCTATTTGACTTTTTCCCAAATGAGTTGGCCTAAAAACAAGATTTGCAGAAGGTGCTGAAGGCCATACTGGAAAGTCCTATAAGAAGCATTTTGATTATTCATTGGCATACTAGAACAAATGGCAGCAAATCCTCAAGGAGAGGATGCTGCCTAAGAAGAAGAGAAAGAGGTCTATTTTGAAGAGGACAAAATAAATTTTGATGATAAAACTAAGAGTGTATTGAATAATTCCCATTATTTATTTGACTGATGGTATATTAATGAAAATTTAAAAAAAAATCACAGTTGATCCTTCCTCTCAGAAAATTCTAGGTCTATCTTTTTCATTTACAGCTTAATTTTAATGAACATATCAATGAAACAAAGATACTGACTGAAAATCAGCATTAAAAGAATATCATTCCCAAACTGCTCTACGACTTCTACATTCGAGATTACGAAATTAAGGACTGCCTATAGCTGAATCATTAGAACAGCTTTTATGCCATGAAATTGATTTCTTCTCTAGTGCTTATCTTAATTTTAGGCTGTCACTGTCAGACACCATTTTTAAAATGGCAAATCTGAAAGAACTATATAAACATTCATAAAAAACTTGTACCCCATGCATCCTGTTGTGGATTGGTTGATGATAAGCCCCAAGCCTAGAATGACCAGAACATGCAGCTTCCAGGTGCCATATTTATGGACTATTTATGGAATTATAGGATTTTGAAGGAAAGATGATTGAATTAAAATATGCTTTCATATCAGTGTAAGCAGAAGAAATTGATACTGGTTTCCGGTCCAAAAATAAAAATCTGGAGCAAACCCCCCTTATCGTTTTGTTTATTTTTGAGAGCAACTGAAATTCAACTCATTCTATCGACAATATCTTTCTGAATTTTCATGCTATTTGCTTGGACTTTTTATAAGAGTAGCTCTATACATTTGGCTAATAAATTATGCAAAAGACATTTTGGCAACGCTTGCGCATGCGCAGTTAAGCGTTATTTAGTAGATGTGCTCATATATCATCAACTATTTAATATTTTTATATTGAGATTACAGGGTGTTGTCTCTACTGTAGTTTGTCAAGTTTCCTGAAAATGGCATTGCATTGGCTTGAAAACCCTGCATGTTATAAACAAAAAGCTTATGAAAAAAAATTTTTTTTTTTTTTTAAAGAACCCTTTATATCTCCATGAATAGATGTGCTATTCTCATACAAATGAAGACAGATAAGTAAAAGAAGCCTCATAATCATATGCTACAGCTACAAGGCATTTTAAGCATTATTTTTTACAGGGTGATCCCAAACATTATTTTTTTGTTCAATTTGTTGCTGGTACCCTATCTGCCTTCAGGACGAAACCTTCGCTGAAATGTATGAGGTATAACTAGGGTGACCGGGACAGTCTGCATTTCAGTGTACTGCCCTGCAATAAGTAAGCGTTCTTTTTTAATAAAAAAGATAAATAAATATTAATTGGATACTGATAGATTTAATTGTTAAAAATTACATGTCTCGGATTTGCGTCGTAAAAAATCTGATCACCTCAGGTATAACTGTTCTCTACACCCCTGAAGTTCAGGATAATTTGTCAAGTATTTTTCTTGATATTCGACAAAATGTCTAAAATCAAAGGAGTTCATATTACTTTGTCCAACCCTTGTATTTCTTTTCATTGAGTCGTTGTCTTGTATGAAATTCACTGTATTCATACAAAGATACATTTCATCTTCACCAATGCCTTCTGGAATCAAAAATTGAATAACTGCTCACTGGAAATGTTAAGTTCATTAGCCCACAATTGAGTATATTCTGCACGGGTTCTGCAGTAATAATTGCTATTATCAGAAGAGAAATGTGTTCCAAAATTAAATTTTATTAACAAGGATGTAATAATGAATATTTTGTGTGAATGAAGCCATACCAGCACTGTGTGTAGTCAACTTTCTTCAGCTTGTGCAAACAGCACACTAACACTTACCAATGATAACAGCTTCTTTCCTGGCTTATAAGGCCATTTACTAGCACATACACAAACTCCATTTATATAAACAATTACACAAGAGTCTCACTTTCAATTGGGCAACCCTTATAAAGTATTTTAATTTATTTTAAATTAAATAAGTTTATCAATCATTTTTCTCACCCTATTAATCAAATTTTAAACCTACTTTAAGTAACCTTTTTCCTTAAGTTGTAAATTCTTCATGAGCACATAACAAAAATGTGTGGCAGAAAAGGCATGCATCCAATTGTGATATGGTGTGTCCCTGTATCCTTTTCGAACCATAATGGTAAATCTAAATGATAAAATGAAGACTATATTCCAATAACGTAAATCATTCAATAGGAAAGTAATGAATTAGAACTGGAGTTAATGCTCCAATATAATATAAAGATATTAAATGAAAAAATTGAAGGAAAAATTCCACGATCTGGATTCAAACCAGGGAGCAGAGTATCGGAAATCACCATAATTCATGGTCCCCAGTTCAAATTCGGGTTGAGGAATTTTTTAACATTATAATGTCTTTAGGCTGGAAGTCATTCTATAAAATGCGTGATGCAAAATCCAATCCAAAGCATTATGGAAACAGAAAAAACAACTAACAGTTCAAGGACTTGCTAACAGATAGTGACACTATACTTTGCTGCCTCATCAGTTTGTCAATTCAACAACAGATTACGTGCAAATTCATATAATGATGTAATGTTTTGTTTTCAGTGTTTTGAATGAACAGTAATGAAACAGTGTATTGGAATAAACACTTTTCCATTAAAATAAATATATTTATTACTCACATTATTTAATCCATAATCTATATTTAATGAAGAATCAATTAAATGTTCATTTAGATCTTTTGAAGTCTTTATCAAATTTATAATTTATGCTCTTGTTGAATTTCTATGTGCTTAATATTTCTATAGATTACGTCCTCTCTACAGTTAAGAATAATCTTCCAAAAAGCATTATGGGCAACGCAATAATCATTACAGATGATGCAATAACTTTAATTTTGCATCACATAAAATACGCTCGTTTTGTAATTTCTTCTGTAGGCTTGTTCATTGATAAATAAGTAAACAGTTTTTGTACTGTATAAAAAAATTTATTTTCCACAATTTTCAGAATATAATATGCAACCCACGTATAATACGCATCCATGTTTTATTGAAAAATTCCAGTGCATAATGCGCATTAGTGTATTATAAGCACCTGGTACAATGTAAACAAAGCAAATGAACACCATATTACAAAATAAAAATATATTAATTACATTATACATGACATTTAACTTTATATCCATCAAAATCAGAATCATCAGAATCCAAACAAAAGATTTGCAAAAAATCAGAGGGCAGTTCTTTGTTAGGGCTCATTATGCCTTGCTTGTCTTCCTCATCTTCCTCGACTGAATCATCTACTGGAGTAATCCCTGCTTTCATAAAAACATTTTTATAGTGTGCTTATTTTAACTCTCTGCCAAGCAGTATTCACCCATTGACAGATTTCTGGCAATATTTCCCAACATATACAGCCTGACGCCATAAAAGAATGGATGCCTTTCTCCTCCCATTAAGAGTGGAGAGCAGCTTTAAAGACATGGTTGATTGTGATTCTAGTGGTTGCAATTTTTTCGTCAGCCCTCCTGGAATGATTGCTACCACAATATTTGGTTTATTAAAAATAATCCTGGTTAAAAAAAAAATAAGAAATTTTGGATTATGTGCTATAATATGCATTGATGATATTTTTAACTTTTATTTTGCATAATATGTGTATTATATTCTGCAAAAATTACGGTATTTGTTGCACCTACAAACATCATGATTCCATGTTTCGGACTGCAGGATCAAAATTTATGACTTTTTTTTAGTTTCAGTTTTGTTTTTTTTCATTTAATATTACAGCTTTAAACTTTAATCTGAATTTAGAATCTGAATACTAAATATTAAAACAGGACATCTACTCTATCAAATTGCGTTCTTAATAATGTACAAGGGATTAGTCGAACCTCGATTCATCATTTTTGTGGAAAACAATAGATGTGAAGTCATGTTTTAAATGAATGAAGACACTTAATTTGTTCATACAGGACAGCATATAGTTAGTTTTTAATACAAGAAAATTAGTGAACACAAAATATTCTATATGTAAACCTATTATTTTTAAAATTAATTTTGGATTGTTTTTGGAAGCTTTTTGCTTGATATTAAACAAATAATTTTCAAGATTTATTATGTTTGTTTGACCACTTTCATTTATATCATGAGCATATAAAAAGGTCTCATGGATTCAAACATATGTGTTCTTGCATGAATGTCTGCTAAAGCTCTGGTTCAGTATTATCGTCATCATCACTGACATTATGCTGTCCCTCTTCCACTCCACTTCTGTTTCCCACCACATCACAGATTCCTTCCACACATATCGCACCACATGATTCATGAGATTCTGGATCATGTGCACATAGAATCAAAATCCACACTAGTGGTAATCAAGATCCAACTTTTCTCTTCTTGCTAAAAAAAAAAAATGACGGGAAAAATATCCATTGGGAAAAATTTGGAAAAATATCCACTGGGACCCAAAAATTCTTAATGATGGATGCGGGAAAATGATAAAAGTGAGGAACGATGGATGTGGGTTTTATTAGCATGGTTTCGTCAATAACAGTTTCGCAGGGACCCAGGAAAACAACGACAATTCCTGGAAAACGATATATCTGGAAACGATAGATCGAGGTTCGGTTATAATCGACAGTATCATTGAAGCTAATGATAATAACCTTGCAAGGGTTTCTCTTGATATGCGCCATCTGGAAATCATTCCTAAATCAGCAACCATGCTGACAATAACCTTTTTGAATAAAAAAAAATATTAAAAAAAAAATGGAAATCAATTTAGGATGGTTAAGTGTGTTTTTTATTCTCAAGAGATAGCATGAGATAAGGAAGAAAACATGTAAAAAGCACAAATGTATACCATGGGAGTGTTATGGTCTTCAAGCTCTCTAGGCATGAATGAAAAAGTACAGATGTTTGGATGAAATTGTACTGGATTAGGGATCACTGCTTCAGCTAAATCTTTCATTTCTTCGCTTGAAACCTACACACATGCAATTTAAATTTATGAAGATAAAGCTAATGAAAAATAAACAAGAATTTTTTATTGTTTGCCTGGTAAAAATGGAAGAAAGCTTATTATTATTATCTAGTTTACCTGCATATGATACATCATCAATTCATTAGACAATTTGCTTCTGTGTTGGGCATCACGAACTTTTTTCCACATTAAAGACTAACGAAAACAAAACGGAATTCAAACTTCAAATTTTTATTTTTTTTAATGTTTCCTAAAAATTACCAAAACTAAATGTACTTACGTGCATGATGCTTATTCCACAGTAGACGGAAAAAGCCATGGCAATTTCCTCATCAAACGTAGAAAAATGCAAATCATCAATCTTATTGCATAATTCTGCAATGCCCATAACCCCTAAACATAAAAAAATAGGAGATATGTAAAATAAATTGCAATATATCATAGCTGGAAAAAAAAATGATATATGTGAAAAAAGCTATAATTAATTCTTTTTACATGTATCATGTTGACTCCCCCTCCTCCCTTTTTGAATTGAAGCTGGTTTACGTGTGCTTGTTTAAGATTGAGTGACATGTGAAAAACAAATGATGAGAAATGTTGAGAAATGAAGGTATTTGGTTTCAGAGGGCATGCATCAAACGAATAGCAAGACAGAGGTGAATGGACATAGTCTGGAGCAAGTGAATGATTTACCGTAATTTTTGGAATATAATAAGTACCCGTGCATAATACGCTTTTGTATATTATACACACCCAGTGTATTGTAATCAAAATAAATGAACCTTGAAATTTATGTTACATTTAGAATCCTTCCAAATCAAAATCATTTGTATCAGAGCAAAACAATTCCATAATTTCAGCAGGCAGTGGATGATTTCGGAAATTGAATGCAGTGGCTGTTGAAAAGCTTTACTGGTCAAAATTTTATTTCAGTTTTAACGTTGAATGTTAGAAATTTACTTAACATGATGCCTATATTGTTCAATTATTAACGATAGACTGCGGCAAGATGAGAGAATTTGTTAATAAATAAAACGTGATCACAGTGACTTTTTAGGCGAATGGTTGTCGCCATTTTGTTTTCGAGAATTCACTTTAGCATTAGCTTTTGATGATGGAAAAGTGGAAATTGAGAAAAACAATGAATAACTACAATGCATATGAGGGTTATTCGGAAAGTAAGGTCCGTTTTGTAATAAAAACAAAACTACTATATATATTTTCAAAATTTTTTCTTTACCAGCTTCTAACTATTTTCCCACATAGTTTCCAAGTTTATTTAATTACTTATCACAGTGCTCAATATACTTCTGCACCATCAATTCATAGAAGCTGCCGCTGGTGAAGAAAGTCACGCAGTTTTCACTTGTTCATCATCGCTGAAATGCAGGCTGCCGATGAACTCCTTTAGATCCCGGAAAAGGTGGTAGCCACTGGATGCGAGGTCCTGACTGTAATGCGGGTGGTCAAGTTGTTCCCAACTAATCAGATCTTTTGTTTGGGAACAACAACAGGCCTTACTTTCTGAATAATCCTCATATATAATGTACTGTAATATATTAAATACACAATTTCATTTGACATTCATCACCACGATTTCTTTTTCGATTGCATACAACATCTGAGAGAA
>JAHWFO010045454.1:6955222-6979901 GCA_023313115.1 Rhysida immarginata | reverse complement strand
AAATAAATAAATAAATAAATAAATAAATCATATCAAAGTTAATTTGAATTGATCCCCCCCCCCCATCATATTTGCCTGGCTTTATTATTGGATTATTATATATAATTGTTCATAATATGCAGTAATGATTATTTTTAACTTTTACTTTGCATAGTATGAATATTAATTCTGAAAATAACGCTACACTATGGGAAGTATGTTTGAGAGAAAAGACGGTCTTGATGGTGAGATTTCGAGAAGAAGAGCTGGGCTGCAGGTCATGGGAGCCTTGGGGAAGTATGCAAGAAATGAGAACTTGTTGGTGCATGCAAACATTGAGGTGTAGAAAGTGTACTGCTACCAACATTAACAAATGGAAGTGAAAGTTGGGTGTTGTACTAGAAAGATAAGCAACTTTTGGGTGCTGTGTGATAAGATGGGATAAGTTCTGAATGATAATGTAAGAGGTAGGTGTGGGATGAAGATAAATGTAGTGGATGTAAGTCTGCTTTGAGATATTTGGGCACACTGAATGAATAAGTTATGAGCAGCTGATTAACAATTGTATGCTGGCCCTATGGACGAAATTGTGACAGAGGAAGACCGAGGAAAATTTGGTAGGATCATGTATAGGAATACCTTAGGTTGTATGGTTTTGTAAGCTTGAATAAAAGATGAACTTTTATGAAAAAAAGAATGACTAAAGGTGAGGAAGCAAGAATTGGGTATGGTTGAGTTTAATTGAAAAGATTTAATATTAAGTTTCTTTCCTTCTATGTGCTGCCTACCCTCCCAGGATTAAGGTGTGTTGTTGTTTATGTAATGATTAAAAAAATGAAAAAATACAAACCATCATTATCTTTGATTGGAAAGCACAAAATATTCCTAAAAAGAATACAAAATAAATTGTTTAACTTTAGATATTCAAATAAAATTACATTGTTTTCCATCAATAATTGATGAGAAAATGAATAATCATTTTTAAAACGTATTTAAGCAATAAAAACATATTAAAGTGGTGCACCCAAAGGAGGTGGGGAGGAGGCGAAGCCTCTAGTCCCCCCCCCCCCCCCCCTTCCCCTCTGTGTAGTCACTGCAATAAAGTATACAAAGTGGGCCTAAAAACTGTGACACAATTGTAATAGGTCAGAGAACTTATCCCACAAATGTACACAGAACTTCTTTATTGATTGCATAAGTTCTTCATGGATTTCAAAGTCTGATTATGAAGTAGCACTTTACCTCAGCATTGGATTATGCATAAATCTGACGAGGACTTGGTTTTTCTTGTCTGGCCTCCAAGGTCTGCATGAGACTTTTCCTTTGAGGTTATGTAAAAGATAAGGTTTACACACCTTCTTTATCAGAGCTTTCTCAAAGAATCACAGATGCAGTTAGTACCTTTGACACAGACATTTTGGAATGCATGATTGGTTGGTTGTTAGGTTTATGGGTGCGTCGACAGCTAGGCCATTTTGCACCCTTCTGCATGACTAATATTACACAATCTAGAGTATTAAATATGACTATTATCTTTTATGCATTCCAGGGACAAATACAAACATCCATGCCCACGGCAGGATTTGAACCTGCAAGAAGATGTAATCATGAGCTAGATTACAGAATTGACATTTGTCTAGTAACTAGAGGAGAACATATTGACATTGATATTTACTCTGTTTACTAACATGCCCCCCTTCCATTACGAGTACTGAGCTCTGAAACCCCAGAGGACATGGATGTTTATTTGTCCCCAAATTAAGGAAAATGAACATGGACTTATGTGGTTTGAAATCTATACCTAGTTTTAAATCCAGTGGCTTTATCCATTTTGCTATAGAATAAGGGATGTGAATAAGCATCACGTATATTTAGCAGTTCTCCTATGAAAAATTGTACAGAACCACATAAAATTAATTTAAATGCCAGTCAAATGGTATATTCAACTTGAAATCTAAAGAATATATTACTGTATTTTCCAGACTATGAGTGACCCTATATACAGAGTGTCCGAAAAGTTTAGCACTATGAAGTATATCAGTCCAGAGGCGATGCATTAGATAGAACAAAAACGTCTTATAGCAAGTGGATTGTAGGCCTTCCATTTCCAGCCTCAAAAGTGACCTTCAAGGTCATTCAAACCGTAACTTTTTCCCTATAAGAGATAGAAGAAAATTTCCAATTACGAATTTGTAGAGTACTTCAAAATTAGTCTAAATCCATGTTTAACTGATTCATAGGAAAATTGTGTGAGATAAATGAGGATGAAGATTGGTATGCTACCCTCCCACCATCGTGTTGAGAAGTCACAGACAAATCAATTAGTGAGTTTCTTATTTCTGAACTCAAAAGGGTTGAATACTACATGTAATTCAAGTCCTGAGTTCCAAAATTGAACATAGGTTATTTTAAAGTATGTTCAAAGTGCTGGCCTTCGGCTGCAAGGCATAACTGTGCAAGATAGGTGATTGCCTTCTGGACAGCTATCATTGTCATGGCAGGAATTTGCCTAATGGCCACTTCAATTCGTCCTTGAAGTTCACTCTGTGTCCTGGGTTCCGTGGCATAAAACCTTTTCCTGTAAATACCCTCAAAGGAAGAAATCTAAGGTGAGGGGAAGGCAGGGACGAGTAGCATACCAATCTTCATCCTCATTTATCTCCCACAATTTTCCTATGAATCAGTTAAAGTAAACATGGGTTTAGTCTAATTTTGGGGTGCTCTACAAGCTCGTAATGGAAATTTTCTTCTATCTCTGATAGGGAAAAAGTTACGGTTTAAATGACCTTGAAGGTTGGAAATGGAAAGGCCACGATCCATTTGATATAAGACTTTTTTTGTTCTATCTAATGCATTGTCTCTGGACGGTGATGTACATCATAGTGCTAGACTTTTCGGACACCCTGTATAAGTCGCACTAGCAAAAATTCAAGAAAAACTGTGAAAAAACAACATACAAGTCGCACTAGCTATATAAGTCACACTACATGACAAATAAAAACCCTTAGTCCATTCTATAATTTATTTACCAGAAATAATCCTTTAATTTCCATAATTCCTAAATAAGCGTGATTAATAATGAATGATAAACTGTCTGCAATCTTGTAGCAGCAATTTTTTTGGGTTACCTTAGTAGCGATTCAAAATGGCCACCTGTTGCAATGTTGGATTACTACTAAGTGTTCACAGTAGTTTGAAGATTTTTTTTCTGAGTGAAATCCATAATTAATAAGACAAATTACTTGCTCAATAACTAAAGCTGACACAGTAATAAATGCAGAACATGAATACGACCAGTCTTAATGATATCAGCCAAAGAAGCTTTTGTGCACTCCCACTACTGTTGGCTACTAACCGATCTTTTTACCAATACAGAGACAAAAACATTTGAATTTTCATTTAAATTTCATATATAAGTGACATTTGCTGTATAAGTTGTAGGACCCCACAGGAATCAAACTTTTAGAAGAAAAAAAAAAGTTTGACTTATAGTCTGGAAATACGGTATCCTATTTGCTCGAATATAGTTCACGCACTTACAGGTCACACAATTTAGAATAACATCTTGCTACAATTTTTCCCCCCTTAAAATTTAAATCAGATGATGATGCTAATTAAATCAACTCAGTAGAACCTCGATTTTACGAACCAGTAACATTTATTCATTAAATCCAAACTTCATAAAACACACACACAAAAAAAATGGTAAAAAACAAGTAAATACGCATGGTAATAGTTTTTAAATGGGCAGAATATTTAATACATATAGACTTATACATTAGTTATTTGATTTTTGAAAATATTTTAGAATTGTCGTCTGATGCAAATTTGAACTTATGTCGTTGTTTGCACAGTTTGGAAATTCAAAACTACTCTCAAAGGAGCCAAATTCTTCCAAACTGCACATATGTTGTTTATGACATCTAAAAGATGCTGTTTTGCCTTCTTAAGAAAGAAGAATTTACTACCAATTATAACTTCTATCTTGGTAAAATCTGAATTTCGTTGTAAAAACACTTTGTAAAATTTAAAGTTTATTATAGGGAAATTTAAAGGAGGAATTTGGGATTTCAGAATTATTTCGTAAAATAAGGAATTTTGTAAAATCCGAGTTCATAAAAACGAAGTTTTACTCATTAACCTTAAAGATCACAACAAATTAAGTGAATGCCATCATGAAACAAGCATATTTTACATATAATGGGTTGAGTAAAAAAAAAAAATTGTTCGTATTTTCAGCTACAAACTTTTCTACTGTCTAATTTTATAAATACCATTTTGCTCAATAACCTTTTGCCATACAAAAAAAGAAGAGGTAAACATGGCAAAAGATGGCAATGGTCACCATTGATAGCTAATTTTAGGTTGACTCGTGTAAAAGTTGCACCCACTTTTTCAGTTAAAATCGGTAAAAAATTTTGCGACCAATATTCGAGCAAATACGGTACTTATATTTATTTTAAAGCAGAAACACGTCATATAATAATATTAAGCTATTCAATTCAACAAATATTAAGTAATAATTCCATACTACAGAGTCAATATGAATTAATCCACAAAAAGATTTTTACCTGTGGTTGCAACATGTCCTGCAATTCCTTCATTTGCCGGTATTCGAACTTCATGATTGAACTATATCATACAGAATCATTCTCACTTGTTATCTTACAATAATTACAACACTATAAGAAAATAGTGAAGATTTATGATAATTCTATTTATTTCACCTCTTCTTCGGTGACATTCCCATCGAATACTTTGGCAACCAACTCGTTTTGATCTCTATCCAACAAAAACAGAGAGCACCTAAAATGGGAAATATAAATAGATCATTAAAATACATCAATTTCTTTCTTGACATATTTAATCATATGTGGAAGCTTGAAGGTGACAGTTATACATATTTCATCAATTCAGTAGCCAGCATGTGTAGATGTTATAAGCGGACATTTTTGAGAAATCTATTTACCGTTCTGCTTTCGTTAGATGTCTTGCTTCTGACATAATTTCTCTTAGAAGAATGGCAACATCATCTTAAAAAAAAAAAATATTAATAAATTAATAAGTTAAAATTAAAATTTTAAAATTATTAAAAAATATGAAAGAACTTTAAAAATAATGGAAAAACTTAATCCCCAAGTTAAGGACAGACTCTTTTTCTGTCTTGTTTATCCACCATGTGTCCAAGGATGAGATTTTTCACGTCATACCTTCAAATATAATAATTAAAGATATTCCTGGCTTTCGAGCATGGAATCTCACTTTAGCCCATAGAACATGTATGATAGCGAAATTATTCCATGTCTGGATCGGGGTATTAAACCTAAGGTCCCTAGTTCGACTCCAGGCCGTAGAATTTTTAAAATTAATTTTTTATATTTAATGAATAAATGCATCTTAATCACAACAATAACACCATATTGCTGAAGATTCAATCATCTTTTCTGAATATTAGAGAGAAATAACTAAAATTGATAATTCTTTAATGTTTTTAGATAACTAGTTTAAAAACTACTACAGTACTGGTGTTATCAATTTTTTCTTTATTACTTTATTTATTTTGTTGTCCATTGCTAAGTTTAATAACAATTAACATATCACTCTTTTTTATCTCAATGATGACTTAAGACTGAAGACTGAAACATGTCGAGTCCTTAATATTGGGTGCATTCGTTAATTCATACGATGTGCAAGATGATGTCATCAGTAGTATGCTCTGTGCAGTTCCATTCAATATGCTTCTGAGTCTGTGCACAATCTTTCACCGAACAGTCTGTGCATTTTGAGCCAAACCAACAACTTGGCAACGCCTCACTGACTCCAACCCAAGAGTGCAAATTTCAAATTTTTAAAGCCTTTTCCACTTTCAATTTTTTTTTTTTTTTTTATATGAACTCTCCACTTGAAAGCAAAAATTTCGACCAACATCAACAGGGATCGAAGGCTGGAGCTTCGCTGGATTGGAGGCTGCCATTTGCAATTGTAAAGTGCACGAAACGATCCTGCTTCTACCTTTGTGCGCTTAGTTTGTGTACAGACTGCATGAAGCGCATGAGAATAAAGTGCACGGATATCTCCGAAAACTCTCACGGCCCACACGAGAGCTACTTCGAATGGCTATTGTGTGCATTTAGTACAAAAAAAATTACATTGAACAAATAAACAAATGGATCAATTATTAAAGTATGCGTTATAACAGAATTCTTGTTTCTCTGATCTCAACAAATGTTATTTGTTAAAATATTTTTATACTTTCAACTATTATCCACATCAATATTATTGTGCACCAAACCCATTTTCTCACCTAGATGAGTGAAGAGATTTTTTGCAACTGTTAGCAATGACTGAAAAAAAAAAAAAAAAACGGAAAACTGTTAAAGAACATCTTGCAAAAACTGCATGCCAAAATTCAAATATGTATAATAAGTGGTATCAAAATGAATATCTATGTAATGGCATTTTTATAATTATCTTAATATAAACTTATATGTTCAGTGAATATAGTATCTTTGTATTGTGACGAATTACAGGAGAAATAGAAACTATGATACATAACGAAATTGAAATTGACTAGTTTTGACTTTAATTCCACCTTTATCATAGTATATAAGAAAATTACATATTTACATACAAGGGCATAGTATCTGCCCTTTCTTCCCAAGCTCAATTAAAGTCACATTTTCTTTTTTTCAAAAATTTTGGCAACTAATAGGATCCTGCAACTAATACATATTTCAGTGGAACTAATTTACCTTACTGGATTTCAAGCGGAAAAACAGTCTCCAAAACTACCATGCTGGCCAAAACATCACAACTGAGAAAACCCAAAATGTTGCCACTAAAGCAAAGCAGAGAGTCTATCTTTCATTATTAATCACATTCACTCAGGAATTATGGAAATGAAAGAATTATTTCTTGAAAAAAATTGTAGAATGGTCTAAGAGATTTGTATTTATGCCATATAGTTTTTCTTGAATTTTCGCTAGTGCGACTTTCCATATATACTCATGTATAAGTCAAGACTTTTTTTCAAATAATAACTTTTAAAAGTCAAAACTTGACTTATTCATGGGTCACAGTTGAAATAAAATAAATGAGGTGATGATGTCAAATTTACTATTTATTCCTTTATGGGTATAGATATCAAAAAAGTTCACATTAAGAGGATATTTGTGGGGGGGAAAGTCTCGACTTATACGAGAGTTTATACAAACGTGCAACTTATAGTCCAGAAAATACGGTAAGCTTATATAGAAATCCTTGAAGTGGTAAAACACTTCTCCACCATTTTGCTGAAAGCCTTCAGTGGATTATGCTCCTGATACACCTTCAGACCTCAAAAAATGGATCACAGCATGCTGTTCTTCTTTGGTGCAAACAGAGAGTGGCACAGCCATTTTATTCTGTCACAGCACAAAACTAAACTGTGATTATGCTGAAGCTTTCTACAAGCAGAAACAGGTACTATCTATTGGCATACAGAACGCAGAAATGAGTGTCCGAACATTAAACACATATTGACTAGCCTTCATATTTGCAGTCATACTTCATTTTTCTATGTACTTTGATAAAGGTGGGATTAAGGGTGAAACTAGTGACTTTCAATTTTATTATATATTGTAAAGCATTTATGTTGTTTGTAAAGATATGCATTACTTCAAATATTTAATTTTACTCACTTGGCATTGACGTCTAAGGCGCTGTTCATTTTCAAATGCTATAGTTGTAAGAAGTATATTGATTGTACAAAGAAAGCATGTTTCAACCAATTGTCTATCCTTTAAAGTGAAGCTTAAAAAAAAATTGTTAAATTAAATTTTACTTATCAATACAATTAAAAATAAATTTTTCCAATTTTAATAGAGCTGGTTTTCTAGGCTATATAAATATCAAAGTTCTATTCCCTATACTACTACTACTACTAATAACAATAATAATAATAATATAATTATTTAAATATCACTAGTCTTCCCCCCCTCCCATATATGAAACTCCATTTTGATTCACGTTGACTAGAATTGGTTTACTTTGGGTTGTTCTGGTTTACAGTGATCTGAAATGGTTTACAAGGAAGAATCAGAATGTAACTGAAATTTGTGTTTCATAAATTGATTTCAAACTTTCAGACCGAACCAATTTGTATTTTGAAAACTTTATTTATTGCCTCAATTTTCACATCCTAATCGTTGCATTCTGTTTTTGTGTTAGTCCCAACATGTAACCAGTTTCTGTATACCCATGTCATCAAATTCATTCAGCTTACTTGGAAGCCATCTTCGGACAGTCATTTTCACTTCATGTTGCCCTGTGTGTTTCTGCGTTGACTGTCTTGACTTTGGGATAATGCCATAAACACCATTATCATTACTTTATCAGCATTTATCACGGCCTCAGATTCAGACTGGTAATAGCCAGGGCCAGCACCATGTGACTACCAAAAAAACGGGGTCTAGCCATTGACCACGACTTATATGATATCGTGATATAATGAAGTTGAAAATAAAGAGGCAGCAAGGTATCTGTTAAGTTAGATCAACTTCTTTACTGCTTGTAAGTTGGATCAATTTATAGTTGGACCAGCTATGGCTTTTATTGGCCTGATTTCACTTATGTATGGAATGCATTATTTTATGCATTTTTTTATTGGTTGTATTACTCACCACTTGACCAAGCATGCAATGAGATTTTCTTTTAATCTCATTTTAGAAAAAAAATTTGTTAAAATCATGGATATAACTCTCTCTTAAGAAATTCGGTAATAGATCCACTTGTCCACAAAATACTTTGTTATTCTATATATGTGCATTTCAAATGCCATGCAACTTGCAACCATCATTAAATAAGAGATATTAACTTAATCTGAAAGAATTAAGTTGCACACCCAATAAACATGGTTAACGTTTTTGTTATGACAATCAACCTTTCCTTCGAGCTGGACCAAATGATTAACTTAACTGACATTTTGGCCATGTTCCCAGTTAATAAAAACGTATGCCCATTATAGCTTTTAGTTATTTTTTGATCCTCTATATGAATCTGAAGTCGAAATAAAAAAAAATTGAAAAAATTGGCGACAGATCGATTGACTTCGTGAATCCAGTAACGATACTTTTAATTAACATCATTCTGGCAATGCAGTACCATGCATTCTCTACTGATTTGTTCCTTATTTTGATGCAGCATTACATGTATGGACAAAGCAAAAAAATATTCTTAGGTTCAAATTAATTTCAAAATCAATCCAGTCAACTTATTGGCCATTATCTGTTTTCTATTGGATTATTTTGCTCATTGAAACTGCTTATGATAACTGTTCTGATTCAAGTAGGTAGTATTAAGTTTTTTTTAAAAGGCCATCACAAAGCTTTTTAAAATGATTACAAAGGTTTCTAAATCAAAATGTTAAAAAATAAATCAAGTTAGTACCTTGAATGATTTTGCTTGTTTATAAGACAAGAAAGGATAACTACTTTATCCGTATTTTCAGGATGAAAGATGGGAATGCACATGAAAGAATTGATGGTACACTGCAATTTATCAGCTAATTCCTTTTTGTGCTGAAAAACAATATTCAATAACAATAAGTAAGTAAATAAATCTGATAAGATAATTAACTATAAAACTTAATTGATATAAAACTACGTACTGGAAAAATATCATCTTCATTTAAAACCTCCGCTTTAGTTAATGGTACATGCAAACCATTGCTGCTGATCTTAAAAAATGTGAAAAACAGTGGCTTTAATCCAATTTTGGAAATTTTTATTTAACAATAATTTTTCAATTACTACTGAAATAAACATTAATGATTATGAAACATTTAAAGATGTAAAAAAAAAAAAAGTGAAACCCTTTAAAACATAATTTTTCAAATGATTGCCAATTATACGACATTAAAAGGGTTATAGGTGCTCACAAAGAGACTTCATGTACTAAGACTCACAGATTCTGATAAAAAAAATTCTACGAGTAGCTTTCACCAAATTAAACGCCCATGAAAAGCCATTTGATGCACTTCTCAAAATTTTCTGAGAAAAAAATTCCTAAGTTCTGTTATCATTGAATGCACTTTATAAATTTCCGAATTGTAGATTTTTATCGCATTCTGGTGGTACACTGGTAAGATTCTAGAATTCTATTTTGTAGATACGGGTTCAAATCCCGTCTTTGATAATTTTTCTCCCCCTTCCTAAATTTATTTTAACATGTATTCAAATGTGTAATTCATTTACTAAATATATTTCCACTATTCCAAGTTGCTACCATCATTTTTTATTATAAAATGCATATACTTATTATTATAATTATTATTATCATATACAGGGTGTTCATAAAATGAGAGATAATAAGTACCTAGCATGATTCTTCACATCAAAGGAAATAAAAAGTTCCTCATGCAAAATGTCGAAAACCCAATTTTTCGGTCTAAACACCACGCAAAGTTTGATATACGAAATTACGTTTCAGAAAGAAATGAAAACGTTGTTTTGATTGTAATGAGGAAGAGTTCATCTTCTCTGTCACTATCTGTCGATGAAATGGAATAAAGCTTGATGACGCCATAATGTCGAAGTGCTGTTAAAGTTTGGTGCTAGCAATTTTTGAGCAAAAAAAATATTTGAGATTTCGACATTTTGCAAGAGGAACTTTTTATTTACTTTGATGTGAAGAATCATGCTAGGTACATATTATCCCTCATTTTATGAACACTCTGTATTTTTGTTTTTGCTCATATCTATTGTCTTTTCAGTTTATTTTTATTGTTTTGTTGGGGTATTTTTTGGTAGGCTGTTAACTTGCAATTAATAAAGCTTTTCAGAGAAGAAAATCATATTCTATATTAGAATATAAGCTGAAGTTACTCATAACACTCCAGTAACGAAAGAGTAGTAGCACAAGATGTCTGCACATCTTGCTCTTTCGGGAATGACAGTTTTCCAGTGTATGGGATTGGCTGCAGTTCAAGAGCATCAACAGCATCACATGGCCGTTGTATTGTTTGGAGATTTATACAATGTACTGAATGTGTTACTATATCCTGTCTTTCCGCCGTTAATTTTTTTTTTTAATTTCGTCAAATGACTTTTCTATCCGCCGATTTTTTATTATATCGAGGAGAAAAATATGAAATATGATTGCAGACAGAAATTTTGAATTTTTTATACGAAATTTATTCAAACTATTTCTTCATGCGGACGAACTATAACCGTTTCACCCGTGATGAAACTCAACTAAACTTGAGACTGGGTATAATAAGTACAGAAGTGGTTCAACTATAGCAATAATGTTTACATTGATAGAGGTAAACTGATTTCTTGTCTCACAGCTTAACCATAGAATTAGATTTATAGTTTGCACAATGGACACATTTTGTAAACTCTTTTATTAAGATATTAAACAGAAACCATGGAACAAAACATTTCTAAAGAGTTAAGGTATAAAACTATTATTTGATACTAAAACTCTTACCGGGAATCTAAATGTTTCATCAAGCAGTTTATCTCCAACAACCTAAATAAAAAGAAATGTCTGTTTGATGACTCCGTGATTTATTTGATGTTATTCTCTTGTATAAATTAAATAAGAGGCCAATTCTAAAATTATCTATACCTTTCGCCCTACAATTTAATTACACAAACATGTACGTCATATTTTCTACTTAATCATCTCTCTTGTCAATGTACTCTGTCCACGGTCAACAAGCCTGTGTATTCCTTCCAAGAAGAAGATTTATGGTTGCTCGTGAAGCCACTTTTGCACCACTTCTTGCATATCTAAGTCGTGGAAAATCGACCACCTCACAAACCATCCTTGAGCGGCCCAAACAGATGAACCTCTGAGGGAGCAAGATCTGAGCTGTACAGAGGGTGTTCCAATAACTCAAAATTGTCCTCCGAGGTGGAAATTAACAGGTGTCCTGTTCCATTTTCGTGCGTCACACTCTTCCTCCTCCCTCGTAAACTTCTCGATCCATGAAAAAACACTCATGATAAAATACTGACCCCGTATTGTGATAAAAGTCTACAATGAATTTCAGCCGCTCTCACACACTCTGATCAGAGAAATCGGATCACTGCTCATTGTTCCTCCTTGGTGCAAACTGCTAACGAAACGGACATGTTTACACTGTAATAGCTGGAAGGCAAATGATAGGATTGGGATCAATACCACACATGTTTGCAGTTGTACCGACTCTAAGCACACAAGGCAATATGACAACCATGAAGGTATGTTATAGCGAAAGTGTAGATAATTTTTTGACTTGCCCTCATATTTTTACACCAAAACTCCCTTATAAGTATAAAATTCCCTTAAAAGAATTTTCAATTAATGTAGCCTTTGCTTTCATCCAAAATTTTGTTAATGTCCCTCCCAGGGGCATCAATCAATTCAACACCTTTTTTTCAAACAAAATTATCAAAAAATAATTGGGCACCTACACAAAATGCTTGTCTGAGATTTTTGAACTGTCAAAACCTGGTGATCCCACCTCTTGTGGCTATAACAGCAGCCACCCTCTGAGGCATGCTTGAAACTAAGTTGTGGAGGACATTCATTGGAATTTTTAGCCAATCCAAGCGTTGGATACTATTCTCTTCATACTCCTGGCATTGTCATCTTGGATCCATTCAGTAATAATACCACAGTATTAGGAGCACTTCATTGTCCAGAATATTACAGTATGACTAAGGGCAGTGCCTATCAGAAGAGGGGAGGGGGGAGAGGCAAGAGGGGGAACTGCCCTGGACCTCACCATATTAGGGGCCTCAACTTGGCAATTTAATAACTGAATATGCTAATATTATAGCATGCAAACTTCTGTGAAATAATTAAATGTTATAATTATAAATTTTAAATATCACTGATATTAATTATATTCTTGCCCATAATATTATTTTGAATATTAATAATATAAATTTGAATAAAATATTAGTTGCCCCAGGACTCACATTTTCTCTGAGGGTCTCTGACTGTGAGTTCATAATTACCACAAAGAACTGTGGTCCAACACTGTACTACATGAAACACCCCCACAATAATGTCACCACCACCAAATATCTTGGTAGGCACTATGCATTCGGGCAGAAAGCGTTCCCTGATTAGTCGCTACACCCATACATGTCCATCAGATCGAAACATTGTAAACCTTGACTCATCACTGAACAGAACTGTCCAGTTACGATGGTCAAGACATCACTTGAGGTTTATTGGTCTTCGTGATGAGGCTTATGCACAGCTGCTCTTCCTGAATATCAAAGTGATGGGCTGCTGTTAGCAATGTTCCAATGGAAACGGACACCCCTGTTGCTGCCTGAAACTCCTATCTGATGATGGCCATGAGCTATCTTTGGTTTTTGCTATTTTCATGTTTCAAGGATCTGCAATCTCTGTTGGTCAGATTTTTTGGTCACCCAGAACATTCAACATTCCTGCAATGTCCCTTCACCTTACACAAGACGAATGCCACAGTTGATTTTGATCTGTCAAACTTAGCAGCAATTTCCCTGCTGGACACTCAATAAGGTAGCATCCCACATGTACACCTTTATCAAATTCCAACATCTCTGCACCACACGCCAGCTGATTTAAGTCACATGATTGTCTCACGTATCCATTAATCTACCATCAAGGATGCCCAATTACTTTTTGGTAGATAGCACGTCACTCTTGAATTTATTTTTCATTTACCATATTCTCGTGAATATATCCCATGGGTTATATACTTATTTTACATCCTGGTGAGAAGGGTGCAGGGAATAAAAGGGTTCGGGTTTTACAATTTTTTTTTTTTTTTACATGAATGGTATGCTGAAGCACACATTAACATTTACACTCTTGAAACACACCAAATACAATGGCAACAATTTAAGCGATACAATTTAAATAAATCAAGTAATGAAATCAATTAAATTTCATAATAATTTTATTTTGAAATAATTAATCATAGTTATTAATCTTCTGCTTTAAATAATATTATTTCGAACTTTTTTTTGAGCCACAAATAATGGATACCCCACGGGGAATACAAGGATACTGGGTTTACAAAACTTTTTCACATAAAATTCAAATTTTTAGGGGTATATAGGGGGTGCGGGTTATATTCACGAGAATACGGTATATATATAATGGGAAATCACAAATACTTCTGAATGAGCTTGCCTTGCATAAAAGTTCATCTTCTTCTGCTAAAATTATTATCTGGCAAACATATTCAGCTTGAGTGCGAAGTTGCAACTGCAATAAATAGTGTTCAAATAATCTCGTTAAATATTTGGAAAAATAACATCAGTACCAAATATTGCAATTTTATGAAAAATTAACATCCAAAATTAATTTTTCTTGATATTAAAGATAAATCACATAAGAATGTGACATTCAAGTTCTTTTAACCTTTAAGAGAACAAAGATACATTAAATTTTTGTCATCTGTACAAAAATATGCTTCAATTTGGAACCATAGATGAAATAATGGATATTTTAAGTTTTTCTAATGACTGCCAAAACTTAGGCTTATTAGAACCTGTTGAAATTTCAAATATAAACCTACGGTAATTCCCCCAACAACTGTTAAATAATCAACTAAAATCCGATTTCGAAGTTATTCTTAATGTTATTCATGATTCTTTATAATCCATTTACTGTTGTTGCTTTTTCCAATGTTGCAATCAACCAATCAGAATCTCTTCCCCTCTCGAACTTTCTGTGGGGTCGCCTCCAATTATTGACATCTTTCTTTGTTCCATATATAGACTTTCATTTCCTTCCTTCGTTGGTTTGGTTTGGTTTGTTTGGTACTAACGTCCTTTTCAACTGCCATGGTCATTTCAGGACGGTGTTATAGGGGCCGCAAATTTTGCCTCGCAAGGGTTCTTTAACGTGCAGCCGGCAAACGACTACACAGGACCAATGGCTTTACTTCCCTTCCGAAGGAAGTACGTGATCTCAGGATTTTCCCCCTGAAAAAATCCTCGTCATCCTCGGCCGAGGTTGAACCCGCGTCCTTGGGCATCAGAGGCGATCACGTGACCACTGAGCCACCGAAGCCGATATTTCCTTCCTTCACATGCTCAGAACAAGTGATGACCAAGAGTCCCAGGAATTACAACAACAGAATTTTGCTACACTCTTTCAAATATACCTTGTGCCTGTTGTATAAGAAAACAGGCAGCCTGGATCCTGGCAAGCAGTATCGCATCAGATTCTCTGTCGCTATTATCCATAATGACAATGATACACACACAACAAAAAAGGTTAAAATTCGTCATCTACTTATTCCCATTCACTTTCACCAACTGTGTGAATCGTATCTGCTTAAAGAGTGAAATAAAGTTGTCTCCGCCAGAGTCAATAGAAGGCATGATCTGGGAATCTCTCCTAAAGCGAGCCTTAGGTAGACTTTTGCCATACAGTGCCAGCTGTTGAGTGCTTACTGAATCGCACATGGCAATCTGAGGCCTTCCAGCCTAAGTGCTAATCTCAAAAGCTTCATGCAGTCTGAAAACTACTGTACAGTACCTTTTCCAAAGTATGCTTGTGCACAAACAAAGAGTTCTCTCATACACCTTTGTGCACTTCCCTTGTTAATTGCAACGTTCCAGGTTTTATTAATAGCGATTCAAAACGGCTGTCCAATTGTGAACGAGACAAAAAAATTTGAATTTTCTTGTAAATTTCATATATACATCACACCCTCTGTATTAGTCGCAGAACCCCTCAGAAGCAAAAATTAAGAAGAAAAAAAAAGCACAATTTTATAGTTGGGAAAATATGGTATTGCATTATCCCATGTTTTAAGAGAGGTAGGGTGCTAATATCCTCTTCCAGATCTGCCAGTGTTCTAGTCAAAAGGAAACTCCATAAACATTTCTCTGAATGATATGAAACAATTATACAAATTTCTTATCATTCATACTGAACTAGAAAAATCAACAAATATTGTAATCATTATGAAATGGAAGCAGGAGGAAATATACTTACATAATTATTAATTTTTTGTTGTAAAATTATTGAATTCTGGTCATACAAGTTTGCTACAAAATAAAACCCAATAAAATACATATTAATGATATATTTTTTGATTCAATTATTTAAAAATCAGATACCACAAACAATGAGCTCTTATACTCACCACACAATTGGAGAAGTTCATCTGAATTATTAACTTCAGGTGATCCTGCCATTATAAAATGTTGCATCACAACTCACCTACTAATAAATAAATTTAATCTTTTAAATTTATATTTATGCTAAACTGTTACTTCATTTGGAAGGAAAGAAATATTTTGTTTTTGTTAAGAACTGAAAAAAAAATTCACATATTTACCAACCTGTATACATTACCCTACAATAATGGAATGAACACCTCTTAATTTACATGAAATCTGACTTGTATGTTGAAATCCTTGCTGGTACATCAACAGCTGATCTGATTTTATAGTGTTAGTGGGATAACTAGCTCATATAATACTGTTGAAAGTGGAGAATGGTTAAGCAAAAGGAACTTAGTAATTTGAAAGAGAAGCAATAATCAGATGCCACATTGAAGGCATGTATATTCATGAAATTTCAGGGAAATTATCACAGCCATGTTCAATTTTTGATGATATCGTGAAGAAACAGAATACTACAGGCATTGATACTTGCACGGCCCACGTAGCATGATTCCCAAAACTCACTGACCACGACCAACGGGTGTTAAATTGCAAGGTTCATAAAAACCGGAAGAAACCACTCCAAGGTCATCGATAAGGAGTTCCACGTAGCAAGAGAAATCAGCATGCATTTCAACACTTTGCAGAAGAAAGTGAATGCCCTTGGCAAACATCTCACCCAACAACAAGGCTGCCAGACTCCAGTGGCATTTGGAATGCCAACACTGGACTGTTGAAGAGCAGAAAAACATTTTGTGGAGTGATGAATCACGATACAATCTGTTCCAATCAGATGGATGTGTTTGGGATGGTAAATGCCAGAGGAATGCCTTTTACCTGAGGGTATTGTTTCAACTGTAAAGTTTGGTGGTGGTGGAGTCGTGGTGTTTTCCATGGATTGGCTTGGGACTCTTGCATATGGTTGAAAGCAATTTGAACTCTGAAGGCTACAAGGACGTTTTGGACAATCAGGTGCTTCCTACACTGTGAGAATTTTTTTGACAATGAGGATTGATGCTTTCAGGATGATAAAGCACCATGGTATGTTTCAGCTTCCGTCAAACAGTGGTACACAAACATAAATGTTAATCATCTTCAATGGTCTGCACAGAGCCCAATCGAACATCTTTGGGACAAGTTGAAACATCGAGAGAGGGCCAGAGAGCCAGGTCCAAAAACCACGCATCTGATTGGAGATTCTTGCAGAAACTGTTCATTGGGATTGTGGGATTTTTTTAGTGGTGAGAATTGTTACTTTTAGGATGATAAAGGCAATGTTTAGCTTCCATAGCAAATGGCACATAGACATGAATGTCAATCGCCTTCTGTGACCTTAACCCAGTCGAACATTTTTGGGACGATTTGGAGGGTCAAGTGAGGGCTGGGGAGCTATGTCTGAAATCTACTTCTGACATGAGTAAGTTCTTGCAGCAAGAATGGACCTCTAAAACTGGAAGCTGTCTATTGGAACTTTGTAAAACAAATGTCCAGAAGGTGGCTGACATGATTTCAACACACAGAGGTCCAAAATATAAAATAAAATAAAATATCAATTTTTCCTGTACCTGTATACTGTCTGTTCCATTAGTGTAGGGTAGTATAAGTTAATGATAATAAGCTTTACATGAATGCAAACGTGCTCTTTTTACACTTGTTCTAATACCTTAGTTTCCATACAGATGCATGTTTGTTGCAAAAGTCGCATTGCTCTGGCTCATTCATCAATGAATTTTGGTAAGTCATCGTGATTAACCTGCAAATATAAAAATAACTATGCAAATAGTGTTGGACATACAGTTGTCCCTCCGCAAGTCGGTATTCTACAAGTCGGAAAATTCCACAAGTCGGCAACTTTTACCAAGCTAAAATGGCAGACAATGACTTCCAGTTGGGGATTTTTGTTGGCGGTTATTACGATTAAAATATGCAAACTTGACCAATTTTATGGTTCCCTGATGCATACAGCCTGTTTTGAAGGGCTATGACAGTCAATTAAAGAAATTAAGATGCAAATTAATATAATCTTGCTCTCTTCGAGCTGTTTATTTCCCTGAAATTGGAAATGGCAACCAGTTACAGAGGAACCCTTTGCATGCATAAGGAGGTACGTTTTCCTTTACAAAACTTAAAATGGCGATTTGTGATTACGGTTAACTTAATTTGAAGAAGTATCCGCCATCTTGAAATTCTACAAGTCGGAAAAATCCACAAGACGGCAAGGCCCTGGAACCGAGGTTGCCGACTTGTGGAGGGACGACTGTATTTAATTTCAATCTGCATACATGCTAACACTGCAATTTTCTTTCTTTTATGAAATACTCAAGTTAATTATACAACAATTAATCGCTATCCTTTTTGGGCAGTCATTGCTTACTTTCTTTATAGAGAATGATTTTCTCCATATCATGAATGTGTGATACAGTCTTTCAAGTTCAGATGTGTATGAGGGTTGTCCAAATGAAAAACAGATGAATCCCATAGCATCATAATTACAGCAGTGACAACAGTGCTCTAGTGAAGGGGTGTGCTTGTAGATTCTAAATTAGTGTGTTCTGGAATGCATAAATTGCGATTTCACCAGTTTGTCTGTATACAACGAACATTAGAAGAAGATAGTGTAAAAAAATAGATGCGTCCAGGATAGAACAGCAAGGACTAGTGCATTCTTTAGTGGCAGAAGGTGAGCAGAATGTAAACATTTCTCGTCGAATGAAGGCTGTGTATGGTGAGCACTATTTAGGACGTACAGCTGTGAACAATTGGTGTAACAGTTTCTCCAAAAACCAGACATCAACATTGGATCTACCAGACTAGATCAAACACAAATTGCAATAGACACCGGATCCATAGGGTTGATGGAATAATTAGAATTGAAGGGTTACGGCAGATGAAATCTCATTTGCTGCTTAATGAGATCAGTTCCTCAACAAACATAGTGATTTTTTTAAGTTTCAAGTAAAGTTATTACATATCCAGACCGTATCCACTTTTTTCATTTGGGTAACCCTTATAGAATGAAGAAAAAAATTAAAATTTTTATATTACATAGATATGCATATGAGAATAGAGTAGAGTCCTAGTTAGGTGAATTTAAGTTTGCAAACCCTATTTATACTGGGAATTTGACACATGATTTGTGTAGATAAAAAGTACATACCATGAAGTAATAATAAATATTCATGTGTTTAAATTTTCTCAATTCCTACAGTCTGTATCATACCAAATATTATACCATTTGAAAAAGTGGAATGCAGGAAAAAAGAAATGATAATTGCTATAAATATGATGTTCTGCTTAATAAACGTATCTGCTTGTACAGTATGCTTATTGTTAAGAATTTTCTTCCTGTTTACTGTTAGTGGTTTAAAAAAACAACATAAAAAAACTCTATATATTTGTATATTTTTATTTACTATTTTTATGTAAAGTAAGAAAATAACAAAAATAGCTAAGAAAATAATTGATAGTTACCAAAAATCAATACTCTTGGTAAATATTTTTGCACAAGTGTTGTGCTAAAATTTCGAGGATCTTTGCTGAGCGTGCTATTAAGATTTGCACGTAAATACACAAATATAATGATTAACTCATGCTAAACCTTTAGCAATCTTAAAAATGAAATGAAGATAACTAAAAATAACACAAACCAAGATTAATCTGCAACAGATGTTCTGTCTTTCCATCTCTCAAAAGATTTAAGTTTTTCTTTTTTAATGAGTATTATTATAAAATTATTAAATGCCTGTTCACTCAGAAAATATTTTTATGCATCTTAATTTTTATTAAATATGAAAACATTTATGTACATTTTAAAAATATGTATTAATTCCGAAACCCCGATGAAATTTTTAAAATTCACCATGCTATAATATTGCTAAGAATTCTCTATATTTTACCAATTTGGTTCAATGGCTTCTCAAATTACTATTACTTAATAATTGCAAGTAAACATGATTCCCTTATTAAAATTTTGTTTATCAAACAGTAAGACTACTAAATAAATAATGCATTGTTGGATTTTTTCATTAACCTTAGATTACTTTGTATCAAACACTCATTATCTCAAAACATTTTCTCGAAAAATCTTGATATATCGAATTTTGACTTCGTGCATCAGCGAAATACAAAGCATTTAAATACATTAGAAAGTTAAGATATTTTTCATTATGAGAAATTTTTAGTACCACAACGAAAAAATTGGACGTCACTTTAATTAGTTAGACGATTCTCGTGCATTACGAAAAAAAATTCACGAAAAACTTTTTTGATCTCCTTGGCAAGTCTCTGTTGCATACGAGATGTTTGAGCATGTGCAGTTTGTGCATTTCCATTGCTAATGGTGCCACTTATACATAGTGAAACTTTCTGTCTATGTATCATTTTGTCTCCTATTTCTCTGTAGTCTCACATACCTTGATTTCAAAGTAACTTTCCATATCTCAAAACCTCTTTATCTCGAATTTTTTTCTGTTCCGTGATATTTGAGATATCGAGGTCCAACTGTAATTGATATTTTTTTTATTGACTAGAATAGGTATACAACCCTTTCATCCTAATAGTAGTTTACCTGTCAAATTAACCACATAGATCAATAATACTGATGCAATTCATATATTAATTAATAATTATAATATTCAAGCCCTTCACTCTTGTCACATTTAACCTAATATTTGAATCTTCTAATCTCTTATTTATTTCGTGATGTTTTAATTTGCAAATAGGCAATGTTGCTAATCAGCAAATAGGCAATACTGTATCGCCTCACTAATAATTAATCACCAATTATCATGGTTCACATTTCTCTGATTTATGTGTTTACTTATTTCTCTATTCAATAGCTTTATTCTTTGTTTTATTATCCTTTGTAATCCTTCCTAGGCTCTGCCTGTATTGGGACACTACCGACACAATTTGGCTACTGGTGTTAAAAATAAAATAAATCAAGTATAAAAAAATAGTAAAGAAAATTCCACAGACTAAACTTGAACCAGGGACCTTTAGCTTAATGCCCCAATGCTTTAACCACTAAGCCACTGTGGAAATATAAGTATTTTGCTATCAAGCAGGTCCTATAGGCATACGTTAAAACATGGCTCCTTGCTCACAAGCCAAGACTATCTTTACTATTAAATGGCAAGTAAGTTATAAAAATTTCCAATTATTATTACAGTCGAATCTCACTAACAAGGGAATCCCACATAGCCTATCCACTTTAACAATGGAGTCTTTGTATGGTTATGTATGCTCAAATTTTTTCGTTTTCGCGGTTTATTTTGAAAGAAACAAAATGTTGCACTCTCTTATTTTGCAAGCATCTATAGTAGTTCAGATGAGTAAATATTTCAATATGGTGGAAATCTGTGACATACATATTCGAGGGATTTCCTTGTAAGTAGATACCTGATAAGTAGAAAGTCGCTTAAGTGGTTATGGAGCGACAGTCCCGTTTTTCTGTAGTTGATTTCAATTCATTTTAAGTCTGCTTAAGTGCATACTGGATAAGTAGATAAATTTCTATGCTAAAATTTGTGTAAACTCCCGTTAACTCAATAAAATAACTGAAAATGCAGTGTGTGTCATTGGCAGACACATTCTGTGTAATATGTATCTCCACTTATAAAAGCTATTTATCATTTCCCTCTAAGCCAATGGGAACTGCTGCTTAAAGTTACTGATTGATTATTAATAGAACACAAACCACTATATAAACTTTTATAATACATAAAATTTTCTTTAAAAAAAATAGCAATTAGTTAGTTTAATTTACTCTATGAGACAAATGGATAACAGAGACTTTGGGATCAGTGGTTGAAAAAAATCGACCCACAAATGCGAATGCAGAAGCAGAATACTCTTCTGTTTTGTGATAACTGATAATTTTGTACTATTATATTAAACATTAGACACTCTGTAAATCAATTAGGATTGAGTAGTGTACTTTTTTTAAATGAAAATCCCTACTCTGAATAAGTGGATATTTTCTTCCAGTCCTGAGGCTATCCACTTAAGTAATATTTTCAATAGCCTCAGGACTGGAAGAAAATATCCACTTATCAAGGATCGACTGTATATGTATTAGAGGAAAAAATCTTTAACTATCAGTGTATCAGTGTAATAAAATACTGACAAATCATATATTATTTAAAATTTCATTTAATTATTAAGAAAATGTTTTTACAAACTCATTCTGATTTTTTCTTTTTGAATCACTTCTAGTAAATATACAAAAATTATAAATATCAGACTCATTGAAATTCAACTTAATGAAATATTTTTTTCTATTTATATTTTATATTATTATCTCTGGCATTTTTATTTTAATTTCATTAAGGAATATTTCAAATTAGATGAATGCTACAACAATACAGCAGTATTGTGAATGCAATTAGGCATCTGTACACAAAATATTTTCTCCTTTCTCCTCAACCTTTCTACAAGCTTCCTTGCCAACTATAATAAAACCTGTATGAAATCCTGAAAATACTTTAAGTGAATCCAAGAAAACAAAAAAAGAAATTCAAAAATTATTACAATAATTATTTTTTTTAAGAAAGAGGCAATTCCAAAAATCAATGGAAAATGTAACAATTAACACAATCCAGTGAACTGTTGAGGCACTTCCTGCAGTTTCATTAGATAACACAGAGAACTTGGTTGTGAAACAGAATTTTTAAAATAACTGAATGACAAATTTTTTTGTTACGAGATTTAAGGATATCTATACATAAAATGATTAAATTGAAAATATTACTTAAAATTGCAAAAGAGGTCTAATGAAAGCTTTGATTATTTTGAAATTTTACTTTTAAAATTGCAGTGTACAGAGCCAAATAAATTATTTTTGTCTTCACTTAACCAAAAAAAAAAAAAAAAAAAAAAAAAAAAAGACTTGAGTAAGATGAAGAAAGTGCAACCATGTTGCAATATTTACCAGGAATATATTAACCCCAACTTTATCAACAACACTCAAAAACAAGAAACTCAGTTGTTTATCTTCTTGTTTTCAATGTGTACTAAAGTAATTAAATATCAAGTTTAAACTTAATTCTGAAACTCATAATAAATATTTTAAATTTGCCTAGAGAAAAAAAAAGAAAGGCACTTATTAATACAGCAAGTTTTCTATGATATTAAATTTACTGATTATGCTCTGCACTGTATTGGTAAATAAAATTATAACTGCAGCTAATGATTTTTATATTTTTTCATTTAATTTAAAATTTTCATTTCCTCCTGTCTCATTCAATTACTGTAGCAATCATGTCTAAACATCTCATAAATTATAACAATCAATAAATCTGAAAGCAATAAGAGATTGCTGCACAATGTTAAATTAAATCTGTTCATATGTAATGTGAACTCTATTAACGATGTTCAATAAATTATTGAGCAAACATTTAACTATAATGTCATTTTATATTATAAATTAATTAATTATTTATGGTTTCATATGTTAACTCAGAAGCTTCCTTTAAATATTTCCTCACAATTGATAGACATATCCGATTCCTGTGTTAATTCTATTATCAATGCATGCTTAAAATCTCTTGATTTTTATTCATGCCTAACCCCTTGTCAATGTTTCTTTTGCACACCCCCCCCCACCTTGCGCTACAATGTTAATCTAAAAGCATTAAAAATAGCCAAACAAGAATCAAAATAATTCAACCAAAAATGAAATTAAGAAATTAAATGGCATAATATTTAACAAAAAGTACGTTTAAAATTAAGATTATTATAATTACACTTTACAGAATTTTAAGTTCAGACTGATTTTTTCAAATGTTTATAAAATAATAATAACAACTGGAAACTAGTTCAAGGAGGAGTTTTTTTATGCCATACTTCCGGATATTAATAATTAAACATAGAAAAATAGTGAAGAAAATTCCATGGCCTGGATTCAAATCAGGGATCTTCGGGTAAATGCCCTGATGCTCTAATCCAGTGACGTTCAACATGTGGCCTGCAAGACACTTTGGTCAGTCGTCAGCCACCATTAGACTGCGTGTTTCAAACAACTTAAAGCATACTTCATTAGAAATCTGAATTATCGTAATTTAGACAATAACAGCACGGCTTATGCATTAAAAAAGTTATAAAAAAGGCCTGTGCGGCTTAACTATTGCTGCGGCGTAACTACTGTTTTTTTTTTCTAACAGCATGACAACAACGATTTTCTGAAAGGTAGCTCAGTGAGGCTCCTATCATGGCAATTGGAATCGGCCTCAGAGAAGAAAAGTTCATTTAGCCAACTGGGAACTCATTACTGTCATATTTTGATGATGAAATGCAAAAACTGCCTTAAAAAACAGCTGCCGGTTTGAAGAGAGGATAATAATATAACTGAAGAAACTCTTCAAACATATCATAATTACAAATAGAAAAGGGAAGAAAAAATTCTACAACCCGGACTCGAAAAAGGGACCATGCCTTTTGCTGGCACTGCTTTTACCGATTCAGCTATCACGGACATGAACCGCTGAGCTATTACAATATGTCCATATGGACTTCCATGAAGCTCCAAATCAGCTCAATCGGCAGAGCAG
>JAHWFO010045454.1:6916135-6955122 GCA_023313115.1 Rhysida immarginata | reverse complement strand
AAATACATCGCATCAGGACATTAACCCAAAAATCCATGGTTCGAGTCCACGACGTAGAATTTCCTTTACTATTTTTCTATATTTATTTATAAAATCATTTGTAATGTTTTAGAACTTGTCCTTATGAAATATAAATTTAATAATGTAATTTTTGACAACCATTTTCATACACTCTGATTGAAGACGTTAAATAATAAAAATAAATAATTTAAATATTGCGTTATTAATTAATTTAAAGTTGCTGAGGGTTATAAAATATAATTTTATTAAAAAGGTTTTCCTAAATGATAAACTGTGGAAAAAATTCCTTTTTCATAATTTTAATGTGTTCTTCTCCAATGCTCTATCCTCTCCTGTTAAAATCAATTTCTTAATCAAGTTTTTAATTTCTTTGTTAAAATCAATTGAGTCAAAAAAATTAATTCTATATGTCCAAACAGGACACCATAACTACACATTTTTTTTCCAATCCAAATTAGCACTTAACTAGCCCTACTATGGCAGACACCTACCCCATTATCATCTGCCTTAAAATTCAGAGATACATCTTAACCTCATCAATCTATAACATCCAACAATAAATTAACCTTATCATGTTAGAAAATATGAAAAATGAAAAGAACAACCTTTTCAGTATCCAAATTCTTGCTCACCAAATGGATTCATTTTCATTATTAAAATTTTTTCTTCCCACTTCAGAATTTTTTACTATTTGATATTAATTGGTTTCACATTTTCATTGAATAATTGACATCTTAATTTTAACAACAGATATCAACTATCATCAGATATCAACAAATTAATAGCCAAAGATATAATCAAAAATTTGCATTCTCCATTGGCAAGTGGCAGATGGAGCGTCAATGAACAGCCAGCAATAACAAATAAATGCAATATTCATTTGCATATGTTTAAATTATCAGGGAACGAAGCCTCTAGGCAACATAACATGTTTGCTCTAAACATTTGATATTATAATTACCCCAAAATGATAGTGGCTAACAAGAAGAAAAAAAATTGCTTTTGTAAAGAGAACATATGGCAGCACAGGTTTCTTTCATTATTATTGATTATTGAAAGAATACTGTTTTTAAGCATTCAAAAGTTTTTTTTAAATGTAAGATTTATAATTTTCAAACAAAGCTGTAACATATTAGTGTAAATTACAAAATAATTACAGCAAATGAAATCATGTGCATGGTACATTTACATTGATCAACTTTGTGATAAAAAGTTGATTAAATCAAGAGATAAGCTCATAAGCATTCTGGAGAATCAGTTTTAAGCCTGGCATTTTTAATTCCACTGTAAACAAGCAAGTAGTGTCAAGCAAGTTTAAAACAGGTTCTTCTTTCCAGAGCCAAAATAAGCTGTAACGCCTTATAAACATGATATGATGCATAAATATGCCATGGGGATCACAAAAAGCATTAGTTCATGGGCAATGCTACCATAACAGCCAACTAAGCTGCAGACCTCAGAGGATGCTATACAATTGAATTTTGATATAAGGATACCTGATAAAAGGATAATCCACTTATATGGATAAATTTCTATGCTAAAATTTGTGTAAACTCCTGTTAAACGGATAAAATGGCTAAACTTACTGTGATGTCATCGGCAGACAGATTCTCTCTACTGTTTCTGGTGAATGGCAGACACATTCTGTGTAATATGAATACTCCGCATATAATAGCACTTTATCATCTCCCTCTAAGCCAAAGGGTGCTGCTGCTTAAAATTGCTGATTAGTCAGTAATAGCACTGCATCCACTTAATAGCTACAGATTTATCAAGAAAATTGTCGCTCTTGCAAGCATTGCATATGGTGAAACAAGCCTGGAGCAAAGTGACATCTAACACTATTTCAAATTGTTATCGACGTGCCCGATTTATGGACGTTTCTTCAATATCACCAATGTATATTTTTAAATGAAAATCCCTACTTCGGATAAAGGGATACTCTGCTAAATCTGATATTTTCTTCTGATCCTGAGGATATCCTTCTAGTGAGGTTCAAATGTATTGGTCCTTGCCCAGAGTACAATATCGCTAAACTTCTTAAACTTTTTACATTCATGTGCCCCCCTCCCCACAAAGAGCAGATAAATAATTTTTTTTTTGTGACTCCTAATGTATGTATGTAATTTTTTTGCCTCCTGGTCCGTAACTTGTTTATTGTTAACCGATTTTCAAAATTCTTTTTATATCTAATACTGACTAGACAGGTGAAACCGTCGGAAAGGAGTTCCGGAGTTGTTGTCAACACGAGGATTGAATGACATCTTTCACCTCGTCGTCAGAACGCAACTCATGTCCCTTAGGGTGCTCTTTCTTCTTTGGGAAGCGGTGAAAGTTGCAAGGTGCAAAGTCTTTCATCTTTGAATTGTGGTTTTTTATCTTTGAACTGTAGGCGCTGTAACACCTTTGGTGTTTGGTGATCGTGTGCGGGCGGACGTTATCACGCTGCAGATGAGGGTCCAAAGCTGCCATTGAAACCTTGTGTCGACAACATCCCCGGAATTTCTCTCTGATGGGTTCACCCGACTAGTCATGCATTGGCGCAATGCGTGGAAAGGGAAGGAGACTAGGTCATAAAGTGAATAGTGAATTACATAGAGAACAAATGAAAGTATCAGAACAAAAAGTATTTTGTAAATTGGTTAACAAATAAAAAAGTTATGGACCAGGACGCAAAAATCCTTGAACAACCCTCGTACATATAGTGAAAATTTTGTAACCCAACAGTTCATTATGCAATCCTCCCCTTGAGGGTCATGATTCTCACTTTAAGAAGCTCTGCAATTTTTTTTTATTCATGCACTTCAACACATACTACACTGGTTTCCGACAATAATCCATTGCTTGCCATCTCTTCTGTAACATTTCTTCAATCACAGCTACTACAACATCCTTCATTCTTGATTTCAAACTTTCAATTTCAGAAATGAACATTTTGTCCTTAGCATATCTGCACACAAAAAAAAAAAGTCAAGAGGAGCAATGCAATATCCATTCTATGTGGTAATTACAATGTTAGGCCATTTTTTTTTTCCAATATATCATTTTAGAAAGTTTGCATTCAAGAACTGACTAATATTTAAAACCCAATGTAACTGTATAGAACAAAATAAAAGTATCTTAAGAATCAGTCTTTGTAATGCTATCAAGCATTTATGATATACATCCACATTCAGTCAAATAAATAACAGGAATATTTCATTTAAAACGCGCACACAATTTTTTTTTTTCATGTAAGACGGCACCAATTTGCGGATAGAAACTGTGAATGGAGATCGGTTTAAATTGACCACTGCGATGAAGAACCGTTTAGTTAGACCTTCCACTTCCACGACCAACATCAACATCGAGGCAGTTGAGCGAATGATTCGAGATTACCTAATTATCAAGTAGAGTTTTGGAAGTTATCTACGAGGGTTATTCAGAAAGCAAGGTCTGTTTAGTAATAAAAACAAATCTACTATGTATAATTTAAATTTTTTTTCTTTACCAGATTCCATATACCTTTGACAATTTTTCCACATAGTTTCCAAATTTATTTAAGCACTTGTCATAACGGTCAATGTACTTTCGCACGATCACTTCATAGAAGCTGCCATCGGTGGAGAAAGTCACAGATGATCTCAAAAGATCTCAAACAAAAGATCTCAAAAGATCTCATTAATTGGGAACAACTAGACCACCCACATTACAGTCTGGATCTCGCGTCTAGTGGCTACCTGTGCCGGGATCTAAAGGAGATCATCGGCAGCCTGCATTTCAGCGATAATGAACAAGTGAAAATCTGTATGTTTTTATTCATAGGCAGCAGCTTTTATGAAGTGATTGTGCGGAAGTACATTGAGCACTGTGACAAGTGCTTAAATAAACTTGAAAACTATGTGGAAGAATAGTTAAAGGTACATAGAATCTGGTAAAGAAAAAAAATTTGAAAATATATAGAGTAGCTTTGTTTTTATTACAAAACGGGCCTTACTTTCCGAATAATCCTTGTTTGTTTACAGCTGTTGCTTTTGCTAGTTGACCAAAAACATGCTCTGCTTTTTTTGAAATGGATAAAAACATTGAACAAAGAATTTGCCTCAAATACTGTTACCAATGAACTTTCTTATGCTGAAGCGTTGGAAAAAGCCAGATTTGTGAAAGAATGATTTTAGGATTTTGCACCATGATAATGCATCATCCCACACATCGACCCTTGTATGCGAGTTTCTGATCAAAAAACTCAACATCTGTCATCGACCACTGTACTCGCCTGATATGGCTCGGCAGAACTTTTTTCTGTTCCCCAAACCTGAATGATCACTTTGTGGAGTCGATAAAACAAATACGCTGGTGTTGATTTGACCGAAAATGATTTTGCTTTAAAAAGTTTATGCTCATCCTCTATTTCAATCTGTAACACAATATGTTATTAATTTTAATGAGTGCATCAAAAATATTAATTAAATAAATAAATAAATAAATAAATAAATAAATAAATAAATAAATAAATAAATTTTAATAAGTGAAAATGAATGTTTCAAATTAATTTTAATTGCCCCCCCCTCCCCTCCCCGATTGCGATTACACATACACACAAGTTTACACACTGAGAATTTAATGCAATTAATGTACTACTTATCAGAGCAGACAAAAAAAATGTGTCAACTTACACTACATCTCTGTGAAATTAGATCGACATCAAAAATCATTTTTAATTCCTATTAAAGCGATTACAGAGCAACCCATTTCCCTTTGCCGCCTCCTCTTCCGCCTTTTGTAAAATAATAATTTAATTTAGCCGTTTACTTCAAAACATTGTTAGACTTGCTTCGAATTATTAGACGAGAATAGAAGCGACGTTCGTGCGAATAAAATCGTTGGGTTGCGCTCCTTTTCTACAACGTAAACAAACCCTGGCCATACGGCAGAGAGCGAACCGAGGACGGCGAAGCGAGATGAGGTGCGTCGGCCTCCGGGCTGCTACTTAAACGTTTACGTGGGGAGGTCAGCCACTCACACTCACTCACTCGATTCGGGTTCTAACCTGCTTCGATCGGATGCGTTCCTTTCTTTCCCTTTGATCTGTCGTAGTAATGGGGAGCATGGGCGATGATGAAACGAGTTCGGCAGAAGTAGTGCCACTCATCGACGACGTCGTCGAACGAGGTCGTCTTCGTTATTACACTTTTGCGGCCCTTTCGTTCGCCTCGTCGACGGATGATTCCGTGTAAATTAATAGGCGGGACCTGCCTCGCCCGCTTCCTACGACTTCCATTTCCTGCTCTCTTTCTTTTTTATTTATTTATTTAGTTTTATTTATTTTTTTTTATTATTATTTATTTCTTATTTGAGTCGATTGACCGCGAGCTTCTGAATGGGACGACGAATGGCGTTACACACAGATCCATCTGACGGCGGAAAAAGAGCAGATACCCAGTCTTTAGTACTTATTTTATAAAATTTCATTTGAAAATATAAAAAATTTATAATAAGTAATATGATCTGTAGTAAATAATAATAATAAAATGCTTCAGTATGCCGGATAGGATTATAATGTGGTCCTTAATAAATGTTTTAATTCTATGATGCAAATTTTTCTTGGGCGATGCAGCCCAAACCTGAACACTTCTGTCAAGAGCTCATAAGGGCCCTTATGAGCTCTTGCTTCTATTCTAAAGCTTCTATAAGATAGTTTTGCTCCTGATAAACAAGCAATGCATTCTGATTTGAATTTCCTTCTCTTATTTCGGTGACAACCTTTACAACAACAATCCAAGAGCTTATCGAGTGCTCCTTATTTCGCAATATCAAGGGAGGAGATAAAGCAGAAGCTTATTAGTTGGAGAAAGTAATCAGAAGCAAGACAGAATATTTGAATTGCAGATGATTCGCCATTAGGAGGATCAGAAGAGTCAGCCACTTTAGATACCTTGGATCACTGATGGGCAAAGTATATAGGACAGTCGCGTAGGGATGGAAACAGTTCTCTTAAAGAAGGCAGACCTGTGGATGCTGAGATGGGAGTGTGAGATAACAAGGATGGAGAGAGGATTAGGAAAGATCGGATATTAAAAGTTGGTGATATTCAGGGTGGGCCAAAAGTCTGTTTCATTTCAAAACGAGTGGAGATGCAACATATAGGAAGTTAGGTAGGGGCTAAACAATGCTGGTGTCAAATTTGACCTTTGACCTCGAATTTTGCACCTTGCAACTTTGCAACCATTACAGGTAGAGAAAATTTTCCAATTGTACAGTTGTAGAGCTTTTACAAAACGCTGATTTTAACAAAAAATAAATAAAAAGATTAAAAATAAACCCACTACAACAAAATGAAATTTCAATGCTCAAGCTACATTTGTCAATGAATGAAGTGCCCAATGTGGTGTCCTTCTGCAGAAATGCATAACTGTTCACGGTATTTCACAGAACCCATCACATTAAACATCATGATGGGTGTTATGTCTGTACAAGCCTGATGAATTCGTTGTTTCAAATCATTTACTGATGCTGGTACAGTGGCATACATCTTGAACACAGAAATTTCATTTTGTTGTAGTGGGTTTATTTTTAATCTTTTTATTTATTTTTTGTTAAAATCAGCGTTTTGTAAAAGCTCTACAACTGTACAATTGGAAAATTTTCTCTACCTGTAACGGTTGCAAAGTTGCAAGGTGCAAAATTCGAGGTCAAAGGTCAGATTTGACACCAGCATTGTTTAGCCCCTACCTAAGTTCCTATATGCTGCCTGCAACAGATTTGTTGTATCTCCACTCGTTTTGAAATCGTATGGGTGGTACAAGTCTAGACTTTTGGCCCACCCTGTAAATCAGTGTTTCTTAAAGTGGAGGTCGCAGAAAATTTGGTGGGTGACCCATTTTTTTCAATTATTTTATAAATTTACTGAGTATAAATATTCACAAAACATATTAGACTCAATGAGTCATTCCACGTCAAATCGGATGATAATTGACTCCGAGTTTTCTCAAACTTTATCCGTGTATTCTAGTGGATAAAATATAAGGCATGCAGAGTTACATTTGCTAGATAAAAATTTATTTTAGTTATAATTAATTAGCAAAATTATCAAATTTCGCGCATCTCATCACATAAAACGAAGCATATCTCTGGTTATATTCGCCACTTGTTTCTTCCTTTAATTTACTTTATGGACTTCAAATAAAATATAAGAGAAAAGATGCATTTTAATTTTATAAAACCATATATCAACCTGAAAACGATGCTCTAAAATTATTTTTAAAAAATAGAGTTTAATTCCCACATATCCATTGCATAACACATCGAAATTACAGGACTGAATTCCAAATAGTTCAAAGAGTATTAAAATTATTTATGAGCTCAGGTGCGCTGTTTTGATGTGTGAGCAGGAGCAGTAATACAACAATGGCTCAGGCGACGTCCTTAAAGCGACGATCGCGTCATGAGCAGTTAACACTTTTAATTATATTACATCATTTCATATTTATTTTCTATACTTCTAAAAGGGATTCCACTTTGAAATTTGGGTGGCCATTAGCACAAACATCAAGAAATAGATAGTATTTTTTTACAGATTTTTAATATGTTGTTTTAAATTAAAATGTTAGTAAAGAGACAACCACAAACATCCATACCCTCAGCGGGATTCGAACACGCGACTCGCTGGAAGCGAGAGTGATAAGACCTGCGCCTTAACCCTCTCGGCCACCGAGCCGACCGCAACACCTTAAACAGCTAATTTCTGTAAATTTGACTGCGAATAATTTTGTAAGATAAAAATTAACACCGTGGGGGTTACTTACTTTGATGTAGGGAATGGTATAAAAAAAAGTTTCAACGTTTTATAAAAATGTAGTTTTGTTGGGTGTCTCATTTCACGTAGACTGACTCCAATGGTGTACTACACACATGATTCAGGACTCCTTTGGGATTTTTAAGTGTGAAAGGGGGTCGTGAGACCAAAAAGTTTTAGAAACACTGATATAAATGGAAAATTCATTTATATCCTAACTAACCTAACCTAGCCTAACCTAACCTAGCCTAATCTAACTGATTGCATTATGAGGACCATTATGTGGGAACGAAGGTAATGAGAATGGGATTGTCAGGTGCGCGGAAAAGAGGTAAACCAAGGAAAAGTCGGAAAAGAAGTCATCAGCTAAGACATGGAAGAGAAGAATCTAAACGAGGAGTGGTGGAGAAAAAGATTCATAAGAAACAAAAAAACAAGTTAAGCTGAGAGAAGAAGAATAAGAAGAAGACTTGGGTAACAAAAGTCCTCAGCGCAGAAAGTGCAAATGTTCATTTCCAAAAGCAATTTCCAAAGAGCTTTTTACCAACGACAAGTCATGACAAACGATTTGGGAGGTTGTTGCTACTCTTTCTGGTTTTCTGTTGCATCACCAAAGAGAATAAAAAGCAACGGCGTGGAGCGGGAAAGAGCGGGAAGAATCCGCCGTATGCTTACGAAGGAAAGGCCGATAGTGCGCAGCAGGGAAGCCGATGCTTGGCGGAGTTTTCCCGCAGCTGCTTTCGTTACTTTAGACTCGCATAGACCCAACATCTTTCATAGTTAAGGAGACATCTTTCTCAAGATGAGTTCCTCATTCAATTTTCTCGTCAAACGAATAGCTTTCCATATCTTATCTTGCCAAAATTTACAAACGCAACGCAAGTCAGAGTTCCGGACATCATCGTTCAAAGGCGCATCCAAGTTCTAGGTTTCCTAATTTATTTTGAAAAAATTATTGATTATAGAAAGCTAAAACTGCCTTCACTTCTCAACATAGTCATCCTCCAGCCATACACATTTTTCACAACGCTGCCGCGACGATTGCATGGCCGTCGCAGATGTTTCTTTAGGGGAGTGAACACTGGAAAATGCTGATGAAAGTCGTTCCGCTCTTCCATCAGCGATTTTCCAGTGGACAATCTAAAGAAACGTTTGGATGCAATCGTTGTATAAAATGCATATTCCAGTTTTAGCTTCTAGCGTCACTGCTTTTTTTCAGGATAAATTAGGAGAACTTATAATCTGAATGCACCTCGTACGCCAACAAGTGTCCCCATTTTTACAAATCCACATCTCGGCCATTTCTCCTTCGCGATCTGACTACGTGCCAACTCCGATGATCTGATAGCGGGGAAGAAGGCATCGATGGCCGGGGTCATCCGAATGGTTGCCGTGGATCGATAGGGGAAAGCCGGGGCGGCCGAACGTCTTCCCGTAGATCGACGCCAACGAGAGAAACCTACTCTGCTAATATAAACGCTCCATCAGATTGGAATCAGCTGTTGGTGATGGTGGATTAATTTTTTGTTTATTACTATTTAAATATCCAATTGAGTCATCTAAAGGATTGAACGGAATTTAAAAGAAATATATGAAATGTATATTGGCACACATTTGAATAGAGTGGAGAAGAAAAATCTGTCAAAAGGACCTCTTCACATCATCTTTGCTTTCTTGTGCTCCTCCATCATCGCCTCCTCCTCATCCTCATCCTCATCCATGATGGATGCTAATGCAGAAGAGAATGGCAAGGGAAAGAGCGTTTCTGCGAAATGATGGCGAAATAAGAGATAAGAAACGAAACATATTTCTACCTTTATTGGGTCGCCTTTATTAGCAAGAAGAGACTCGGAACGGCGACGATCCCTTCCCTGGAAATCATTTTGAGCGCCCGATTTGAGATCTTTCGAGCATGCCACGGCGCATCGCATCGCATCACATCGTACCCCGCCTCCTCCCAGTCACCCGGTGGGTGGGAAAAGACGCCTCCATATCGCGTGTGGCTATACAGTTGCTGCATTTTGCGCATGCGTCCACTCCACCGTTGTCATCATCGGATGAGGGCAAACAGCATGCCGGCGGCCACAAGGGGGAAGCGGCAGCGGAATCTGGAGCGGTCGGTGCTTTGCCTCATTCGGGCCTCGACGCCGCCTTGAAGAGGCCACTCCGCGGGGAAGACTCCTCTAGGAACAGCGTGCACAGCTCGCTTTTCCCTGCTCTTGCTGCCCGAAAATGCAACTGCATCGAACAGATACATCATTAAAAAAAGAAAACAACAACAACAACACGCAAACTAACATAAAACAACTCCAACACATTAAAAAAACAAAAAAACTCGATATGTTTCCATATTAAGACAATCTTGTCGCATTAATTTCAAGGACCAATTATGCAGAGACCTAATGCGATCTGTAATTGTGCCTAGACAACTCCCACGAGCAATGGGTTAGGAAGATTCCACCACGAAAACTTGTGCGCCCTTCACTCATTATGAATGCAATAGGTAATTTAAAAGCGAGAGGAAAAAACCTTTTATTATTACATAATGCGAAGGCACGCTTCTATTTTTACTTCAGCCAATAACTTTGTATTTTAACATTAGCCACAAAGTATGTAAAGCATCTCCTTTGAGATCACTTTGTGACGAGGACTAATTATAATAACAAAGGAAATTTCATTGGATCAGACCAATTATGAATGACTTGAGCAGCCAACTATCTCATTCATTTGCCCATTAACTTTTTCTCTTGAGTTTTAATAAATTTTCTTATTTCCCTTAAAGCAAGCCATCCATCAATGCGATTATGTCGCTTGGTGATGACGTGAAAAGAAAAAGTAAGAAGAGTTGCTGATCAAGAAAGAAAGAAAGAAAGAAAGAACTCCCACCCTCCCCAGCGTAGCCACCCAGCACTCAATGAAATGACATCCCACTGACTTGAGGTAGGGGTAGCAAATAAAAACAGAATATCACTTTCTTCTAATATTTTAACAGAAACTTAAATCTTGATAATTATAAAACCACTACACTTTATTGAGAATATTATGTATATATAATCACAAATTGAAAGATTAGAGAAATTTTTAATAAAAAATTAAAAGTTAACATTTAGTCCGGTGATCATTTAGGCTCAATTCTTATTGTCTATTATTAATTTTCAATTTCAAATTTCATTTTGTTATCTATCTTTGCCCCTGGATATGGCTTCAAGTCAAAATGATCATCAGACTAAATGTTTCTATGTTATTAATTTTTAATTTTTATAAAACATTTCTCTAATCTTTCAATTTGTGCTTTAGATATTTCGCACACTTCATTTTAATATTTGTAATAAGGTATATTTTTTAAAATTTATCTTGCAGAATACAAAAAATATATAAGCGATGGATTTCCGGAAGCGAATCAACTATCAACTGTTGCCTTGCAAGATCCACTACTTTCTTTTCAGTGGAGGTGAGCAGTTCCCATAAGCAGATCATTTATTAAATAACACTGATAGACACAACTTTTGGCACATAATTATTTAAGCTGAATTCAAAAGTGCGATCAAAATTTTTCTATCACCCACAGTTTTGTGTGGTAACAATTTTAAGTGTTGCTTTTTGCATATTAGAGATATCGTTTAGTGATTTTACATGGTTTTTGGGTGGGGCACAGACAACATTATTAAAGCAGAAGCTTCTTCTGGTACAGAGGGTAGGTCATTGCTTAGTGGGCCTCCCAGCAATGATCTGGGTGCCTATTTCTACTAGGGAATTTTGTGCTATCCTAGTATTGAATAACGACTGCTACGAAATCACAGTAGCAGCCGAGACCGACAGCTTTACATCCCCTCCTAAGCATGGGGGAACAAGATGGATATCCACTGGCTGTCACCCAACCAATGGCTGGCCGTGCCTAAAGTTGCTTAACCTGATTCGGCGAACTGATCAGTGAGACAACCAGGCCACAACCACCCCTAGCGCAGTGTTTCTTCTGGACAATCTCAATGCATCAGTGACAAGCTCGGGAATGCTTCCACCTGCAAATCTGTCATGGAAAACAGGTACCAAGGATAGCAGCTTGCAAGAATACTCGCTGATTATTGCTGAATACTAAATAGGGATGTATCGAATACAGAATGAAAACAACAAATATTTTTCCAAGTAAATCTTTTATATTTCTTTCAAAGTTTACCTAGGTGTCACATAAACACAGAGGATGATGGAGGAGAAACTACTTAGGAAAAGTTCTATTAGGATCTGTATTTCTCCCTCTTGTGACAGAAGAAAAAAGTTAACTTTGTTCCCCCAATGTAATTAGCAAAAGTAAATAACTCACGAAAACTAAATTGACTTTCCACATTTTCTTCATTTTTAAATCAACTTTATATAATTCCAATTTGAAGAAGAATGGTGCAATTTTCAATAACAGGCTAGATAGGTTTAGCGCAACCCATTTTTTTACGAAAAGATATCAGAAAGTAACGCCATTTAATTTTTTCAAAGAAAATTACAAAACATACAGGTAAACAAAACAATTAAACAACTAAATGCAGCTGAAACTGCATATTTAATCTACTTTTCCACATAGGAACCTTGAGGATTTAGGCAATTATCCCAATGCCCCACTAGTTTCAGAATATCCCATCTTGGACTACCACCTCTTTGGTCCCATAAAGAGATTTATGGGTGGTCAGCAGTTTGAGACTGACAAGGAACTCAAATCTGCCGTGCAACACTGCTGTATTCACAGCCGACAGAATTCTATGAGCAGGGTATTCTATGAAATTTCCAAAGAAATTCAGAACAATATTAATGCTCTTATAAAAGGGAGTAGGCAATTGTCTACTATTTGGTAAAGTACAGAGGGTTGTTAAGGATTATTGGATCATAGTAACAATTAGCATATATAAATGAGGTGAGTGCATTCATTTCTCATGAGCTATCATGTGGAGTATTGTTAAGGCAGGTATTAAAACAGTTAGTTTTCGAACAGTGAGCTAAAAGCATTGAATTATGTCACCTAAAATTGACAGGTATTGGGAGGGCTATATAACAGCCCTTTCCTACGTGAAATTCAGCTATTTCAAAAATTATGAAAGCATGCAAGAAGCGAGGCTTCATAGTTTCCAAGAAAGAGATATCAATTGTACTAAATAACATTGGCAAAACCAGAAATGGCACCATTCCCGAGGGTAAAAGTAGGGCAACCCGAGACCATCCATTAGTTGTGCTCCTGATGTCTCTGAAAAGTTCGGGCTCTTGTTACCAGATATAACCCACCAATACACCTTCTGTGTACATGGTAAACCAATTTTAATCGTGATTTATAACTGCAGAACAACACAAGAGCCAAGTTCATAAGTAGTTGCCAAGCCATGTTCAAGAGCGACGGATCAACTGTCGTAAACTTTATATACGATACCTGGTGGATGAAAATTGGAAATACATGGTCATACTAGATTAGGTGTATATTTATATAAGCAAATGCAACAAGAGCTGACCTATTTTTTACTGCCCAAGGTCTTCTAAGGACTTCAGAAAATGGTACCATGAATGCAAGGAAACATTTTCAAAAGATTTCATGATCATGGCAGGAAATAGCTACGACGGCAAGTTAACTTTACAGAGAGTTGAGTCAAAGGCCAAAGTCAATACCATAGGCTATCAGACTAAAGTTCTAACCTCCCTATTTATCCGTGACATCCTCGATTTATACGGTACCGAGGTAAACAAGGTATGGCTGCACCAAGACAAGGTGTCGAGTCGCATCACCGCGTCAAGTCGCCTGTTATGCCGGAATAAGATACCGGAATCTGCTCCATTTCATTCAGTGACATACCATCAAGTCGTTGACCACATTGCATATATATTTTTGTTGTTTTGGCTACTTAAATGGGCCCTCGGAAAGAGACGACCGTGAACAATGGAGGGTTATGAATTGATCTTGGTGTTCTGCACTCCAGCCTTCTGGAGTGGAAACTCTGATGCAGAGCAATAGCAGCAATGCATGGCAACCAGATTGAACACACACAATGGTGGCGAAAGGGGTTTTTCCACCTTTTCTGGTCCTCTGTAACTTGTTATCATAGATCCCTACAACCCTCTGTATTGATGTCCAGATCATCTCTCAAGGAAGCAGTCCTGTCGCCTTTTAGGATGCAGGAACATTTAATTATTAATGCACATACGAGTAGCATTTAGATTAACTAAGTACCAATCAGTAACTGATGTCTGTTCAAGTCATAAAATTCCAACACTGGAAATCGTCTGTTGAATTGGTTTTGTTAAGGTACTCGCAGAAACAATTCATTGTTCTGAACATCCAACCCATTATTTAATTGGGTGGCTTTGTATTATATCCACTTATTGCAAGACTCGACACACAAAATTCAAGGTGCCGTATAATGTTTCCTGCTTCTGTAAAACATTTTCCCTGTTCGTCAATAAATTTATGAAATGAGCTACCCTTGGGATTACACGAGCTAGTCTCGGAAAGTAATAAGATAAGGTGGAAAGACAACTGTCATCAATTTTGTAGACAAGCAACAAGCTTTTTCATATCTAAACAAAACAAATTGGCATAATTGACTAGTTATAACCTCATTTTAATGTAAATATTGATTTTATTTAAAGAAACAAAACAATAAATGTTATTTGTATAAAAAAAAAAAAGCTAAGTTGCTAACACTTAATTTCCTTTTCCCTAGGCCAAGCTGGAGTTTTGCCTTTCATACCTGTGTTTGCAAAACATTTAGGTGTCTCCCCAGAAGTAGTTGGCATCCTATATACCATCTTACCAATGGTTCCAATGTTTTCTAATCCAATTACGGGAATCATGGCTGACAAATTGGGAAAACTAAAACTTGTCATGATGACAGCATTGGTTATTTTTACAGTGTTTGTATTCAGCATCATACTACTACCACTGCAATCATCAACTTCAGAAGAATACGATTTCAATAGATTCTATTGGGACTTTGTTTCTAATTTCTCTTGTTCTAACGCATCTGTTTCCCACTCATACTTGAATTTCTTTATGTGCAATTTAACATGTGTAGACGAATCCCTACTGAGAGATTCAAACTGTACAACATCACAGACTACAAACTTCTGCAATCAAAACCTACATCTAACAAGTACTGGTTTAAATTCTTTAGATGAAGTTAACCACACTTTTTCTTTCCTTGCTTTACAGTTGTCCTCTTTCAATGCAAAATCAGACAAATGCTCTTATGTCGATCTCAGGGATTTTGGTTTCATAACGGAATACAGCAATAACTGTTCAAACTCTTTAATGTTACATTGTGCGAGCAATTTCAGTGACACATCTTCCAATGTGCAAGTATCTGTATACCAGCAATTTCCATTCTGGTGGCTGTGCATTAGCACTGTGATAGGATGGATCTCTTTAGGTACCGTCACTTGCCTCACAGATGCTATCATTTTAGACAATTTAGGGGAACAAGTCGATAAATTTGGCCTTCAACGATTATGGGGAACAATTGGTGCAGGAATCATTGTAATATTAACAGGTATTTACTTCAAAAACTTAAAAAAAAAATTAAATTTTTTATAACAAAAACATTTTTTTTAAAATTATTAATACTTTCTCTAATATAATGGTTTTCATCAATTCTAATAATAATAATGTATACTTTGTATAAAAATACTTATAAGTATTGTAAATTTTATTAATATTAAGAACTACAAGTTGCACACAGGTGCACACACATATAATTCCTTTTTTATCAAACATGAAATACATGAAAAGATCAAGTGAATGCTTACATCCATAGTTCCCTCTAAGCTGGGCAAGTGTGCACTTATTTTAATGGTACATGTATCGGAATAAATTGTACAGAGAAATTTATTTCCTGCACATTCACAATCAATATTTTAACATTATAAAAAAAATTATCTAAAAAATTATCGAAAATGGCTTTTGCTTTTGTTTGAATTTTTTTGCTTATCGTTCATTTTGACCATGGACCATGCAACTCTCAAAAAAATTAGAGGGAACTGTGCTTACATTCAAGTAAGGTGATCAGATGTCCTGGTTTTGCTGGAACAGTACCAATTTTTCACCCTTTATCCTGACTATTTTGTCCTGACTATTCATCCCGATTTATATAAAATGTCACAACTTAATAGTACAGTCATCCCTCCACAAGTCGGTATTCTACAAGTCAGAAAATTCCACAAGTCCGCAACTTTTACCAAGCTAAGATGGCAGACAATGACTTCCAGTTGGGGATTTTTGTTGGCGGTTATTACGATTAAAATATGCAAAATTGACCAATTTTATGGTTCCCCTAATGCATACAGCCTATTTTGAAGGGCTATGAAAGTCAATTATAGAAATTAAGATGCAAATTAATATAATCTTGCTCTCTTCGAGCTGTTTATTTCCCCAAAATTGGAAATGGCAACCAATTACAGAGGAACCCATTCCGTGTATAAGCAGCTACATTTTCCTTTACAAAACTTAAAATGGCAATTTGTAATTATGGTTAACTTAATTTGAAAAAGTATCCGCCATCTTGGAATTCTACAAGTCGGAAATATCCACAAGACGGCAAGGCCCTGGAACCGAGGTTGCCGACTTGTGGAGGGATGACTGTATACGTTACATACAATTCAGTGTTTAGTAAGTTTTATACTTTTATCGAGCAACTAGTTGGCACAGATGTTTCAATTTTATATTCTTGCATAATATCAGGTGATGGATTTGGAGCCTAGTATTCTAAGAAATCATGATTTTTTTTTATTGATTTATATACTCAATAAAAAAAATCACCTGAGGGCAGTGCAAATGGTGTAGCTGCACAAGGGCCTGCGCTTTTACCTTAATTTTCCAGCATACAAACAGTTTCCAAAATTGCTTCGCAAGAGCATTTTGCACTACGCCCAGTTTTTTCTTGGGCCGGCCTGGTTATGTCATAAAAATCTGCTATGATAATTTTTATTATTATAATATTGTTTAATATTCATTATTATAATGGAAAACACAAACTTTCTACAGCTTTTTTTGTTTTAGAATTTAAAAATAACATTTTATTTTGAAAATAATTTTCTATTAAATATTAGTATATTTATTAATTATGGCCGGCTCGGTGGCTGAGAACGCAGATGTCAGTGGATCTAGAAATCTTTGTGTTGTAGGTTTGAATCCTGCTACAGCACAGATGTTTGTATTTGTTCTTTACTAACATGCAGAAGTCAAAGGAAAACCACTGCATTAATTATTCCTTGATCATCAGTAATGTTATCTACTGATGAAAACCTCCTAAATGGAGAAAACACAATCCAATCCAACAACTATTTTAAATACACAAAATTTTATTTTGCCCCCTCCCCCAGTATCCCATCCCGATTTTGAACTGAAAAATCTGGTCACCTTAAATCGAGAGAAATAGCAGGCAGGCATTTTCAACATCATTATGGACTGATATCTAATTTGTATGCTTATGAAAATTGCCTTTTAACATGAATACAGTATTTGCATATATGTGTCTTGTGTTTATACCTTTATGAGTGTGAGATAAAATGAACCTAATGTCACTTACGTGAGTAAAGGATGAGAAATTAGTAACCTTATAGAAGCATCAAAATGGATGTCAAAAATGATATCTAGATGAAATGAACAGTCTATTCAGCTATAAATATGAATAAAAGTCTGTTCGATTACAATTATCTATTCTTATATAGACAAATAAGGAAAAAAAAATATAATTATTGAATTAATTTTTTAGATGAAGTTCGCTTATTCTTTGAGTTAATTTCCTTATACAGGGTGTCTCAAATCCAGTCAAAATTCTACAGTGGTAGCGGACTGTAAACAGAGTATTTTGAGATAAGGAGCCATTGTCAGAAATGCATATTTCAGGTACCACGAGCATGGTCAGCATGATTGTTGGATCTCATCCCATGTATCTTTTTATGGGTGTATTTAAAGTCGTTGGTGTATGAAATCCCAATAGAATCCAATTTAATACTGCTTACCAGGGTCTACACGGCCTGTCTCCTTATACAGTAAGACCCTGACTTATGTCATTAATTGGTTCCCAGAATGTATGTTGTAAGTCGAAACGACATAAGTCAAAATATCATTTCCTATACATTGTACATGTAACAATGCATGTGTTTATAAAAAATTGTACTTGAATATTCATTTGACCAAAAATTGAGAAGTGCATATACATGTATAGTAATTCATGTTTATGTCTGTATAAGGAAAAAAATATAAGTGCATATTTATATAGCCTTTATATAGTGCTTGAAATGTCATTACCTATTGAGAAGGACAAATAACATTAAAGATTCCATTGGCTTAGAGCTTTATCATAACTGCCCAATTTCCATGATGATTCACGATACACAGTGAATGACTGTTGAATTTTTTATAATTTTTTTTGGCTTAAGTGAGAAACAAGCGTCATAATACCAAAACAGTGGTGGAAATTTATCAATGATGTAAGTGCAAAACGACGTAAGTCTAGGTCTTACAATACAAAAAATATCAGGAATATTTGAAAACGGTGCGGTAAAGTTTCATACACCACTGTAATGAGAATGGTGGTTACAATTTTTAACACTTGCTCAAAGATTTAAGTTGTTGCTATGACATGTAAATTATTTATAGGAAAATAAATTGTTGTTTGCTCTGAAAACAAAAGCAGCTTACAAAAACATTCCTCACATGTATTACTCGTTGAAGATCTTGTGCCTGAAATGTGCATTTCCGAACATTGGCTCCCTATATCAAAATGCTCTGTTTACAGTCCTCTACCGTCTTAAGGATTTTGACTTAAGAACATCCTGGTTCTCATCATTGTTTAATTTCTCATGCAATATGCTAACCATTAATTCATTTAAAATGTCATAACTTATCTCATTGGAAATAAATTGTGTTTAAAAAGGTGAGTAAAAATGTATGCATGGCATTTGCACGATATACATATAGCCTGTGTCACAAAAACAAATACTGCAGGGGAGATACCAACTCCAGCAAGATCAAATGATTTAAATTAATTTAAATATGAGATAAGAAAATTATAAATATAGAATTACTGCCTTTCCAAAATAATGGATTAAGTATTACATTTTGCTTCCTCCCCCTCATTATTATTATAAAATTGTTTTGATACATAAATATTTGATATACAGGACAATCCATATAAAACTGAACACTTTTAATGACTTATAACTTCTAAACTAATAATAAAAGGCATGTGCAATCTGTGCTGCATTACAGAGCATCTTTGAAAGATTCCTCAGAGTAAATGTTGAAAATCATTACTGTACCCGCATCCATATACAACTGTACTCGTTGCACCATATTCTCTGACGTATTCTGAAGTGTATCCTCATTAATGTTTCTGATTTCATTCTTTATTGCTTCATGGAGTTCAGCAAGTGGTGCGGCTTATTTCCGTACACTCTGACCTAGTCCCAGAAAATGAAATCCAGAAATGTGAGGTCGGGTGATCTGTGTGGCTATACATTTTCTAGACAACACTAGCCATAACGCAACAATGGATGGTAGGGCTACCAACATTAATACCAATATCGAATCTCTCAAAGCCACTGAGACCTTAAAACCCAATTTCAATATTTTATTACTTTCCAGAGGGAAATTATAAGTCTTTAAAAGTTTCAGTTTTATATGGATCCCCTGTAGAAGGGCCATTCTTTAAATAACCAGCCAAGCAGCATGGCACTGGAAAGGATATTTTCATGATGAATATGCAAAGCAGGCAAGGTTCCTCTCTAGATAAGACAAACATTTATAGCCACTGTCAGTTATTTGCATGCACCTGGTTGACAACGGAAATGTCTGCAGTTGAGGAATGAGGCATAATTCAGTTCTAGTTGCAGAAGGGCAATGACCCAGTGTCATTCACTGGCCAATGGTTCATGCGTAGAGTCTTTAACCCTTAGGTTTGCTCAAGTTAAGGAAGAGCAAAGAAATTTTAAGAAAGACAAACACCTATTCAAGATGCACGCTGTTCTGAACGTCCACAGGATCCAACCACTCCAGGGAAAGTGAAAAGGATTCAAGACGTTATACTGGAAGCAGACAGATAATGATTTATCAAACTGCAACTAAAAGAGAACTGAATGTGGGTGCTAAAAATGCAATTGTACACTAATGCCTGAATTTCAGGAAAGTATGCATGGTAGTTACCACATCTTATCAATGCTGAGTAGACCAAACTCTACATGGGGTTGTCTTTGGTGCATGGGCTGAAGGAAATGACTTCCTGGATTGTATTGTCTACGATAAGTGTCTGATATATTGGAGGCAAATGCTTGTAATAATAAACTGCCTGTATTCTGGTATCTTGTCTTTAGCTGGTTATTTGTTGAACAACCCTTATAATAAATTTTTATCTAGAACCCTTACAAACTTCATTTCTTTTGTATTCTAATAGGCTATTTAAATGAGCTGGCAAGCAAACATGCTGGCCATGTTGATTATAGACTTGGTTTTTATATTTTTTTTTGTCTACTCACTGCCGATCAGCTTGCCATTTACTACATGGAAGACTCACAGCAACCAAAACCACAGAACATTAGCAAATGTATTGCAAAGTTACTTCGTAGCATTCAAATCATAATTTTTCTATCCGCATTCTTTGTAATTGGTATATTAGTCGGTATTTTGGAATCCTTTCAACTTTGGTATCTTGAAGACCTTGGGGCCAATCAACTGTTACTTGGCCTCACTCGAGGTATTCAACTCTTTGGAGGAGAAATGCCGTCGTTCATTGTCGCAGGAAAAATCATCAACAAAATAGGTATGGATGGGGGAAATTATCTAAAAATCCTTGGTTAAACTATAAAACTTGCAGAGGACAGTAGTTAAAAATGCAGAAATATGACATTACCTCATTTACCTTACCCCAGACCTCATTTATTTATGTCTGCCTGTATACATACCAGAGTCAAAAAGCTCCTTATTTAAAAGAGCCTAAGAATGAAACGGCTACTGACCAAAATTTGACTCAGTAACACACATAAATATGATTTTGTCATTTATAAATTCAGAAATTTGCAATATTGCAGTAAATTTGGAACCAATTGAGAATTTTTTCACTCAAGGTAAGTAATAACATTATTAGCCCTGTATCATTCAATTCTCCACTCCTTACATCCAGAAAAACCTGGGGCAGAAACCCTGTCCATCCCACTATAGTTCTGGTCCCTGCAAAAGTTCTTACTTATTAATAGCTTAGTTATTGTTTTTCATATTTGATTTTTGAAACAATCTTATTTATTCATCCTTAAGTCTACAGATGTCTCATTTGATATTTAATGCATTATTTCTTTAAGCAGCTGAGCAAATGGTTGCTTTTGAGTTCGACAACTTAGTTTCATACTTTTCTTGCAGGATACATAAACACGATATCTATAGTACTTTTGGTATACGGAATTCGTTTAATGGGATATTCATTCTTAATAAATCCTTGGGTGACATTACCATTGGAATTGACTCATGCTGCTTATGGCATCTTTTATTCAGCAATGGCAGCTTATGCCAGTGTGGTAGCCCCTCCTGGAATGTCTGCCACAATGCAGGCTATTGTTGGAGCCATGTATGAGGGTGCAGGTAAAGTTACAAATGCATTTGTATTAACTACTAAACCTAAGTGTACAAATGAATTATAAGTTTTAATTTATTTTATAGGTATTGGAGTTGGTAGCTTACTTGGAGGTTTCATGTATGGCTCTGTTGGAGGAAAAGTAATGTTCTTTTGGTTTGGAATTGTTGCTTTAATCTACAGTGGAATTCATGTATCTTTGCAACATATTGTCAGTAAATTTCAACTAGGAGAAACAGATATACATGGTAAATATATATCGTTGATTTTAATGCTTTATTTGCATTATGATTGCATTTTATTTCTATCTTGACAAATGAAAGGAGAAAATGGTGATATTTTGATGTAGTACATACTATAGTAATTTTTGTTGAATTAATTAGTCTCCTATTCTACCGTAAAAGCTCGATTAGAAGCTGAGGTGTAAATAAAAGCCGGCCTCAATTAATCACCGGATATTTTTCTAAAAATTTCAGTTAAACGCCAGTCTTGAATAAATGTGGGTCTCTGCAGTCAAATCCGCTTATAAGAGCCGATTATAAATGAAAAATGGCCATTATAAGTGGAGCTTTTTCACTGTATATAGTATATAAGTTCAACTGTAGGGCTAAATTGTCACTGGTCTCTGATTGGCAGCTGATTTTATACAAACAATTTTTTGGGAATTGCTCTTAACGCTAGGTCTTGAATAGAAGCCGATCTAAGTTAAGGAGGGGGGGGGGGGGTCAATACCATTTTTATGAATAGGCATCTAATCAAGCTTTTACCGTATATACAAAAAGCATTCAAAACGTAATAAATCATAATTTATTTCACACAGATGAAACTTGAGGGAATCCGTGTTTGAACTTCTGCCTCTGTTAAGCGAAGTTGCAAGCTCCACTGCCAGGTGGCAGCACAATAGTGAACGTTAAAAATGGCAGATGTCAGTGATGCACGTTACAGGCTTCACTCTGTTGTCTCATTCACCCTATAGTTCCGATTTGGCACGGTCGGACTTCCACATGTTTGGCTCATTAAAAAATGCACTCAGTGATCCAGTTAGAGTCTGATGACGATGTTGGGTGCGTTGTGAAAAAGCGGTTGTGAGCAGGACCAAGAAAGACACAGAAGGGGAATACACACTTTTCTGGCACCAGCATATAGCCAAAGAAATGGAAGGAGACTTCTATGAAAAATAGTCTGTAGGACTGATTGTTGTAACTGTGCAATACCCAAGTTGCAAAGTATTGTATGTTCCTGGCTTTCTCAGGAAAAAATTATGGTGCATTACGTTTTGAATGCTCCTTGTTAGATTTTTTGGTCAGTCTCAATCTTACCATTGAGAATGAAGGTATATCCTTTGGAATACGTATGTGGTCTTTCACTTCTCAATATATTAATTGGTTGTGACTCAATCTCAATCAGCTGTATCACAGTCATTATGTAGCAAAATACATCAAGTTTTAACTCAAATAGTCAATTTGACTGAATATGACTGCCATTAGTGTTACAGTTGACATCCCAACTGAAATCATTCTGGTGGATTGATGTTCCCCAAAATCTGACCCTTCAGGAATTTTTTTGTGGAGTCTGCTAAAGATCCCATTTTTATTCCACTCTTACTTGCTACTGACACGCAAATCAGGAATCCTGCCTACTCTTAAACCATCAAATAAGTTGATGAAAATTTAACTCGAAGTGAAGATGATGATAATAAAATTGAAGATGCTCTTTAAACGTATAATTACAAAGTAGAAAAAGGATGAAAAAATATAATTATACATTGTTCTTTACCGTTTACTATAATTTGTTTCGTTACCTTCTTTATTTAATATTATCCAACATAGCCATGTTTTTTTATTACTTTTATGCATGCTTAAAATTATATATGAAATACTGATTTACTACGAGTAGTTCTTAAAAGTATTGCCCTGTTTTAATGCTCTGTCTTTTAATTGCAGGAAGAAAGTATCTAGAGGGTAGTGCTCATAGTTTAACTGAAAACATGATTGTAACGCAGGAGTTAACATCGCAAAGGGAAGTCACTGATATAATAATTGCACCATCTGTTAATGGCAATGCTACCTATATGGTTACCAGTGTTTAAAATAAAAATAATTTAAAAAACATTAAAAGTTTGTATTTCTTTCAACATCATCACAAATATAATAAAACTGTGCTAGTATGTTTTATCCATGGTGAAATCAAAGATTATGATAAGATACAACATAAAATATTTATATGATTAAAAAAAAGAAGTGACAAATTTTACATGTATTTAAATATATGCTGAATTCATTAAGTTGTCGTTTTATTACTTTAAATTTATTTTTAAAAATTTGTTTGAAAATATTCTAATATCGACCATCTAGGAATCATTTATGAAATGAATTCAAGCTTTATTTGAACTTTCTGATGTATGCTATCGTAATTATTGACAAGTTATCGGTGCTTTCGTTTTTATAGAATTGAGGAATAAGGAATTGCAAATAATCAATATACCATCTTCAGTTCTCAATTTTCAAATAAAATTTTACCAGAACCTTCTCATCTATTCCTGGCTTAACATTTGATTTTAGTCAGGCAGCATACACACTCTAAAGGACCACTTTGTATCCTTACTTACATACAGGATAAAAATTGAATACAGGGTGGTAAGATCCTGAAAAAAGTTGATGTTTTAAATAGAGGTATCCTTTGTCAAAACAAAAAGGATAATAGAGGATTATCCTGAAAGTGATAATAGGAGTAATAGAAGAAGACTTATATACAGAAAACATAGGGGGGAGAAGCAAGTATTTGCTAGGGAGAACAGAAGGGAACCAATGGAAAGTCTAGAAATGATATAGAAGACATGCTGGGGTAGGACAAGAAAGAGGACCAATGGGAGATGATAATAGGGCAGTGAAAAAATGCAATAGGATAACACATAAGAATCAAAGTGACAGAAATTGTAAAAGAAAATAGGAATGATACAGTTGAATCCGCATATAAGAGCTCCAGATAAAAAAAGTGCTCTGCTTAAAACTCCACAATTCCCTAATGCTGCTCTTACAAGGGGTGTTCAAATGAAAAGGTACGAAATGACACTATGGGTATAATCGAATTCTTTATTCAAAATGATCACTATAGGCCTGAACACAACTATCCCACTGTTTTGCGAGCCAAAGATACCCTGGTCCCAGAATTGCTGTGGCTGTGACAGCAGCCAGTCCTCCACTGTGTCCTTCAGTTCGTCGTCCGAGTTGAAGTGCTTCCCTTTGAAATGTTTTATTAGCTCACCAAACAGGTGGAAATTGCATGGCGACATGTTCGGGTTGTAGGGCAGATGCTCAAGCAGCTCCCACTTGAACTTGTCCAGTACACTTTTTGTGACCTTGGAGACGTGTGGATGAGTGTTATCGTGGAGCACAATCACTTCCTCTGTGAGCAGTCTAGGCAGTTTGCTCTTGATGAATATTGGCCAGTTTAACCCCTTCCGCAGTCAGAAATCTGGTAACGCCTCTATGCTCCTCAGCTTTTGTCACCTGTCTATCCGGACTGTTAGCAATGAGTAACGGTCGTCATGTGCAGTGGTAACTGATGGGTGACCTTCTCCTGGAAACGATTCCACAATCGAAACGAGAGTTCGTGGCATCGTTTCCTCCATAACACACTTGATGGTAATGATGTTGTCAGATATCCTGCGAGATGGAATGGAGCAGGATTGTCCCGGTTACCATCATTATACAATAACAAGTCGGGCAAAAACGGCACACTTCGATGAGTAGCAGTATAGGATTGCCTTCCTCTTGCCCTCAAAAAATGGCAGCTGTACCCATCATTCAATGCGAAGATATTTTCCCCTATTATGGATATTTTAATTTATTACAGCTCCTGAAATTTTATACAAAATAATAAAAGCGTTTTTGGGATCACATTTTTATTTTCTTTAGTTAACGTTTTTCGTGTTTGTATTCTATTTTAAAATTTTGGAAACTGCATGTTTTGTACATTCAGTGTTTCAATTTATAATAAATCATTTTTTGAAAACAGGAGAATGAAGGGAAAAAAAAAAGTTTAACAAACTTAGTTCATGAAGCACAGATAAATGGAGAATACTTATAGTTTACACTTGTATTCATCTTTATCGTCTAAATCAAAATAAGAGGTATTTTTTATTAATTCCATTTATGCGTTATATTTGTCATGATTTTATCTTAGCTAGAAAGTTTCTACTGGACGAAAATGGACACATAAGTAGTGTATGGAGCATAATGTTGCCAAGCTGGGATCATTTGCGAGTGTGGGCCTGAGTTCAGTCTCCCATTAATGATAGTCTCATGATCCAAGGGATGAAAGCTAAACACAAGTATAGGTCCCTTTATGTTACAGGGGAATTTCATTGGAAATTCCAATGCGCATGGCACTGCTTACTATTTATTGATACTACGATTTTATTAAACATAAAAGCACTTTATGTATCTTTTTTAATTACAATTTTAATTGCCTCTTGGAATGCTCAGCAAATTTTAACTGCTGGTTAAGTTTTAATTTGAATGTGAAGAATATGTATTTATGGTAGTGTATGGTATGTTCGGATGGAGAACTATGATCAACTTTTGGGGATAAGTTTTCTCTGAATATTTTTGTCTGGCTTAAAAGTTTATATTTTCATATGGTTACTTAAATGTGAAAACTTATTTTAGAAGTCTGATGAACTTAAGAAAAAAAAAATGTACATTAAGGATGCTGAAAAATGTAAATGTTATTTTGCTTAGTTGTAATTTATTTGAAGAAACCTGTCACTATTGTAAGGAATCGAATTCAGTTAGTAAATCTGTGTTATGTAATTGAACAGATGAATAAAGAAAACTTTTTTAAATATATTTTTTAAATTACTTAACTAAATGTTACCAAATTTGAAATTTCATTGAAATGTAGAAAAGCTATCCTTTTTCAATTTTAAAATTACCAGTAGCTTGGGAGATTCTAAAAGTTTGAATATCAGCCAATGTTTGATTAGTTACAGACACTGATCCTGAATGCGACTGTTTAGAACTTAATTTTTAAATTGTGTAAACTCCGCAATTGTTTTAACCAGGGTTTATTAGGGATCAGTCACAAAATACATTTGCTTGACTGTGAGGGCTTCGAAATGCTGACAAAAGTGAACCGTAAAACGGGGGGTATAAAAGTAAGGATGAACGCCTTTATATTTCTTTAAAAAAAATCTATTACTCACGTTGTATGGCTCCATTTTCACCTGCAGAGAATTCCTCTTTTGAGGGGGAAGGGGGGTTCTGACATTTTACTAACTTAATTTGTGAATGGTCTGTTAATGTTATTTACATGTCACAAGATGCATCGTTATAAGTTACCCATCTTATTCAGCAGCTAGCTGAAGTACCGGCATCACTTGGAGAAAAATGTAGGGTTTTCCAAAACGATCTTTACAACTTTGATCACGTATATTTCAGAAATGGGGATAGGTAGAAAGGTGCGGTTTGTGGCATAATGTTCACACACTCCTAAATTTTTAGTAGCCGTTAAACAGAATTCAATGTATGCACCATCTGTTTCACACAGGATATCTAAACGATATTCCAGTTCCTCCCATGTCTGGCCTAGCATGTCCTCATTTAACGTTTGCAATTGCTGCTGTGATGCAGTGTATGGTAGACAGTATCCTTCACAAAGCCCCAAAGAAAAAAATCTAGTGGGGGTATATCTGGAGACCTTGGAGGCCAAAAAATGGGTCCTCCTCTGTCAATCCAGCGACCTGGAAATGTCGTCGAAATCCTTCCTAATGATCAAGAACAAAAAAAAAAAAAACAACAACGAAAATTTGTGTGTGAACATTATGCTGCAAACTGCACCTTTCTACCTATCCCCATTTCTGAAATATACGTGATCAAAGTTGTAAAAATCATTTTGGAACACCCTGCATAGCTTTTTCATATTTATGTATATAGAAAATAAAAGATCACTATTTTCCCGTCCAAAAGACTTGCAGTTACTTTTGATGCTGCCTCACGGAACAATCGCAAAAATCCTTGTTAAACAAAGCAAACAACGACATCACAATTTTTAACGCTAGAAAAAATCCCATTCAGATTAAAAAAAAAAAAAAAAAAAAGATACACTGTATTCCCGTGCAACAACTTGCAGTCATTGTTGATGCTGCTTCAAGGAACAATCGCAAAATTCTTCATTAAACAAAGCAAATATCACAATTTTTTAACGCTGGCAAAAATCCCATTCAGTTCCAGGTAAATTGAATTTTAAAAATAATCTAAAAAGAAGAAAGAAAAAAATCCTTTCTTAGCGAGCACCTAGAAGCCAAGAGAAATATACATGCCAAATTTCATGTTTGTAGGCTTCATAGTTCTGGAGAATTTCGTGATAAATGAATGAGTGAGCTTACATTTTTTTCCTCTTTCATATAATTGTATAGATGCTTAAAATTTATTCGACTATTAAGTTAATTGTCCCATAAAATCTATGGAAATCCGACAATTACAGGGGTACCTTATGGTGAAATATACATGTGCAAATGCAACTGGACATAGTGTTTCGGTGGCATGTGTTCAACCAATTACCATCAATTTTTTTCAATACAAGCTTAAATTCCAACTACAATATGTTAATATATGCATACTAGAAATTGAAAATGCCTGAAATGGGAGCAGATGAAACCAATACCTCTGTCACCGATTGCCTTCTACACGAAAACCCCAACTCTGAATAAAAGGATACTCTGCTTAAAGGATGTTTTTTTTCTGGTTCCAAGGATGTCCTTTATAGTGAGGTTAGACCTTATATCCTACTAAAAGTTTTCATTGGAAAGATTTACATAATTTATAATATTAATATATACATTTTATTTGCTATTTTATCATTCTAAATACAAATTATTTGGAAAAAAACTGCAACCTCCTGTTATACAGGGTGTATCTGAACCCTGTCACAAATTTGGAGGGGAGGTAGTATGGGTGATTCTAAGCAAAAAAAGTTCATATGAACATGGATCTGAATTTGAAGGATAACTTAGATATGAACAGAAATAAAAATGCCGCCACCGAGATCAACAAGTTAATAATTCAGATTCTGTAAAGCCTAGAATAATGAAATTAGGCGGAATAACAGGGTACATAAAACTGTGTATATCGTTAAAATTTGATCGAATTCCAACAAGAAGTGTCAGAGTTACTCATTCAACATGTGTTCACTTGTGAGTACTAACCAGCACTAGTTACAATTTTGACTGCGTAACTCGGAAACTTCTTGCTGGAATTCGACTAAATTTTAACGGTACACACAGTCTTATGTACCCTGTTATTCCTCCAAATTTCATTAATCTAGCTTTACAGAACCTGAGTTATTAACTTGTTGATCTTGGTGGCGGCATTTTTATTTCTGCTCATATCTCAGTTATCGTTCAAATTCAGACCCATATTCAGATGAACTTTTTTGCTTAGAATCACCCATACTACCTCCCCTCAAAGTTTGTGACAGTATAAGTAAGTATGTAAGTATGCATGCTAATATTCATATGGTTTCAAGTAGCAAACCAAAATTTATAAAACAAACAGATATAGCTTTTGAAAACTTAATTTTAATAGATAAACTTAACATCGATTAATAATCAAATAAATGAAGGTTCTTTTAAACTAATTTTGATAGAAGAGATAAACATTTTATGTAAATTAATATGATAAAAAAAGGGAAAATGATAAGTGCCTCTTTTTTTTTTTTTAACTTTCTCTAATACTTACAAGCACAATACTGGTATGTATTAAGTTATGTTACAAAAGTACACATAATACTGCTATTTAAATACAACTTTTTAAAACAAGAAACACATACAGGTGTAATCCGAGTCATTCAACTATCTTTAATTGGTCACATGTATCACAGTTCGCAGTTTTTAATCTATGTGAATTTTTTCTTCTCTATTTTTAATTGGATGGATTTATTTACATGAGAAATATCATGTTTCATTTTTTTCCGATTCTGCTTGACTCCACTTGACAGCTTTTCTTACATTGCAGAGAGTTTTATGTCCTGTAAGATATTAATTTGGCTTCATGTAATTATTTAGCACAAAAATAATAAATAAAAAAAAAATGGTATAGAACAATAATAAAAAATTACCATAATTTTCGGATTATAATACGTGTACCGTATATCTTCTAATAGACACCTAGTCTCCAATTGTCGCCGGTCTCTAATAAACGCGGGTTTCAAAATTAAGATTGCTAAATAAACGCCGGGGATTCTGTTCCACGCAGCAGTTCACGTGAGCCGCTTTCAGGGTTGAGGAATTCCCAGCAGACTGCTTTAAGTTTCAATATCATTGCACTCTGCTATTCAGCCCTTAGTTCTCAAGGCATCCTGTTCATAAGGATTGTTTAATGCGCACTACCATATTCTGTTTAAAAAAAAAGCGGTCATAAGATGTGGCATTTATGATGTCGTGGAAGCTATAAGATTTGACACAGATTGCTAAATAAACGTCCAGTTAGTGATTAAATTGAAAAATAAATGCCGGGGGCTACTATTGGAAGATATACGGTATTATCCAAAAAAAAGTTAAGAAAATTATTACTGCATATAATAATCCCATAATAACCCCCGCGCCCCCACCCGGGGGGGGGGGTCAACTTCAGCCTTTTATACTACCTGTGGTTTTAATATACGAGGTGCATTCAAGTTATAATGCCTCCAATTTTTTTTCTCAGGACTGGAAACTGACAGAAACATGCGGTTTGTTTTAAAATACACGCGCACTCGTTGTGACTGTGTGATAGAAGTGGCAGCACTGTATGGTAAACAGAATTTTAGCGGCAGCGGCGAGAGTTAGGACTGTTTTTTATACTTAAAATCATTACAAGAACAGCATGTAATCATTCGTTTTCTCCATTTGCGTTTTGTGACACCGATTGAAATTCATTGCCAGTTGAGTGAAACATGTGATGATGGTGTCATGGATGTGTCTAATGTGCGTTCGTGGGTGCGAAAGTTCAAAGAAGGCAGAATGTCGTGTAACAACAAACCAAGACAATTTCGGCCTCGCATCAGCCAGTCTGACGACATGATCGAGCGAATGGAGAAAGCTGTTTCGGAGGATCGCCGAATGAGTGTGGAACACATCGCCTCCAAAGTTGGCCAGAAACGATTGCATGTGTGCTCTTTCACCAAGACCACAACTTTGAAGTGATTTCTCATGCTCCCTACTCATCTGACCTGGCTTTTAGCGACTTTTGGCTGTTTCCAACAATGAAAAACTCTCTCCATGATCAGGGAGAGAGGTCTGGACTCAAATTTGCAAGAGTGCAGTGATTGTGTTGACCGAGAACCTCCCACTTGAATTTTTGCAAGAGTGCAGTGATTGTGTTGACCGTATGAGGTCTTGCATTATCTTGAAGCAGAATGACCCCACGGGTGAGCTTGCATGGTCGTTTCAATTTGATTGCTTGGCAAAGGGGTGGTCAAGATTTGCAAGTAAGGGGGAAGTCTATTGAAGGGTGGTCAAAGATTTGCAAGATTTGATTGACCCCGCTGGGCATTCACTGTTGTCCCGTGCTGCAGGAAGTCTATCAAAAGGGGGCCGTTGGACGACTGACGCTTGCTTCTGCTTCCTTTGTATAGACATGTGACTTCCACCGTCACCCTCTAGTGGCAGCCTGTTAACTTCCGCGCTCCTGTCGGAACCACTCTTTGTTACACACGCAACGATCTCACCATTCTGTCACCCGTTTACACATTCCAGACTACGGCTAGTTTCTTTTTGAATGCTCCTTATACATACTTGTAATTCTTTATTTCAAATTAAATACTGTATAATATAAAGATCAGCAGTAGGTCAACACTTGGGGCTTTTGACTGGTGACTCTTTTAAGTGGAATTTACAAAAAAAATAATCTTATATTACTCCGTTTAGAATACATTTATTAACCCTTTCAGTGCGTAAATGATTTCCTGATAAGATAAAATTATTGTCTTTGCAGCACAACATAAGCCCTTTGATTTCTGCACCAATTGCTGCAGACGTTTTCGAGGAAATAAACTTTGAGGGATTTGCATCAATAAACTGATTTTCTTACTAAATCAAGCAGTTGCGTCTGGTTAAAGTGATTTTATCGCTATATGAAGTTAATTTGTTCGATTTATTCAAAATATGGGTGCGTATTATACACAGAGAATTTTCCTAAAACACAAAAAAACAAAGATGCGTATTATCCACGAGGGCGTATTATATCCCGAAAATCACGGTAAGTTCTATAGGGTGTCCCAAAATGAAATGACATTTTGAATTGCCACCATTTTTTTCGTGTTGGAGATTTTTATATGCGTTCCTTATTAAACACTGACGTTAAATTATGCAAAACTACACAATCGAACAATACATAGAAATTATTAAAATTCACTTCAAAAATGGTGAAAATTTTATGAAAACTGCTCACAGATGCCAACACAGGGCAAGAACACACCTGTTAACTGCAAGTGGTTTGACCGTCCCCATGAGGAAAACAAAGGATCTGAGCAACTTCAAGCGCAGAATGATAGTTTGTGCCCGGCCAGGTGGACTGAGTATTTCTGAAACTGCACATCTTCTAGGCTTTTCCTGAACAATCATTTCAAGGGTTTACCAGGACTGGTTAAACAACCAAAACACAACCAGCCAGAGACATGCCTGTGGTCGCAAACAACTCGTCAATCCAAAGGGTGAGCATAGGATGGGAATACTTGTTCGTGCGAATAGAAATGTCACGACTCGTTAATTAACCATGGAGTAAAACATTGGACCGCATAATATCTCTGAACGCACTACATGCTGCACGTATAGGCTACAACAGCCAAAGGCCAGTCCGTGTACCTTTAATTTCCACTCAAAACCGCATATAACATCTCCAATTTTCCCATGATCACCAACACTGCTGGACCCTCGACGACTGGAAGGTCTGCTGGTCAAATAAATCCTGTTTCCTATTGCACCATGCAGAATTTGGAAACAACAGCAGGAAGCGATGGACCTCTCCTGTCTGGTTTCCATTGTTCAGACTGGTGGAGGCTCGGTAATGCTCTGGGGAATGTTTTCCTGCCATACTCTTGGTCTGCTTATACCTGTAGAACAATGCCTTAATGGTCAGGGGTACCTGAACATTGTTGTCGACCACATTCATCCCTTCATGGCTGCTGTATTTCTCCCATCGGAAGGATACTTCCAGCAGGAGAATCCATGCCACGATGAATTTGTGCTGTTATACCTGCTAGGGGTGGTGCAATACAGTATTCCTAATAAACTGGCCACTCAGTGTATATTGTAACAAGTGAAATAAGATGTCAAAAGAAAAATACAATTTTAAATGAGAGTAATACTAACATGATTTTCAGCAGTTTCAGGTTCAGGAGTACTTTTCCATATTCTTGTGAGAAATACAACTGCAGCTGTGTACAGAACACCTAAGATAAGTGATGCAATCCCCATAATAAGAAACATTTGCCTTCCACTAAGAGTGCTGTAAAGCATTCCAGCAATCAAACTTCCTAAGCCTGTGCCTATAATAAAGGTATATCAAAAGAGAATCAAAAGTCATGAAGTGTATTTAACATGCAATCACATGGAACATAATTTTCTATTCAAAATCGGAGATAATTTGATACTGAAATTCTTAAAAACTAAGAAGCAAAGAATGGATCCAAAAAAAAAAGGTTACAAAGATAATAAAAAATTATTTATTAACATTACACAGAAAATACAAAAGGGGATTAAGAGGCATACTTTCCACATAATCACCAAATCTATTTAGTGATTTATCTGAACTCAGGACCAACTCGTTTAACCCGGCTTGGTAGAAATCACGTCCCTGCCCAGTGAGCCTGTTCTGAAGAGAACCTTGTTCCAGATAAGTGTTCCTTCAATTGCGGAAAAAGCAAAGTCACTGGGTGGCCAAATCTGCAATTGCTGAAGGGGGGGCTGGCTCCAGAACTTTTGCAGCAATTCTTGAGTTTGGCGAGCATTTGGGGCCTGGCGTTGTCATGCAGGAGAATGGCACCTTCACTCCACGATTTAACTGTGAATTTAAGATGAGAACAAATTCTTTGCCTTTATGAAACGAATCAGGGCTTGCTCCTCCAAGTGATACCACTTTTCTAAATATCTTGCCATTTCAATCGTTCTGATGCTTCCTACTCACAAATCTTCTGTAAGACAACTAACGCCATCTGTCTCCATTTTGGGGAAAAAATATTCTCTCCACAATAATTACTTTTCAGATGCTGCTGCTTGTAACCTTTTTTTTTGGATCCATCCTCGTACTAAACTCGGTCCATCGTAAGCTTGCGCGGGATGTAAACAAAAAATCACTTCGAAATCACCAAGTATCCCTGCGCAGGCTCCTGTGATTGGAGGAATCAATTTAGCTTCCCCCTGATACACATGGCTTGGCAAGGCCAGATGAATCCCTATCTTTCTATCCTTTAATCCACTAATCCCTTATGCCCTCAAAACATTCAACTGAAAGTCTTAAGGGTTTTTACTATTTATTAAAAAGAAAAAGTATCTATTTATTGCTTTACGAATAATCATAAACAATTTCATAAATATCGTCGATTTTTTGAATAAATTACATGAGGAATAAATCTAAAATAAAAGTCTTGGCCCTAAGACAAATAAATGCCATTTACTTTATTCAGTATGTCTCGGAATGTGTTACGATAAGAACATGGACAAATGCCCCGCCCTGATCTTTTTGAATTTTATGAATCCTGTTGACTTTATAAATATCAATTTCATAAATACAGTCGATTTTTTGAATAAATTACATGAAGAATAAATCTTAAATAAATGTGTTTGGGGCCCCCAGACACATGTTTTCTTTCCTGCACAACAATCTTAACCTTTTCAATGGAGTAGTTTAATCACTTAATCCCTTATGGTGATTTCTGTCCTCTCGTTTGGCAGGAGAGTTGTCGATTCCTCCCGTGTCTATTTTTTTTTTATATATTTCTTTAAAAAATGATCAATTTATGTGTAATTTATTATCTTTTTTAGCCCAATTAATAACATTTAATGATTTTAGTTGTTTTCAGAACTGATTATTACAGTTTTAAGTCAGTTTTCATGTTTTCTTTTGTGAACTACATTTTCGTGTGCGCCCAGGAACACGGAAGTTACAAGGCTCAATCAGCCAATAGAACTGCACTTCACCACGTGCTTTTGTTTACATCCCGTGCAAGCTAAGGGTGGATGACCATTAATACAGTATAATTCACTTAATACAAAAACACTAATACGAAATTTTGCTTAATATTGACCGGTTTCATAAGCATTGGACGAATTTGATGGAAAGGAAAAATACCCCACAAACAAGGAAAAGAATATCTTACAAGGGGAAGTCAGTAAGTTACAAATGGATGTAGACATGAAACAAATTAGAGTACCGACTTAAAAATATTTTTATTTATCCACATAATGTCCCTGTACATTGAGGCACTTGTCCCATTGTTTCACAAGCTCCTCAAAATCAGCAGCATAAAATTCTTTGGATTGCTTTCTGAACCATTTTAACTTGATGTTTAATTACTGTAATTTTCGGGATATAATACGCAGGGGAAAAAAAAATTTTAAAAAATCAATACTACTTATTATAAAATGTAAATATTATTTAATATTCTGATAATAAACGCAATGAAGATATGATTTAAAAAAAAGTAATATATTTTGGAGGGGGGAGGTTCGGGAGAGAGGGTCAAAGTGGGGAAGGGGTGAGTATTATATCCCAAAAATTACGATAATTGTGAGTTGGGGGGGGCCCGCCCCCGATAAATAAAGGGAAGAAATACAGTTTTCAAGTGCACTTATGAGGCCTGTTCAAAAAGTTTTGGAACATTTTTTTTTTAAGAATTTATTCAACCTACAGTTCAGTGGTCTTTAAACTTTTTGCTGCGTAAAGCAGACATATCCACTCACAATTTCATTACCTTTACTTGTGGAAATCAGATTCACCCTACAGACTTGGAAATTTAACTTATACACTCTCCTCCCTAATAAATGTACTTGTGAGGGCCACATTACATACTTAGGCACTTTTCAGCAGGCCATAGTAAAAAACAAACACTTTTCAGCATATATTGTATTCTTTTAACACAGCAAAAGTATCTTTACAGATGAGACATATGGGTTTATTGTTATTATTATTAAACTGGATAGATTATGGTTATATTAAACTAATGATAACCTTGACACTGATTCCACGAGGGATACTGCGCCAAACCCAGAGACAAACAAAAACATCCATGTCTTCAGCGGGATTTGAACCCGTGACTCTCTGGTTCCGAGAGCAACAAGACCTGCGCTCCAGCGCTCTTGGCCACCGAGCAGGCTCTCCCACGGGCTATACATTGGAGAGCCCTGTGCTATATAATTGCGGTCCCTGGTTTGAATCCAGATCAGAGAATTTTTCCTTTCATTATTCATCTACGAGGGATTATCAAAAAGTAATGCTGCGTATTTTTTTTCTCGAAAATGACGACAGATATGAGAAAATTGCGATATATAAATGTTAGTTTGGTTCATTGTTAATGTGTCCTGTTAGTGTCGTGTGCATCCGCCAAGCACTAGCGACGTGACAGTCCAAACAAGATGGCAGCTCTCATTTCATCGTCCAGTGCATTTGAGCGGCGGAGTGCTATGCGTTTTCTTTGTGCAAAAGGACTGAAACCAGTCAATATCCATAAGGAAATTGCGTCGGTGTATAGAGGTGATATCGTGCAGCTCCAAACAGTACAATGTTTAAAGAAAGACGAGAGGGCCTGCTGGACGAACATCGCTCTGGCTGCTGCAGGAATCCATGACTGACAGCAACATTGCTGCTGTAAAAGCGCAGGTGTGGGAGAACCGGCGAATTACCGTGATAGAAATTGCTGGAATGTTGGACGTTTCATATGGGACGGCATACGACATTGTTCACGAGCAGCTCGGCTTTCTCAAAGTCTCATGCAGATGGGTGCCACGACAGTTGACGGGCGAACATCAAGGTGCTCGTTTCGATGCTTGTTTGCTGCATCTCACCCGATACCAGGAGGAGGGTCAGGATTTTTTGGATCGACCATTTCTCGCCCGAAACCAAGATGCATTCGGCGGTTTGGAAACACACCTCATCTCCCACAACGAAAAAGCTCAAAACTGTGCCATCAGCCGGCAAGGTCATGTTGACATGTTTTTGGGATTGCCATGGTCCAATACTGCTTGAGTTTCTTCCACCGCATACCACTGTCAATTCCGAACTCTACAGAGGCAACATTGAGGAATCTTCGAGCTGCCATATGCAGGAAAAGACCTGACTTGGCAATGGAGGACATCGTGCTGCATCACGACAACGCAAGTCCCCACACAGTGAAAACGGGTCACTGCTTCATCCTCCATGTAGCCCAGACCTTGCTCCCAGTGACTACCATATCTTCGGACTGTTGAAGAAGTCACTGGCCGGTCAACATTTCTGTGACGACAATGAGGTGAAATTAGCAGTTCGCAACTGGTTCCACATTCAACCAGATGGCTTTTATCGACAGGGCGTGGAAAAACTTGTCCACCGCTGGGATCGTTGCCTCAATCGGTTTGGAGATTATGTGGAAAAATAAAAGTTGAATTGTTCTATCGAATGTACATGTGTTTATTTTTTTTCCCAGTCATGATTTTAGAGAGAAAAAAAGATATGTGACATTACTTTTTTGATCACCCCTCGTAAATTTAATTACAAAACATTGGAATGTTTTTAATAAGAAAAAAAAAAAGCCTTAAAGATTAATATTTACTTAAATTAAATCTTATAAAAATTTTTATTTCTCACCTAGACCTTCAAAAACGCTCTGCAATAAATTTTGCATTGTTGCACTCATTCCTAAAGGCGCTTTTAGAGATGCAAATGAGACCATCGCAGCAAAAAACACACCAAACGTCACTCCATTGGAAATTTCCATGGGAAGAACTATCCAAGCATTCGTGATTAGCGAATAGTATATGAAGCGTATGCCGTAACAGATAAGGCACACTGACATGCAATACAGGTGACCAATTTTTTTAACAATCCATCCTGAGATTAAGAAAAATGGCAATTCACCTCCAAAACACTGCACTCCAGATATTAATCCTAAGAGGAGTGGATTACGTCCAAATTCATCAATATAGATGAAGAGAAATGTCCACAAAGTTCCAGTCATTACTCCAATTATAAAAACAGCGAAGGTAAATAAACAAATGCTGGGATTCTTGTATAGAGTTACGATGCTCCCAAAAATTTTTACTGGCTTCGGCTGCTTAATTACTTTAATCTGCGTACTAATTAATAAGTCCAACAGCAAAAGAGCAAGGAGCATATGAAAACCAATCGAGTAATCGGTTTTATTAAGCCCATGACTAACAACATCAAATACTTGCCCTGCTATTATACAAAATAAACCCCAACCTATGGTCCCAAAAACACGCTGGTAGCCAAAGTCTGCGTTTACTTCCTTAATAATATCGACGACTATGGTATCGCCGAGTCCTATTGCAAAACCGGCTGCATCAAGACTTAATATCATTAAACAGAAGAGAAGAATGAATTCTAGAGAAGTGTAAATGCTTTTATCACTAACGTTCTCTACTGCAGTGCACATACAGTTCAATTCACATGATGCAGTAGGTAATGAGCACACATTCAATGTATCTGTCCATGAGGCTATAAATGAACACGAGCTCGGCAACAATGAATTATTCGTGGGTACTAATATTTCACTACTGTTTGTTAATGATTTATTAAATGGTATGACAAACGGGATTTCCTGAGAAGTATTTGAAAATAAAGAGCAAAAATCAATGCTAAAATTGAAGTTGCACGTAGAATTACACGATTTTAAAGGTAATTCAGAAATATTACTGATATAAGGAAGAAGTTGCTCATCACATGAATTCACAGTATCATTATCAATATTACAATATAAAGTACTTAGGTACTCGCTAGTTGGACCAAATTCAGGAATGAAGTTCATGCCATAATAAAAGATAGCAGTTAAGAAAATTGCAACTAAAAACAAAAGTTTGTGTGCCTGAAGCCAGTCTGCTAGATTTCCTACAGCAGGTTTCACTAAAATAACTGTAAATGGCAGCACTGTATAAACCAATGAAACTGCAGCATGTGACAATCCAAGTTGGCGGCAGTAAACGGGAAGAATGGGCATCACGCATGCTAGCCCTGAAAACAAAAAATTTATATGTTTGAGTTAGTTTGAAATGAAAAGAATGTGAATTATGAAAAATTCTGAAAAGTTGATACGGAATACGCACACTGTTGACTGGTTGCCAGCAACTAAGAGTCATAACTAAATTAAAGAATAAATCATTAGACGTTCTGTGAGGGTTTTAATAGTACGCCGACCTCAGCTGTTCGAAATAATGATGAAAAATTCTTTAAGAATTTACGCCTTAGGAAAGATAGTCCTAGCTGGCGAACTAGGTAACTGCTCTAACCAAGCCCTAAGGTCATGTAAATAGCGAAATGCTTTCATGGCCGCAGGGGCGCAATTGGTTAGCGCGTTGGCGGTCCGAGCCAAAGGTTCCTGGTTCGATCCCGGGCTGCAGAATTTTCTTTCCTATTTTT
>JAHWFO010045454.1:6894595-6916035 GCA_023313115.1 Rhysida immarginata | reverse complement strand
TATTTACATGACCTTAGGGCTTGGTTAGAGCAGTTACCTAGTTCGCCAGCTAGGACTATCTTTCCTAAGGCGTAAATTCTTAAAGAATTTTTCATCATTATTTCGAACAGCTGAGGTCGGCGTACTATTAAAACCCTCACAGAACGTCTAATGATTTATTCTTTAAGAATTTACGCCTTAGGAAAGATAGTCCCAGCCGGCGAACTAGGTAACTGCTCTAACCAAGCCCTAAGGTCATGTAAATAGCGAAATGCTTTCATGGCCGCAGTGGCGCAATTGGTTAGCGTGTTGGCGGTCCGAGCCAAAGGTTCCTGGTTCGATCCCGGGCTGCGGAATTTTCTTTCCTATTTTTCATCATAACTAAATTAGTCAGCACTTACACATGTAGCTGCGGTAACCAATCGAAGATGAGGAAGTCAAGAGCAATTCGCTTGGCAATCAGGAAATTGAGCAACCACTGGGGTGGCTCAGGAGTAGATTGTGGTATAGGTCAAAAATTGTCTTGGGCACAAAATATCCAAGAGAAGGAATTTTTTTTTCCAACTTCGGCTCTGCATGCATTTCAAAATTTAAAGAGAGAAATGCTTCTACAGTCGACAGGTGACCGATCAATTGAAACAAGAGAATCATGCTCATTTGCAAAGATAATATTAAAAATTGAAAAGAAATATATATTCCTCCTCAGAGGAGCTAAAAAAAAAATTAACAACAGAATATTAGTATAGTTGTTTCTGTGTAAGCAAATTACAGATGCCAAAAAAGCACAAGAATTTCTTACATAGGAGGTAGGGCTTTGCTGGTATATTGGTGGCTGTGTTCCCCATTCCTCTCTCTCCCCCTCCACCACCCAGCGACGTCGGCCATGACATTTGTGAGCTAGGGCCTGGTAGCAAATTCCCTGTGCTTTTTGACACTCACCTGCCAATGTCTCAAGACGAGGCCCGTCAAGCACAACCACGTGCCTCGACAGGATGTACAAATGCGGCGAGTTCCTCGGCAAGGGCATCGTCATCAAGACGGAGGACAATGCTGATAGATCCATGTGGGTCATCAAAATTCAGGGATCGAAGGAGCAACAACAGCTGCATTCAAGAGCCATAAAAGTGTTGGAGAGAGAGATTACTTTTTTGAAAATGGTCAACCACCCCTACATCATTCAACTGAATGAAGTTTTTGAGACACCACAGAAAGTATTTCTGGTATTGGAGTGATGCCCTCAAGCTCTCGGGATCTCCTATGGTTTGAGAATGTTTCCCAAAGAGAAGAGTCTCATAGTTATGCAGAGGTTACACGGTGTCATTTCTTATTTGCACAGAAACGGTATTGTTCACCGAGATCTGAAGCTAGAAAACATATTCATAGGCAAAAATCCTGTTGACGGATTCGACGAGCTTTATATTAAGGTGACTGATTTTATAATATCTAAATACACAACGAAATAGGGCTCGAGTAAATTTCAGTCTCAGGCCTGATCAGAGGTTAATCCATTGCTGGTCTGTGGCTTGTTTCTTAAGACTTATTCACACAACAGGAACAACCAATCAGCAACTTATTTCCACTCTTCTCTCTTTGTTCGTTGTCGTTATCTGTCTGCCTTGTTTGGTATCAAAAAATACTTTTTTATTAAAAAAAAAAAAAAAAATTAAAAAACGACGGTTCAATGCAGAAAGTTTATCCTAGGAAAGAAAAGAATGATATGGGTCGTATCATCTGAATAGCACTGACGCTCTAAGTGAAAAGTTTGTTTATTTGTAAATTTATATTTTAGTTTAATAAACTTATACTTTCTCAAATTAGTGAAAAAAAGTTTTAAACAGCCCTCTCCTTTAGGCCAGCTCAGTGGCCAAGACCTCTAAGGCACAGGTCTTATTCCTCTCAAAACCAGTGAATCCTGCTGAGAGCATAGATGCTTCTGATTGTCCCTTTAATAACAAGCTTGAGGCCAAGCTAAGTCTCAGTAGATTTCCAATAAATTCAATGGTTAGTAACATTCTCGACACAAAAAGGTAAAGAGGAACAGAAAAGATAGAACATCCCTTTACTATAACCTTCTTGTAGGAGGGATGGAGCCAATATTTCTTTTACTAATTATCTATATCCACAAAGCCATTGCAATTAAACCTTCCATGTTCATCTCAAAAGGCAGCCAGTATGATGCTGACTCATTCTCTGATTGGTTGATTTTTGTCTCCCATCTTTGGTTTGCTATTTTCTGATGGTTGCTCACAATCATAATTACTGACAACTGGTCGACAGCGTGTGAGGGCCTTAAAATACATGTGCAATTAAGCTTTAACAGTTAAGTGCAGTCAATTTAAAAAAAAAAAAAATTATAAATAAAATAAGAGAGGCCTTACATTATAACATTTTAGGTTGAAAATCATTTAATCCTACCTCCGTCAGGATACAAGGGAAATGTGAGGGTTAGCAGTTCTTACATGGCCATATAATGAACAATATGGTTAAATCACATAGTGTTTTTTGTTTTGCTATGTAGGGGCTACTAGCCCCCCTTTCTCTTGTACCCTGATGAAGCGTGATTAAATGACAAAACTAGTCTGTTGATTTTTGACCTAAAATGTTAAACTGTAAGACTTCTCTTCATTAAGTAATTACAGTTATTTACTTACAAGCTGAGTACCCAAATTTCGCTACGGAATTTAAAGAATTAAATATTAGCTATAACTTTTCTAAGTGAAGTCACAACAATAAAAATTACACGGAAAATAAATTCTCTCCAGTTGTTGGCTCATTAGGGAAAATCCCTTCAACGCTTCAGCAAAAGCTTGAGCAGAAGTTGTGTTCTCTATTTGTTTTAAAATAATTTTTTACTTCTCTTAAAAAGATTTTTAATAAAAATAAAAAGTAACAATAAAGATTTTTATTTATTTATTTATTACATGTATTATCCCTCTTAAAACTTGAAGCCTTAAGGCAAGCATTAATTTCATCAGCAATTGTTGATGCAACATACAAAACCGATCAGCCGATTATTGGCACATAAAAACAAACAAACAGAACCCTAGTCTATTTTTTAAACAGGGTGTCTCATCTAAAGTGAACTAATAGGTAACTTCTAAAATACAAATCTGACAGAATTAGTAATTTCAATGGATGAATTATTGTACTTTCATGCGAGTTGTTTTTATGTGTACTAGGTGTATATAAAAAATATCGGACCTTTGGCCAGGAAAACTAAAGCTATTCATCTGTAAGATTTAAACATTAATCCCCTTCAAATTATTCTCCTTGGGACTGCTTCTCCCACCACTCCTGCCATTGTTGGAAGCATCTTTGGAAGACCTGTTTGGAAATGGCAGACAGCTCCACCGTCCCTTTCTGCATAATGTCTTATCATGACTGAAATCTGGTTCCTTTCAGCGGTGTTTTGAACTTGGGGAACAGCCAAAAGTCAGAAGAGTAAGGAGGCTGACAGACCAAAGGGGTGCTGTGTTTGGCCAGGAACTTCTGAAACATATGCGAAGAATGGGTGGGTGTGTTGTCATGATGGAACAACCAAGTTTCTGTTGCCCAAAGCTCGGATCATTTCGGTCGTACAGTATCACAAAGGTGACAAAGGACCATCAGACAGTACTCTTTGTTGATATAATGCAACGGAGAACAACCTCTTGTCCACAAAAGAATTTATTGTGCGAATAAGTATCATTATTCATTAAGATCATTATTCAATGCTTATTTGCTTAATGGTTTCTTAAAGAGATTGAAATACGTATTCGCACAATAAATTCTTTTGTGGACAAGAGGTTGTTCTCCATGGCATTATGTCTTTATCCACAGTATTTTTCTGTTTCTCACCTCTTTGTTGATGATTTGGCCTTTCGAGAAAATCGAAAAACCGACAGACGTGTTCATGAGCTCTGACAGCATCTCATGAGCTGTGTTCATGACCAACTGCATGCGGATGAAGGTCACCTACACCTCGTCACCAGAGGAGAAAACCCACGATTCATTCGTTTAGGCAGGAAAAATAAAAGTCTGATACTTTTTCTACATTCCTCGTATTTCATTTCCAGAAAAACTGACACCATTATCGAACATGGAAGTCAATTTTGAAATGTGCAAAGGAAATCCTTTTTTAATGGTATTTTCAGATTGTACACAACATTTGAGAAATGTTTTATTTTTGTTTTTTTTTTAATTGATCCAACTGCTTAAGAGATAAAGGCAGTGAAATAGTTAATGCAAAAGAATGGTTCTACATTTATGTTGTTTTAATAAAGGTACAAACACATGTCCTTCTTAGTCTATGCACATCTGTAAGCGATCTTTCACTGCTTCTATCTCCTAAACGTTGGATCAATTGAAAAAAAACCCCAAGAATAAAACATTTCTCAAATTTTGTGTACAATCTGAAAATAACATTAAAAATGTGGGTTCCTATTTAAGATTTCAAAGTTGACTTCCATATTCAAAAATGGGGGGGGGGGGGTTCTAGAAATTTGGCGTCAACTACTATGGTTATTTTGCACCTTTTACACAAGTAATATCTGTACGCAGCCCGGGACAAACACAAACATCCATGCCCATGGCGGGATTCCAACCCACAGCCAGGCGGACTCGAGAACTAGAAAGCCTAAGCCACCTGGCCAGCTATTCAAAAATGACATCAGTTTTTTTGTAAATGGAATACACATAAAAGTATAATAATTCTTCCATTGAAATTACTCTGTCAGATTTGTATTTTAGAAGTTAGCTACTGGTTCACTTTAAGTGAGACACCCTGTATACAGATTATTAATTATTAATAAGTTTTTGAGAGACTTATCTCCAGTTTTGAATTTTTTTCCATCATTTTGGTAGTATTATGGAACTTATTGTTAAATTTCAACTTTAACACTCACTTCCAAGTTGCATTTTAAAATGGATAAACTATAGACTAAAGTTGTGCTTTTTATGTATAGATACAGTATAAAAGCTAAATTAAAAACCCAAAAAGATCAAATCCTCCATTCAACCAAATATGCATAAAATAAATATTAAGCAATGTATTTATAATAAAATATTGACCTATACCTGCAAAAAATAGGAAATAATGCAATTTTAGTAAAATGTGCGCCTTGCTCGCCTTGCTGAGGAATTTTGACATTCTGATTTGTAAGAACAAGACTTAAAACAGTCATTCGAGCAGTTTAGCAATAACGTTCACAGACATATTTCATTAGGATCAAAGCTAAAAAGAAAGGAAAAAAAAAGAAGTTTATGACCAATAATTTAACACAAAATTTGCAATTAATGCTACAGTCTTTTTTAAAAAAAAATGAATTTTAATTATTCATATTTAATACAGTATGAAATGGAAGCCCCATAATTTATTATATCGTTAACTGCACTTCAGCTTGAGCTTTTAAGAAACTCTATACAAATTGCATAACTGGAAATGCTATCCAAAAACTGTGTGGTGCGAAAAATTTATTCATTTTTCTTCAGTTCTGATCATTAAGAAACTTTATGATTGACATGAACACAATTTTTTGCAAAGAATATTAATTTCAATGATGCACTAGAGCATCTAAAGAGGATGTTTGCTTCTACTTTCTTCAACATGAGAAAAAGAAATAGAACGGAGAATTTTTTTAATAAATTTTTTATCAAAATATGTATGTCTATAATTATTGGATATTTTTATCCAAAACTTCAATTTGAATAATCCGTTTTTAACTTAACTAATAAAAATGTATATTATTCCCATAGCAAACTGATGCATTTTTTTTTTTTTTTTTGGTCTTGCAGAGAACTCAGTTCTTTTGACTGCACTGTTATTGGCCATCTTCTTCTCCGTGAAGCATCTCAATTTGAAGATTATTGCTGGCTTTCCAATATGAACAGTTCCTTTGGTTATGGGTCTTGCACTGCTGATTTTTACATCTTTCCTCGATGATCCCACTTAAAGGAATTGCTACTTTTTAATTTACAGATGAATATTTTCCTCAATCCATCTTCAGATCTTAACAATGATTACATTAAATAACATAATAAGATGGATTGAGGGGAAAAAAACAAGTTCAAAGTTAAGTTATCTACTATCAAATAATTAGAGATATATATTTCATAAAATCACATTTTGATAAAATAAAATGGATATAACATTTAAAAGAATGAAGAATTTATATTTTATTTTGACTGAAAAAAGAAAAAGTCTATTCACAACAAAGTTAACAAATGAATCAGAAAATTACTACCAACATCAATACAGTCTTGGTAAGTGGATAGCCTCAGAACTGGAAGAAAATATCCACTTATCCGGAGTAGGGGGTTTTTGTTTAAAAAAAAAGTGTGCCAACAAACGCTAACTGATTTAAACAGTGTCTAATGTTTAATTTAACAATATAAAATTATCAGTTATCACAAAACAAAAGAATATTCCGCTTCTGCATTCGCACTTGTTTATTGATTTTTTTTCAACCATTGATCCCCAAGTCTCCTGTCATCCATGTTTTTTGATTTGCCTCATAAAATAAATTAAGCTAACTAAATGCTATATTTTACAGAAAATTTACGTGTTGCTGCAAAAGCTGGGCGTCTTCATAAAAGGAATCTGTGTGCTAAATTCCGAATGACAATCAATATTAGAGTGGAACTTGAAGCATGTCTTCCATAATCTCACCCTTCATAAACATATTCCGAAGGAAACAAACTGAACTATACCCTATCTCAGCTTTAGTTGAGAGTGACGTCACGAGTAAAGCGGTTATAGTTCGTCCGCATGAACAAATAGTTCTAATAATTTTCTATTTAAAAGTTAAAAATTCTTTCTACAGTCATATTTCATATTTTTCTCCTCGATATAATAAAAAATCGGCGGATAGAAAAGCCATTTGACAAAATTAAAAAAAAAAATTAAATGAAGTCAGTCTGCAGTCAAGATTATTTGATTGTAATATGGCGGTGTCTGGTTCTTACATGAAGAACGTGAAAGAGATGTGTCAAAAGTGAAAGATGATCCAATTTTCCACGAAGAGGGTTAAAATATCTTAAACATTAATTTAAAAAAAATGATATCTGACAGATACCATTCGACTATTTTACTTTCGAGAAGCCACACGATTATGTAGTACAAGGCTATGATACTAGTCTAACGGCGGAAGAATACAATGTTGTGCACACTATGTCCGTGACGTCATTCTCAACTGAAGATGAGGCAGGGTATTGAAAAGGAGTCTGATGTACCCACAAGGGTCTCCACAATACGAAAGAAGAAAATTATCTCTTCTTGGTGGAGGGAAATTTGACTGATGATTGTCTGAGCTAGGAATATATCACTTAATAAAGCTACACACACGAAAAACCTAATAAACGCAGTAATCTGATTCCATATGGGGTTTATATAGTGGCTATTATAAACAGAGTATGTATATTTCATAGAATGCCTGCCAATCACCAGAAAAAGTAGAGATAATGTGTGTGCCAATGGCGCATAGTGCATTGTAACTTATTTTATCCAGTTAACAAGAGTTTATTCAAATTTTGTCCACTTATCCAGTATCTACTTAGCGAGATTCAATTGTAATAATAAAATATATACATATACAGCCTATGCATTATCAGAAATAAAATTTCATTCCTATATTTTCAATTTTGTTAGCATGCAATTATAAAATGTTAAGGTAGCTACTTAATTTTTCAACTGAACAGTTGATGAATCTTTGCTTCACTGGAATAAAAATTAAAACAATTGATTCTGAAATGGTGAGTAACATTCCTTCACATTAGATGGTGTCAATATGATACAACTGCCATTTAATCACAATAAAGCTCACTCTTGTGCTCTCTCTTGTTCTTCTCGAGCGCTTTCCATGCACCTGCTCAGAGTGAGGCTTTATAAATGAATCCATTATACAAATAAATGCTCTATAAAGAATTTTTATTGCTGCAAAGCTGATAATCATATCTGAATGAAAAAAACTTCCCCCCCCTCCTGCTTCACAATAATTGGTAAAATGATCCCAGAGATTAAGTTTAAAGCTTGGCAAGAAGAATAGGGGAAAAAAAAATAAAAAAAGTAGACCTGCAAAGTAGAAGAGAGTGCAGATGTTGACAAAGCTGAAATTTGATGAAACTGTTATCTGACTGTGTTCTTTAAGTCATTTTCACTTGCAAATAGATTCTCATAAAAAATGTCTCTTCTGGGACTCTTAATTTTCTTATCTATGTTCTTGATAAATTAAAGAAAGGGAAAAATCAGGTCATTAGTACTTAATAAGTCTCATTAACTCATGAGCAAAAAACTTAATTATCGAGGATTAAATAGGATTATAAACATATCAAGTGACTTTTTCAGGAGAGGTTGAGAGAGATAAGTCTCCAAATAAAAAAATTAAATTATATTAAAAAAAAAATAAATAAATATAAAAGTTGCTTTGATTTTAATATATCAAAAAAATTTATATTACATAATCCAACAAGAAATGAATCCCCCCGAGGAGTATACAGGAAAATAGTGGAAGTGTTGAGTTCATCTATTTTTAACCACTTTTATCTGCACTCTTTACTTGATTTTCTCGAACGTAGTATTTAGAAAATGATAAAAAGTCTATCTTTTTTTATTTCTCATCAATTCCAATCAAACGACATATCACATGCCATATGTTGCCATTTGAAAACGTTAATGGGATAATTTGGTCCAAAGTTCATACCAATGTTCAAGGAAAAGTCAGTAAGTAAGTTAAAACTGGATGTAGAAATGAAACAAATAAGAGTCCTGATTTGCAAACTACTTTTATTTTTCCATATACCCTTCCTCTACGTTCCATTATTTCACAAGCCCCTCCAAATGAGCAGCATAATGTTCTTTGGGTTGCTGTCTGAACCAAGCAGTGACATCCTTTTGTATAGCTTCATCGTCGGGAAAGTGTCGGGAAAGATGATGTTTGAGATGCTGAGAAACTGCAACTGGGAGGTCCTCAAGCATCTTCAGTGTAGCTCTGACCTTGCTCCAAGCAACTTTCATTTGTTAGTCCCTATTAAATGTCCCTTTCAAGAAATCACTGCCTGGTTCAGACAGCAGCCCAAAGAATTTGATGCTTCTGGTTTTGAGGGGATTGTGAAATGATGGGACAACATACAATGAGATTATGTGGAAAAATATGTAAAGAGAAAAATGAACCATTTTTTTTACTACCCTTACTCTTAAGGTTTATCACTTAGAAAAACACACACCTGTTTTTGTTACTAAAGTCATAGTAAAGACGAGAAGCTCTTCACTATGGAGCAGGCACACAATCACCAAAATGACAGAGTGTGATCAGCAGAGGCACCCGGCACCTCTGCAGTCATCAAACGTCGCCAAAATCTGCAGTCCGTGATGGTCTGGGGCAGAATTTGCACCAATGGCAAGACACCCCTTGTTTTCGTGGACCAAGGAGTCAAAATCAACCAACAAGTTTACTGTCGTGACATTCTCGACGCTGTGGTACTTCCTTGGGCTCGGCAGCATTTCGGCAATGCAGATTGGACCTTTCAACAAAACTCTGCACCAGCTCACAGAGCGAAAATGACGCAGGAGTGGTGCAAGAGCCATTTTCCGGATTTCATCAAATCTTAGCAGTGGCTGCCCTACTCGTAGAATCTCAATCCGATGGATTACAGCATATGGTCGATCTTAGAAGCCAGGACCTCTGCTAAAAACCACAACAGTTTGGAGTCGCTGAAGAAGTCCCTGTGCCAAGAATGGGATCGATTGTCGCCCAACGACTTGCGGCCCATTGCTGAAAATTTCAAGACACGTTTGGGCTTTGTATCGCTGCCAAAGGAGCCCACTTCGAAACCGAATGAACATGTTATTACCAAGGGACCATATTCTATTTATTAGTTGTCAATTGCTTTACTTTTCGTTATTTGGATTAAAAAACTTGCACACAATGAGTTGCTATAATGTATTGATACCCTGTATAAAGTATTAGCAGTCCTTTAGTAATGGATTCATAAGCTGAAGAGAACAGACGAAGGGGGGGGGGGGGGGTTAAACAATCATCCGTTCTTGCTGAATGATTACGTGAGGACTGTTAAACAATTAAGTGATAAATTAATGAATAAAACAGGTCATACAGTGTGATGTAATTAAAGCTAAAGCAAAACTCCTTCTTTATAGACTCCCCGCCATCCCTCCTTTCTGATTTTGTAATGGTTTTCAATGAGGCGTTAAGTAGATGAGAGAGGGGGGGGGGGCGCTAAAAATGATACGTGAAGCTCCGATCTGTGATCTGAAGTTAACTGATAGCAGAAGATAAATCATCTACATCGGAAGGCGCCGGTTCCCTTTCGAGGCAGTTGGTCGCAAGCTTCTCTGTTTTAGCGTCCCATAGACATCATGGGCTCTATAAATCATATTTATCGCATGCATTAACTTTAACTACTACCACTGCTATTTTAGCCATTCATAGGGATACTTACACTTAGTTATTTGTTTCATCAACGGAAAAGGATCCTCGAGAAAATAAGGCGAATCGGTAATCTTATAAAGTCCGACGGAATGTCCAGTTAGATAACATTACGTAATGAAGATGTAAGCTATAATTTTGAAATGAAGAGTTAGCCTTCGGCACAAGTACCTACCACGAAATTCACTGTAACCAGAGAGCGACCTAATTCTGTGGCTCTCTGTCGTTCCTCCTCTTCATTATTAATCATCGCCATCGTCATTATTATAACCGAGTCGTTCAGTTTGTATATCGCCTCATAATCCAGTTCATTCGAGGATTTATCGAAAAGCATCGTTCGGGAAATCCCGACTGAGGGCCAGATGGGAGCCCCGTCGTACAAATTTCCTCCTTCTCGGAGCACGTGTAGTGCCAAACCACCCACATATTTCGTGACCCCTTCTTCCCCGAATCCACGTGGCTTTCCTTGGCGGCGATGGACCCCCCCCCCTACTTCCACCTAATCGTGGCTCCCGAGCGAACATCATTACCATCAATTACTTTGAACTAGTGGATCGAGGCCTTGAACAAACATAAAAGAATCAATTTCAGATCTCAGACACTCTGTAATTAAAAAAGGTCATGAACAGCAACATGAGAGATACTTTTTAAATGGCTTAATTTATGTTGAATTGTTCGATTCAGGAATTTTTAAATGGCTCGACCAAAACGATCCCACAACCTTTCTTCTTTTCCTCCCGTTTTTGATAATTTGCCCGAAAATTCTATTCGAATTCAATTGGCACCAGTGTCCTTGTCCGTTCAGAAATGAGAGACGTTTCATAAAGAAATAAATTTCCATTTTCACACCGTACCCCAGACATCTTAAATTCCAAATGAAAATTCCACAGCCTGGGCTAGTACCAGGAGCCTTCGGCCAATAAGCCACTGTGGAAGGGTAGTCCAACACCAGGGACAGCACAAAATGGTAAGCTAAGTAAGCGTTGCACAGGGGTGCATTGTAGGATGGGGTGCTAAATAAGCGTCGCATATTTTAGAGGTTATATACAGGGCGTCCAAAAGGTCTTTTACAAACTTTACATGCTGGTCTGTCAGACCATAACGAACAAGTTTTATATAGGAAGTTTGTCTGAAAATCAACCGTGGGGTGCTACAGTAACATGACCAACAGACAAAAAAGTTAGCCTGACTTTATTAACAAAAACAGCAGGCCCGTAGTCGGCAACCAACCCATTATGGAAAAAGGTCCAACTCGGTGGAATTTTTGAAAATCGACCCCCCCCCCCTCCCCCAAGATAACTGCCTGGCTACGGCCCTGAACAGGTGTGTGTGTTTAGTACATTGCCGACTGATGTGGCTGCTTATTTGGAAAGCTCCAGTCTGACTTAAATCTGCAGTGCAATTGTCCAAACAATATATAACTTGGCAGATGTCTGTTTTGGAAGCACTCTTGGTACATGCGTCTCGCTGCTTGTCCATTTGCCATCCAAAGATTATGGATGTGGCGTCACCTGACCTCAGTCAACACCTTCTATATACAAAGCTTTGGCAGAGAAGCCTACAATGTCATAACAGTAATCGGTGAACAAACAATGCTCTCTAGAATATTCATAGCAATGGCAGCCTCCTAGAAGTGTTCATGTATCTACTAGAGTAAGCTGCAATAGTTTTAGCAACCTTGGGATGCCTTGAGAAAATAAATCTTAAAAACCGAATTATATGAGGGAAAGTTGGTAAGTAAGTTACAAATAGATGTAGAAATGAAACAAATAAAGAGTACGGATTTAAAAACTACGTTGAGGCACTTGTCCCATTGTTTCACAAGCCCCTCAAAATCAGCAGCATAAAATTCCTTTTGTACAGCTTCACAGTCAGAAAGTATTCACCCGAAAGATCATGTTTGAGATGCTGTGGAAGTTCAACTGAGAAGTCCTCAAACATCCTCTGGATAGCTCCGACCTTCTTCCAAGCAATTTTCATTTGTTCATCCCTATTAAACATCCCTTTCAGGAAGTTTTCGCCTGGTTCTGAAAGCAGCTCAAAAGAATTTTATGCTGCTGATTTTGAGGGGCTTGCGAAATATGGGAGAAGTGCCTCAACATATTTTCATGTGGAAAAATCAAAGTTTTCGAATCAGTACTCTTATGTTTCATTACTTACAGACTTCCCCTCATAAAATTCAAAAACATAAGATTTAAATTTTTATGTAGAATGTCAGAGAAGATACATTAACATGTGTAGCGATCGGAGGCTGCCATTGCTATTAATACTCAAGCCCCCTCTAGCGAATGTCGTTTGCTCACTGCCTCCCATACAACGTCATAGACTTCTGTGCCGAGGCCTTGTGTTTTAGAAGATGCTGCCTCAGTCCGTTAGATTTCTTCTTATCGGGTCACGTGAAGGATAAGGTCTATAAGACAAACCCTAAGACCTTGGGCGAGGTGCAAACATATATCGAGCGTGAAATTTTGCCTATTCCAGCAGAAGTTCTCACAAAGATTGATGCAAACACATTATTCTGTTGTTACATAAATATCATTTCATTTGCACTGTAATCAGCTTAGCTTGAACTAGCCATGTGCTTATTTGGTAGTGAGGTTTTCGACCACTTTGTACATGCCAAATAGGATAAAACAGTTTTTAGAGAAATTTACATGAACCAGTAGCATAACAGACAACATCCAGGCAGTTGAGAATATCATTAAACACAATCCAAAAAGATCGGTCCGCAAAACACAAGGAGACATACCAAAACAAATTCCTGACCTCACACTTTAATCTCCTGCAAGAATACTTTAACTGTTACCGTTTGTCTACTACACCCTATAACAATCTGTATAAAAAGTTAAAAATACCGTATCGAATCTAGATTTAATTGACTTTAAATGAGAATGGTCTGTGCTTTCCATTGTTTACATCTGCTACAAGCCAGCAAAGATTGACACTTTGCCCTGTATGAGTAATATATCCTCAATACAAACTAAAAAATGAAAAGCACACCAAATATACAGATCATTCTCATCTAAAGACAATGGTAGCGCAGACGTAAACTGGGTACAAAAAGCAAAACTAGCAGTTCTCCCAAAAACCTGCATAAATGTGTTGTAAAGTTTCCATCTCCTTTACTAAATGTTGCAATACAAAGACCTCTCTCAAATATATTATATGCTCCATCATTAGCATCAGGACCGTTTCTACATTTTGTGAACTGGAAAAGCAAGGGCCTACAAGTTGGATTTTTTTTTTAAGACGTTTCCAGTTTTAAGAAATCATCTGTGCCACTATCATGCGATTGAATTTTTTTTTGCGCTTTGCAGGGCCCTGCACAACCACACAGTTCACACATCCATGAATACAGCCTTGATTAGCATATTGAGAAAACATTCCCTCTTCCTGCAGAAGATAGAGGCTTAGCCTTCTTAAATGTGATATGGGGCTTGTCTAATAATACCAAATGTAACTAACTGCAGCCGACCGAGTCACATAGTATGAACATTTTTGGTCAAAGGGATTTATTAGAAACGCATGTTTAATCAATATGGTTGGTCGCAATAGACATTTCCAAATTGAAAAAAATTTAATAACATTAAAACAAAGTAGTTTCACAAATTAAAATTATAGAAGTGAAAATATTAAAAATTAAAAAAATCTTGGCTAGTGTCAACAATTTTTACGAGCTTCCAATTTCAGTGGGTTCACGTACGATTTTAACTTTTGGGTGTTATGAACATTTTTAATTCATTTAAAACTTTCATTTCTCAATTTTCATTAAGAAACTTGTGTTAAATAACAATGACATGATAGAAGGCGGCGATTTGAATAGAGTCCAGCATTTCCTAATGTGCATATCGCCATGTTATATAGACTTCAATTGTAAATATTAACTGCCCCTGTAAAATTTTCGGTCAGCCGCAGTCAGTTTTCTGGTTGCTAAGCTTAAGACTTTGAGGACAGCTTGGGCACAACTGGTAAGACTAATTATTGTATTTTACGGTAAATAGGCTGCAGCGTAACTACTAAATTGAACATGTTTGCCTGTGCAGCATAACTAATGCTGCAAGCAATCTATTAAATTAATTTTCTGAATAAACATGCACATATACAGGGTGTTCAAAAAGTCTGGTATCATGGCAGATATCTCAAAGCTGCTAGGTAGGAGAGATCTGATGAGTGTGGTTTACAGGTATTAGGGGGCTGGGAAATCCATTGCCGCACTCAAATTTGACTTTGACCCCACAATTTAAGGTCATCCATTTGCTAACTTGAAAACTATTAAAGATAGAGAAAAATTTCCAATGGCTACCTTGTAGAGCAACACCACATTAGTCTGAAAAAGTTTTTTAATCACACCTTTCCCCTTGAAAGATTGAGAAAATGGGCGAGAAAGTCACTCAAGGTCAGCAGGGCTGGCCAGGTTGACTGAGGTTTCTAACACATTTGAATTGCAGTGAAGCACACCATTGGGAATTTACTTTCCTTGGGTGACTCTTTCTCACCCATTTTCTCAAAATCTTTCAAGGGGAAGGGTGTGATTAAAAATTGTTTTTAGACTAATGTGGTGTTGCTCTACAGGGTAGCAATCGGAAATTTTTCTCTATCTTTAATAGTTTTCGAGTTAGCAAATGGATGACCTTAAATTTGTGGGTCAAAGTCAAATTTGAGCGGGGCAATGAATCCCCCCCCCCCCCTCCTATTACTCAAACCACACTCTTCAGATTTTGCCTACCTGGCAGCTTTGAGATATCTGCCATGTTACCAGACTTTTTGGACACCCTGTATAACAAAATCTTAATTATAAAATTCGTTATTCTTATGCGATGAAAAGTTGTTTTGTCTGAGTGAATTTCGTCTGGTTATAGATTCTAATTATCCGACAATTGTAACTAAATTTTATTACCGTATATATTCTTCTATAAGCCGAAATTTTCTTTCAAAATATGACCACATATTTCTTTAAAGTGAATTAGGATAGATTGATTCTTGGAGAAGGAGGGGGGGGGGGTGCGACCTACCCAATGCTGCGGCCAAACTAGCGTTTTTTGTTTAAGAAAATGATGAATTTCAGCACTGCGGCCTAATTACCGTAAAATACGGTATTGTGATCAGTATTATTAGACAGGACCCTAGTCTCCTTGTGAAAAGGATGCAATCACAGTGCATCTATTTTATCTTAGTGTGTGACCTTGTCTGAGCAACATCATAGTTCAAATCCAGCCACTCACATAGGGAACTAGCCTCATAGTATGATAAATTAAAAAATCTGATTTTAAGATTTATATTTCCAGAATTATGTATAGTTAAAACAGTATCTAAAATAATTTGTGGATGCAAAACCAAGCTGAATTATTGCAGAGAACGCAAGTTAAAGCAACACGATATGCTTTATTATAGCTGGCACGTTTCCGTAGCCTATGAAAAAGACAGGTCCCGGCGCGGAAAAATCACCTGACCATGGTAGGCTGATCAACAATCCAACCTTCATTGTTTTCAACAAAAGAAAAAATACTGCTTCTTAAAATCCAAGATGGAAACAATGATTACATTGTTATTCGGCCCAAGATGATCAGGTGACTTTTCCGCGCCGTGGCCTGTCTTTTTCGTCGGCTATGGCACGTTTCAATATTACATCATCATCGACGGACCAATTGATCTAGTACATTGAATCTAGATCTGCTGCGTGAAATATGTTCGGACTTTCATGTCCAAATGGTAGTGATCTAGATTCGAATTAAACCAACAGTCTCCAAACTTGATTGATGCTGTTAACGTAGATTCGTTCCTTCCCACAATCCCTTGCACCAAAATGGCGTCCCAAGAAATCGATCAACTCATGGTTTGAAGAAGAAACCAAACTTTTAATCAGCTTGGCTAGATGGATTGAGACAAAAAAGAAATTCATCCATATACAAAGACTTACACCTGTTGACTATAATGAACAATTGGAGTTGTAAAACTTGGTTGAGATTAAAGTACGAGGTCACTAACATAAGTGCGAGGCCTGTCTTTCTCGTTGGAAGAGGAAAGATCACCTGACCATCGGAGTCCGAACAATAATCTAACTTTCTTTGTCTCCATCTTGGATGTAAACAATGAGTGTTTTTCCGATTGTTGGAAACAATGAAGGTTGGATTGTTGTTCGGAACCAGACGGTCAGGTAATTTTTCCGCTTCGAGGCCTTCTTTTTCATTAGCTTTCCGTAAGTGCAAACACTATGGATCCAAAAATAATTTACTTTAATGAATCCAGTTTGTAAGTAGATAGACTATCTAGTTCTATAATGCGAACGGAGTATTAACTTGATGATGATGTAATATCGAAACATATTGGCTACAATAAAGTATACCCCCATTGCTTCATCCAGTTCAGTTCTTTGTAATATTTCTTAGCAATAATAGACCCATAATGGGTATCGTAGAAGCTGAATTAGGTTAACATGAATTAAAGGTGATCTTGATTAGAGGCTATAAGTTAATACTTTCGTTACCCATGGAAACAGACTCGCACGCCAAGATATAGTAGACGCACTGTAACTCCTTTACTTTTTTCAGGTCATGCTCCCTCAAAGAGCTCTGCCTTTCTGGTGTTTCTTCTTTTTCTTCCAGAGAATTGGAAATGGCCTGTTACTCTCTGGGAAGAAAAGTTCTCTAATGCTGAATTTGGTTATCTCAAAAAATTTCAAAAAAAAAAAAAAAGAAGCGCAGTTTCGTATTTATTTTTCTTGTGAAGCATTGATTTTATAAAAAAGTTATTCAACATTTTTTAAATAATAATTATGACGTTAAACGTTATATAAAAAAAAAAAAGAATTCCTAATCTTCATCCCAATGTTCATTCTGTTTTGGCTTTGGTCCACCAGCAGCCTTGGCCAAGATTATCTATATCATAAGCAAACAAATAAGATATCAATACATTCAAATTGACATTTTTTAAAATATTTTTTTTCTTTCAAGCAGCAATTTTCAACTCACCTGATCAACTTTTAAAATGGTACATGCCACGGAAGTTGCATATTTCAGGCCCCAAAACTTAGTAAGATACAGGTCTAGAATGCCCGATTCAGTTGCATCTTTAACAGCAGCAGTTTCACTCTACTCCGCAAAAAATAAACAAAAACCTTCAAATTTATGGTAGTGCCAATGACCATTAAATTTTTAGAATAATTACGACTACCTTCAGTCAAATAAATACAGAGAATTGTTCAATGAAACATGAAATGATGGTTTAATCATCCAAATATACAAGGTACGTCGAAAAAATTCGATGAATGGATGGACATCTCAACAATAATGTGAGGTAAAAATGCAGCTACGCGCATATGTAGGGAGAGACCAATGAGAGATGATGCGTAGCAAGAAACGCAAGAAACCGACGCAGATTAGTCTTCTTTCTACAGCCAGTCGAAAGGCATGTGCACGAAAACTCACCTCAAATGGAAGGACAAACAGTCAACGAAGCTGTTTTGAATTGCTTATGGCTGCCATTCAACTTTTTCGCCCACGGATGTACAGCAGTGATGCATGACAATGCATGCTCACATACTGCCATCCGTGTATGCAACTTCTTGGCCTAACGCCATGTAACTGTTATCGCACATTCATTGTATTCGCCTGATCTGGCGCCTGCAGACTTCTTTTGTTCCCTCGCCTCAAGGGGGTCCTGAAGAGCACATGTTTTGCAAACTTACGACGTGTGACATCTGTGCTTCGATCGATCCCAAAAGAGGCTTTCGCTGGCGCATTCAAGCAGCGTTATTGACGATGTCAAAAGTGTATTGTGTCCAATGGATGTTACTTTGTTTTATGCTTCCATTCATCGAACTATTTAGATACACCTTGTATTGTGTCGCCTTCAAAATAGATCCCATTTGATGCGATACTCTGAAGCCAACTAATACTCTAGTTGTCGAAATGCTTCTTATACGCACTTTTCGGTAAGGACTTCAGCATTTCTACAAATTTGGTTTATGCCTGCAGTAGACTCAAAATCCATGAAGAGATAATTTGAGTTCGGGAAACAGCAAAGAGTCACAAGGGACCATATCTGGCAAATACGGTGCTTGGTCAATGAGATTCAGTAAGTTTTTGGTCAAAAATTCACATACGAGGGTTTATATGTGGGATGTCTCATTATCATAGTACTAAAACTGTCTCATACTTAAAGCACTAGCTAGAATCAAGATGAAAAATGAAAGGAAAAATTGCCTGACCTATAAGCTGGGTGCATACCCTATAGGGAGTGCAAGTGTGACGTCAATCCTTGGAATTCTTCAGTCACGTGACTCGATTTGGTTCCAAACAAGTCTTCTCGCTTCGGGATTTAACATGGTTCCAACGTAGGGATGGAATAAAATCGCTTTGTATAAGCTCAGTGTTTATAATACATTTAAGATGTGAAATTGTTTAGTTCCTCACTGCTCAAGAAGGAGCCAAAACAGCGATTTAGACATCTATCGTTTTCCCAAAGAAAGAAAGATCCGCCAACGATGGCATTCTTTTGCTAAGTGATTAAAAGTGATTAAAAAGCGTTCTAATATTAATGTATAAATTATATAATGGTATTAAATGTCTTAATAATAATATAAACTACACAAATTAACATAATAATTTAAGAGATGTCATTTTTACTGGCCGCCCGTTTCAACGTTACTAGTACGTATATTGCGTGGTTCCAATGTTTGGAACCAGCGATCCCATTTCCTAGGCTCTCGGCCCGTTCACCGCACAAATGACGTCAGCTGTGACGTAGTTACTTGCACTCCCTATATGTAATTGGGCCTTTACTTTGACTATTTAGCAATTTTTAGGACTTTGGAAACAGTTTAGCTATACTAGCGTCTGTGGTGACTCAGTTAGTAGAGGCGAGGAGTTAAAAAAATTTTTCATTTCATTTTTCATCTTATTTAATTCCTAAAGTTGAGGCATAGCTTCAGTTTCCAACCGTTGACTTTATTATCAGCAGCCATGGTTGTACAACATAAAAAGGTGTGAATGGATCCGTGACAATATATCCCGATCTTGTGCCATCTTTCTTAAGCTTTAATGACAACATTTCCTTCACTATGTCGATGTTGTAGGTCAATCGAATTGAGGCAATTCTTGGTTTAATCATCTATATTTATTTTGTCGCCACTTTTTGATGAGATACTGATGCCAACGAATAATCAAAGCACATCCTATAGGCACTTTCCAGTATGGCCCTTCAGCACCTTCTGTGAATTCTGGATTAAAACAGTCTTCCATAAAGTGGTCATTTGAGTTTAGGAGACAGGAAAAAGCCACATGGCCCCATATCTAGCAAATATGGTGCTTGGTCAATAACATTTGTTGTGTTTTTTGGTTAAAAATTCGGGTAAAAGGGTCAATCGATTGGGCTACGCATTATCATGGTGAAAAGTCCAAAAACTGTTCTTCCACAAATCTAGCCATTTTCAACGCTCCAGCACAAGAAATTTTGTTGGCAATTCAAAAGATGAGGCAGACTCTGTTAGATATTTTTATCCATTTCATAAATGGCAGAGCATACTTGAGGTCAACAAAAACACCAACAGCTGTAAACAAAATGATTAAAAATTGCTCCCAAATCTCTACACGACAATTAAGGCCATTGCAGAATGTTTGCCGGAGCAGTTATACATTCAGTTCATTCCATGCGGCTTTTGGAGTTTGAATCAAGTTGGAATTTTCAGAAGTTGTCTATACCCTGTCTCAAGTATAGATGAGAGTGACATCACAAGTGAAGCAGTGACAGTTCGTCCACATGAAGAAATAGTTTGAATATATTTCTTTATAAAAAGTTCAAAATTTCTGTCTGCAATCATGTTTTTCTCCTCGATATAATAAAAAAATCATAGAGCAAGCAGATAGAAAAGTCATTTGACAAAATTAAAAAAAAAAAAAAAAAAATTAACGGCGGAAGGATACGATGTTGTGTACTATTTCTGATAAGCGATGCTTTTCGGTGACATCACTCTCAACTGAAGCTGAGACAGGGTATAGAATGTAGCCATATCAGCTGGGAGTGAACATTTCTCCAGTCCCAGAATCCTTACAAATGTTTATAACCCACTTTCATCAGTCAACTGGGCCATATTGAATGTCTTCCTCCAGATAACATTCTCCATGCAGGTGTGCCTAGATGAAAACATGACTAAGTATTTTTTTCTAGTTTTCCCTAATACATGATGTCAAGAAAGCAACAACGACTAATGAAAGAATGAGTCACCCAACAGCCAATCAGAGCAGGGTTCATCTAGAACCTGGTTATTTCTGGTGAATATAAAACGACTCCGAATTTCAACATGTGCAGCTTTGTGATACCTGGAATGCAGCACAGTTGCTTCAAGCCTAAAAGATGCCGATTCTGCAGCGATTTTTAAGTATCTCATATTGCTGTAGTCTTACTCCCAAAAAATTTTTTTTCATTTCTTTTACAAGTGCTTTATGAAAAATGCCTGGCATTTAATTTGACTGAATGTATGCTTCTGCTAACAGTCAATTTTACCTCAATGTCTACACCAATATTTTTCCTGCCTTCATTATGTGCAGCATACAATTTTGAGATCACTTCAGTGGCCTAATTAAAATAAAAATGATCATATTAGATGATTAAAAACCACATACAATATTTTCTAATAAAGCATTAATCGATTAAGTTGTTTACCTTGACACCTGCGTTTTCAGACAGAGTCTTGGGAATAACTTCCAATGCCTCAGCAAATTTTTTAATAGCATATTGCTCAAGACCCGGACAAGTCTATAGGAAAATAACAGACAAATCGTAAAACTATTCCTGAAAACATACAAAATTAAAATTATAAAGTCTGACCTCTCCATAAGAAGTAATCTGTCGGGCCAATTCTATTTCAGTCGCACCAGCACCAGGAAGTAATTTACCATCCTGAAAAAGAAAGGAAAAAAGTTTAACTTGAGAAATTTATTTGTTTTTTTTTTTTGTTTTTTTTTTTTGGGGGGGGGGGTTTAGTGCCTTTATGAAATCAACTTTTTATTTATTTATTTATTTATTTATTTAAAGAATAATTTTTAC
>JAHWFO010045454.1:6762183-6894495 GCA_023313115.1 Rhysida immarginata | reverse complement strand
TTTATTTATTTATTTATTTATTTATTTATTTAAAGAATAATTTTTACATTGAGCCCGATCCGGAGCCTGTATGGCCAACAGGCCGATGTGGTCTCCGGAGGAATACTAATTTATAGTTACCAGTTTTTGGATTACAATATAAACTGAAAGACAGTATATTATTGCACTAGTTGTGCCCACGGCTTTGCTAACGCAGAACTCAGTGCAAAAAAAAAAAGTTCAAAAACTGCAGCCAAAGGACAAAACCTAAACAACAACAACAACCAATACACAAAGGAAAATTCGAAGTCCGTAATTTGCCACCTTCAAAGAGTATCAAAACCGGAGTAAGGGTTGCCACTTCGTCTAATTATTAATTTCTCCATCTAGTCTAATTAATAATTTTTTAGAGACATTAACATTTTCATTGAAATTTAATTTTTCTTTTAAATTAAGCATTTCTTATTTTGCAAATAGACTTTCTTCAAAATCATGATGTCTTTTTACAAAGGCTGGCATACTTTCTGAACCATCCTGTTATGGCCCCCCTTAATCCATGGTAGTAGGAGGACCAAGGATTTTGAATTGTTTCTGAAATCGAAGCCTTCAAAGTGACTTGTGAGTCCCGCAGTAACAGCTGCAACACCAGCGAATGGCTGTTTGAAACTGGAGTACGGAGAAATAAGAGCAATACGGGAGCCTCCAGCCCAACACCGGAGAGGTGGCAACCCTTGTCGTAGAATTCTTTTATGAAGTATAGTTTTAACTTCAAAAGGAAAAATTTAACCACAGCGCGTTTAAAACACTAAAACACTCATGCGACATCTTTTGGCAAGCTTTTGAACATCGCATGGTTCCAGTGTTTGTGTTTTCCCGTGGGAATGTGACATTTTCCTGCAGGAAAAAGTAGCCTAAATGTTGACCGATATACGCTACAACTATATTAAGTTTTTAGGTATAGCCATCATGTACTTCATTTGTATTTGTCTCATTCTCATAGCATTTCTGGAGTCCTGAGAAAGATTTCACCTCTTTCTGGAAGGCATATCTCTTATCTGGCGACATCTGTTGGCAAATTTAAAAACTCACAGCGACATCTGTTGGCAAGTTTAACTACCACTCCACGGTGCAGTTTTGGAATTTTTCTGTGGGAATGAGGCATTTTCACACAGAAAAAAGTACCCTAGTTAAAGACCCTGACTGCAAGCTAAAACCATGCTAAGTTTCATCAAAATCTGTCCAGTAGTTTTTGTATGATGCCTGAACAACCATGGACATGCAATCACGGACTGAATGATTTTGACTTTCACCTTCCCTTTGGGATACAGTTTCTCCATCTGTTGTGCTCATTTGTCCTTTGTTATAGACAATGGCCCGATATTGCAGTTTCCATTGTAACAACAAACTTTCCATTGCTACATACCTCTTTACTTCTCCCCTCAGCGTTGTAGGTCAATGGTTTCCAAGCTCTTGTTTAAGGAAACCAAACGATGTGTAAGGGTGAGATATCTGTGGACTTGACCAGGACAGATGAACATAGGATCAACTTGATTTCGGTTCTTATTTCTTTTTTCTGCATAGCGCAACAGTGAAGAACGCTATATCAACGTTCGTTATACAGAGATCCTACTGTACCTTCTGTTGGAAGTAGGCAGAGCTGACATTAACATCAGTATCTACCATGTGCACCCTCAGCTTACTAGGAGTGCAATATGAAACTGCAACCATAAACCCTTTGGTTGGTTGGTTGGTTTGGTTTATTTGGTATTAACGTCCGTTTCAACTACCATGGTCATTTCAGGATGGCGTTATAGGGGCCACAAATTTTGCCTCGCAAGGGTTCTTTAACATGCAGCCGGCAAACGACTACACGGAACCAACGGCTTTACTTCCCTTCCGAAGGAAGTGCGTGATCTCAGGATTTTCCCCCTGAAAAAATCCTCGTCGTGCTCGGCCAAGTCGAGCCCGCGTACTTGGGCATCAGAGGCGATCACGAAACCACTGAGCCACCGAGGCCGATATAAACCCTTTGGAAAATATTTTGCATCATTGGTTGGTGAAAGCAGCCCATCCTTTATCATTGAAGATCGCGACTTATTGCGTGTCATTGAATATACCCAACCCTCACTAAGGTGATCATCTATTGCTACCTCTCATGTGCAAGGTACCCTTTTTAAGTTTTCTAGTTGGTAAAGCGCTTGTATATGTGCCATTCTGTCAGACAATGACCATGAGCCTTACGCCCGACATTGCAGTTTCAAGTTTTCTCGAAAGATACATCCAGCACTTCATTGAGACATTTTCAGCTTCTTGGCTGTGTGGGTGGATTTTCATAGAGAGCAAGCCTTCTGATTACTAGAGAACAACTAAAACCTGTGTCAGAAAAGGGTGCATATGTACACTCCCTAAAACATGTTCAATTTTGCTGCCCTCATTTCAGGTTTAACCTATGAGCTAACTGCAGTAGAAGTCTTGTACAGTGCATATGCTTATTCTTCATTGTTAACTGCCTGAATCTTCTGCAATGTACCCCCCCCCCCTCATAGATCCCCTTCCTCACATAAATGCAGTTTTTGAATTTTTTCTTTAAACGAGATTGCTAACCAAGAACATTTAAGAACGGAAATTTACTTACTCGTGTTAACCCCTTAAACATGTTGACTCCGTCATCAATGGCCCTTTCGATGTCATCCATTAGGTTATCAGTCGACCCTCTAATAACAATTGTGGCAATGCGAGATTCCGCTTTTTCTATAAAATTTAAAAGAAAATGAAAATTATACAGAAAAATATAAACATTTTTTTTGCTTAAAAAGAAAAAGAAATAGATGCCAGCCAACCTTGTTTGAAGATAACAACCGAGGTATCTCCAATTTCATCGACGTAAACACTGTCACAATATCCAAGCTCCTCGGCAGTTGGGGGTGTCTGAAAATTCGAATGAGACATTTGGAATCAAAAACAAGTAAAGCAAAACAATCCTTAAAATTATTCATATACCGTAAATATTCTACTATAACGCGACCTCTTGTATAACGCGACTCCACTTTTTCGGCCCAAAAAAATCGGCAAAAATCCTACCCTCTTGTATAACGCGACCCCCATTTTTGATTCCTCGCGAGAAATAAAATGTACAAACTTATACAGAAAAAAAATCGATGTTGTTAGATGTTGGCGACGAGTAATTCGAATAAAAAGTGAATTAATATATTGTATAATGAACTGGACATTATATGCAATGTAATTAATGTATAATACACGGCAAATTCGTCTGAATGTCATCAGCACAGAAAGCGATTTCGACAAAAGCAACTGCCTCAACTTCGAGGCAGTCTGGAAGTTTATAGCCCTACATTGATAGGGAAAGCTTTCTCACTCGGACATCGACAAAAAAACACAACAGTACATCAATTTTCTTAATAAAAAGACAAGTAATCTTTATTCAGTTTAATATTTTCACTACATAATATTTTCTTGTAGGCTTTGGTTCGAGGCAGTTTGGAAGTAGGCCTATTTATCAATGTTTGGGAGAAGTTATTATCGATGTTGTTAACGATGTTGTTATTATCGACGATCGGCCGCAGTCGTCGGAGGGCTGATTTTTATCCTCTAGTATAACGCGACCCAGCAAATTTAGATGCTTTTTTAGGCCAAAAAAATTCGCGTTTTAGTAGAATATTTACGGTACATTCTGAGCCAACAGCCATGGGACAGCTGTATGCAAATTGAACACTGCCGTCATCTACACATGACGACATGGACAAACCCAAAACACCATATACCGTATTTATCCGAACATAAGCAGCAATTTTTTTCAAAAAAAAAAATGCTCTAAAATCTTTGAAACGTAAGTCGGCTTATATTCGGGTAAATGCGGTAATAGTTGTGCCCATAAACATTTGTGCTACTTTATCCCTGATATTGTGATCATGGCAAAGCACGAATGAGTTCCATTTGAGTTCGAACGTGGTGTGATAGTGAATGCTGCATGGGATGTCATTTTGGAGGTTGTTCAGGAATTCAAATCCCCCAATCCTGGAAGGCATTACCACACATCGCAGACAATGCAATGGTCGACTGCTCTCCAATCGTGACACTGGCATCCATTCTAACTGACAAGCCACAACATATGAAATCACTGCCACATTCAATCTACATGGGTTCTCCAGCCACCAGACCCCTGTACAGCAGATTTGTGTCATGTTCTCTAATATCCATGGCTTATGATAGCAAAGCCCCACCAGAGTACCACTGCTAACAGAATAACACCAGACAAAGCATCTGAGCTTTCGAACATGTTACATGCATCTTGAAGATTGAAAATGGATAGTGTGGTACGACAAATCACGATTCAAGTTAGATCGGGCTGGCAGAAGAGTCTGGGTGCAGAGATCCCTTGATGCAATGGACCCAAGTTGTCAATAAGTCACCATGCGGTATGTTGGTTGTTCCATACTGGCGCAGGGTGCTTTTGCGTACCATACCTTGGGTCCGTGGTCCTCCTAGACACATGACTGAATGGTTCCCACTACTTTGAGCTACTGGGTGACCACATATATGGGGGATCTTCCAGCAGGATGTCGAGCCTAAGTTGTGCAGAACTGGTTTGAAGAATATTCAGGAGAGTTCCAACAAATGGTATGACCAGCTTGCTCCCAGACATGTACCTCATTAATCACTTATGACACGTTGGAGAGGTCCCTTCACACCTAAGACCCGTCACCTACCAATATTAAAGATCTGTGAGTGAGACTCATGAAGGCAAGGCTCAAAATCTTGCCAAAGAGCTAGTCTCTTGTGAAGTTGATGCCATGTAGAGTTTTGCTCTTTCTTGATTCAAAGAGGGTCTGACATGTTACTGAGCAGTAAATCCCATACTTTTGGCCTTTGAGTATATAATTGAATGTAAAACTCCGTATAAAATAAAATTCCATAATAGAATATTAAAAAAAAAGAGAGAGAAAGAAGTTAAATTATCTAACAAAACACGATTTGATTAAATTTATTACTAATTTATTGCTTCAAAATGTAATGAGAACCTACCAGGCGAGGAAGTGCTGTTGCATTAATGGCTTTGCACAGGCGCCGCACATCAAATTTTGAATTCAAACGGACTCCCATTATATTGTATTTGTTCATGTAATGAAGTGCCATTTCTCCAAATTTTCCACCAGATACAACAACAGTGCAGCCCGTGTCAGCTATGGCTTTTATTTGCTAAAATCATGAAAAATTTATAATAATATTACAAAGTTTTAAAGTTAACAATTCTACACACGAGTAAGTTTATCATGATGTAATTACAGTTAGGATTACATCCGAGATAAAATCTTCGCTATGGCCACAATAGAGTTTTTTCCCCACAGCTTACTGTAGGAATAAACTGCTTGAAAAAATGGCCTGCAGTTTAGGTGTGGCAGTTAGCTGCAGGGAAAACAGCCAATTAAAATGCTACAAGTACAGTATGACCAAAATTATACAGTACTGAAGTGAAAAGACAAAATAATTACCTTGTTGCCTGAAAGAAATTATCATACACACTATTAACATTTTGATTTACCACAGTATGCATAATTCTTGGAATGTGCACCTGCCTCGTTGTAGACACTGTTCAAATCATTCCTACAAGTTCCCAAATATGGGGCAAGTCAAAATGATGGACCCGATTTCAGACATTTATTCTGGGATGTCTAATGAACATATCGTAATGCGAGACATGTGCTTCGAAAGGTTAACTTTCACAGTTTAGTTTCCATGCAGTGTTTTCACTTTCTACTGCTAAGGGTCAGCAGTGAACGGTTAAAGAAAATGGTTAACTGTAGAACAGAGATCGTTCTGTGTGCTGTACCCCATGTGATTTCTTCCTGTGGGGGTTCGTAAAGGATCATGTATACGTACCACCACTGCCAACAACATTGGATGACCTGCATGCCTGCATCACTGCTGATATTGACTGTGACATGCTGCAAAAGGTTTGGCAAGAGATAGATTATCAGCTTGATGTGCGTTAGGTTACGCAAGGCGCTCACATAGAACATGTGTGATACTATATGACGTGATGTGTTTGAAGTAAACTTAGAATGTTTCCCTTTCGTACCACATGTCTCCCAATACCATATGTTCATTAGATTTCACAGAATAAACTTCTGAAATCGGGTCCATCATTTTGACTTGTCCTGTATATCTGGGAATAAAAGTTGCTATAGATTCCTGCAAAGGGGGATGATTTCTTGCATTACACAAGGCATAGCTTATGGCAGATCTTCACAGTTGAAAATGCCCTCCTTTAACATTCCCCCACAAGTAAGCATCAGGCGGCATAAGATCGGGGAAATGGGACAGGTATAGGAAGTCAGTCCTGAGGTGAGTCGTCCTGGTAATTTTTTGTGCAGATTCTCGAAGGCCCTATCTGTTGATACCAGTCTCGTCATGTAAAGGCCCCTTATACGACATAACCTCCAATACTAAAACGATTCGACCACCGTGCTCGTTTTCAGGTGAGCACTGCCACCCTCATTCTTGATGAAATAGAGGCCTATTATACCATGTGCTGTGACAAAGACACATGGGCATGCGAGACACGCCACACGAGTTTCAGTTTCAGTATTGTATAATTTGGTGCATACTGCATATGCTATTTTTTTTCTTTGTTGTGTCAGCAATCACCTCCCAAAAATTTGTCCCCATAGCTTCTTAACATCTTGTTAAAAAAAATGCACTAAAAAATCTAAATCCCCTCACCTGTTCCAACATGCTTTCTTCTCCTTTGCTGAAATTCAGGAGTTCTTCAGCCGTATGAATTAAAACTGTGCCCTAGGATTACACATTTACTTCAATAATTTGCTCACGAAGAATAAACAAGAGAGTTTGCCGATTCTCTTTTGAACGAAATATTATCAGAAATCAATTTCAACTTACCTTAGTCTCTGTTTGCATCGAATCTACAGGGCAGCTGTAGACAGCTATCTTGGCAGATTTCGCTTTCTGTACATAACCTTCAACTTGACGCTTGAAAACCATGCCCTGAACAACTTCAGATTTATGTACTCCAGATCCCTATAGTATAACATGGCAAAAGTACAGTGGTAGGTAATTAGAAATTAAAACTCGGAATGAAATGCCAAGTTAGAAAGAGACAATGCTCTGTTTAATCTTAAATAGAAATTTAAGTTTAAAGTGAACAAAACATTTACCAATATCTTGCACACTCTCACACTGTCCACATTGAAGCTTATCTTTTCTGAGAGAATAGACACTATGGAGGGATAGACAGGGGGGATATAAATGAATATTTGCCAACAAAGTTTAAAAGGCAACTTTCTCAAATAAGCAAATGATGTAATGAACAGAACACTTAATACCACTGGAAATCCTAACTCACCACATGCGGAAGTTATAAGCTTAGCAAGGAAATCTTCATTTCCATACTGCTTACTCATGACAGCTGAACGAACACCTTTTAAAATTTCAGGATCTTCGTGGTTTTTAGCGCAGCAACAACTAACGGCTGAAATATAATAACAAACACAAATACTTTTTTAATTTGAAATTAAAAACTGACAACAAAGGGGAAGGGGGGGGGGAGTTATTGCAAAATCACACAGTCTAACCCTGTTATTATGAAACCAGTCCCCTTGCATATTTCTATATAAAATTAGTTGTCTAATTTTTTTTTTTTTCCCCCTACCAAAGTCCAGATACAGCTTTTTGCAAAGACTTTAGTGCAATTTTCATTTACATTAAGGCAGATTTCACTAGATTAAGGTAGTTTTCATTCGGTTAAGGCAGTTTGCATTTAGAAAACGGCAGGTTTCTTAAACATTAAGGCAAAGAATATACTAATTAATCAACGCGTTTACTTTTTACAGTAAGTATAATACCTAACGTTTTACCAACAAATACGATAATACAGTAAACGATTATGAAATGTCGGCATGTAACAACGCTGTAAAATAAGGGCAAATCCGCCCAGTATGCCTCGCACAAGCAAGCACTACGTAAACAGTTAAATATAAAATACATAAAGCTATGTATTTTGCAGCCATGAGAAAAAATGACAGTATTTTTCAATGTTTTTAAAAATTTTCCATGACCTCCTGTAATATTGGAAATTACATATCATCAGTAAAATGTAATATCACGGTTATCTCATTCAATAACCGTGGTAAAACGAAAAGGAGGTCATGGTTGAATTAAAGGATATTCTCAGAATCCCTTCGATTCGAACCCGAGACCATTAAAATACCCGATCTGGTTAGTTTATGTTATAAAATAAATGCATAGTAAAATTTTGAAATGCCGGACATCATTTTGAATCACCCTGTATATTTATTGCGGCACTGCTAGAATATAATTTCTACAGCGCTTTGTTAAAGCGCCTTGCTAGCACCTTCTTCCATCATGGTTTTTAAACACGGAAATTTTCAAAAAATATTTGCGTAACTTTTTATTTTCCTTTTTAAAGCAAATTACATTTTCTTCGTAAATATTTGCCATAATATTCATGAAAATTGCCTTAATCTAAATGAAAATTGCGCTAAAGTTATTGAAATCTGCCGTCTTCTAAGTGAAAACTGCCGTAAAGTCATTGCAAAAAGCTGTAATATGAAAAAATAAAAAAAGAAGAAATTAATTCCAAGAAAGTTACATTATTTGACATGTTTATTATGGGAAGGGGAATTTTTTTTTTTTTTTTTTGTTTCTTATGATACGAATTCTGATTAGTTCTTTGTGTAAATAAACAAAACACGGAATCCAAGAACTGCAATTTCTGATTGTTTTTCAGTGTTTATATAAACAGTGCCTACAAATTCACCCTCTAGATGACTTACAGGGTGATTCAGTCAATTACATACGATTCTAATGGTTTATTACTCAGGAACTAATAAACATAGGAATCTCCTATAGATCTTACAATACACATTATACATTGGAAGCCTGAGGATGAAGTTTTGCAGCAGTGCGCCTTGCATCTCATTGTCAACCAGTGCACAAGATTCAGTCATTGCCTAGTGGACCTCTTCTTGGTGCGGGGGAGGGGGCTGAACACCTTCTCCTTAAGGAACTCCCACAGAGTGAAGTAAAAGGGGTTAAGGTAGGACTGATGGGTGGTCAGCTGAATCTGTCGTTGAAGAGATTTGGGAAACTGTTGGAGATGACCTTGTTGTTGAATTGATGCGTCAATTCTGTGGGGGTTCTGTGTACGAAACCATTAGAAACGTATGTAATTGACCGAATCACCCTGTACAAAGTTTTATCTGGCTTCTTTTCTTTTTATTTCTTAGGCGAGTGCAGCATTGCATCCGGACCACTCATTTTTTTTTATCCGTGCTGTTCGATTATCAATTCGCAATATTTGCAAACCTATTCACTGCATTTTTATTTCATTGTTGTTAGTGACACATAAGGATATAGAATAAGCCTCAATAACATGGTTTAAGCAAGTGAGTTTTCACTTTATTGATTTTTTTTTTCCTATAAATTGAAATCTGAATATTTATTAACTGTACTGCATCAGATGTAGACACTTTGCCAAAATATCCCTATCAATGGACTAGTCGTAAAGGAAAAAGCAGAAGAATTTGCAAAACCTGATAATACGAAAAAAGTTTTTGGGTCCCCAAAATTAGTAACAACAGGATTCGACAACATTCTAAGAATATTCACACGTGATTCTAAAATTGTCCAGTCTGCTTGCGCTAACTTAACTATGACAGGGACTTTATGAGAACTCAAGAGAAAAGATTTAGTTCTTTGTATAGAACAAGGAATTCCCGTACTACTTAATGCTACCCAAACAAAGATAAAGGTATTTTCTTTCCTATTTTTCATCATTAATAAAGGTATTGTTTATAAAAAAAATCACTGAATAGATTCAACACCATCATTGCATCATCAATTCAAGATCTTCCCATTCCCTTTTTTTCTTTTCATATTTCATTTCTTGTTGCAGTTGAGTTTTTCCTTCCATTATCAGTTTACCTGTTCCACAATTCCTTCTTATTATTTGACTTATAATCTTCATTGCTATTCCTCACAACCTTAAATAATTTTCAGTCTTTTATGCTACTTCCTTATAATCTTTCAAACGAGGAGTAAGGTCTAGACTCTCCAACCCAGCATTTCTCATATTCCCAGGAACAAAACTCCTGTACTTGAGGATAGAAAGAAAACGCACTTTTGATACGAAAGAAAACGCAGTCTAGACCTTACTCCTAGTTTAGTTTCATTGTTCCTTGCTCAAAATTTTGGAGTCATGATACCACCCATAATCTATCATTCATAAAAGAACATTTTATTAAAAAAGAATGTATAAAGAAATACTAACAAGGCAAAATATCCAATGCCTTTTTCAATGCAATTTCATAACCTTCAGCAACTTCACTAGGAGTAAGACCCTAAAAAAGAAGAGAAATAAAATTGTAAACACTGCAAACCTTTTTTATGCTTTTAAAACAAATAAAAAAATAAAAAATAAATCTAAGTAGAGTGTGTTGATTAAAAAAATAATAATAAAAAACAAACCAACACATCTATATGTGGAATAATACATAAACATGAATTCAAAATAAAATTCTCCCACCCCCTTGCCACTTCCATTCTCGACACATCAGTTTCACTTTTTTTGTGCGGAAATGATTTTCAGTGCAACGTTCAATGGACAACTGTCCGCTGATCAAACTGTATTTGTGTCTAGAAAATCACAGCTTGAAGACCATCTGATTACCAAGTCACGTAGTAGGATCTACCTGGCTGCTTCTGGTGGCAAGGACTTTTGGGTCAACTCTGTCATTTTTAGATGGCAATGTTCACCTTATGCATTTAGTAATGCCAACCTACTATTAAATTTATACACAACTGACACGAGAATTGCACGTTTTCCTTTCTAGTTGCAATTATCAGGCATTTATGAAAGTTATAAATTAAATTAGCCAAGCATTATTATACATTGCAACACACAATGCCTCTGACAGTGTCTGCATTTAAGGAAATCCCTACATCCAAACATCAATACTCCCACGAGCACGTAATTTTTTCCCTTCCTTGTATTGAGTGCCTTGGGCTTGGCCCTCTCTTGGGTCCGCCTCTGGGACTTGGTTTCCAGACTTGATCCAAGTTTGGTTTCCCCAAAAAGTAATAATAATAAAACTTCAGATTTTTTTTTTTTTGTTGATGAAACAGCCACTCCAAATTGCTCCAACATGTTGATTTCTAAAAACGACCGCAAATGACCAGGGTTTTCTGGTACTCGTTCGTGGTTAAAAACGGGATACTTTTGAAGAGCCTTAGTTTTAATCATGTGCTGCTCGTAGTCATTTTTAAGATGGGTTGGGGCACAAGTCGTCTCCCCAGTCACTTTATAGATATGACCTACCCTAACTGTAAAGGAGGACTTTAAAAATTATTAAAACAATATTCACCATTCGAAGTAGGTCTTCGGCAGCTTCCAAAAGGCTGCCAGCAAACACAATGACAAAATTGGTACCATCACCGATTTCTTGTTCTTGCATTTGCGACCCAAACACAACCATTTTGGCTGCAGGATGAATAATCTGAAAAGAAAAGTGCATACATAATAATTATCCGATATCTTTGAATAACCAAATTTACATACACTAAACACCTATTGGAATAGTTCCTTACATCGAGTTCTTTTATAATCGTTGCTGCATCATTAGTGACAAATAATTTTTCTAGATGATTAATAACCATCTTATTCATTCCTAAAGGGGGAAAAAAACAGCAGATATGAATGAATGAATGGTATTTTGGGTATTTTGGAAAATAATGCCTTCAAAGCTTAATAATACATGCATACCTCTAGGCCCATAGGCTGACCGAACAGTCTGTGCTAGCTCCTTACATGCTGCGATATTCCTGAAGACAGCTTCCTCAAGGCCCGAGAAATACTATAAAAGAGAAGAATCGATATCAGTGTGATCAATCGAAAACTTAAGCACATTCATCACCGCCCTAGATCGCGATCAATTTAAACAATGAATTATCATTGTTGATCACGCGTTAACAATGCTAATGCCCACACAATGTACAAAAAAGTAGACGATTTTTAAGCCTTTCGCTCGACGGAGAGATTACGGGCGAACGATCGCTGGATCCTTTCGGTTTTCGTTTTAAAATTTTATCCAAATGGTTCAATGCACTTACTTTTGAGCCTTCTTTAAGCATTTGTGAAATGCCAGGTGCTTTGGGAACGTGAAGCGCCATGTTTGTAAGTTTTTCTAGAAAGCTCGCTCGCTCACTGGTAATCGGGTGGTGGTGGAGAACGCGTGCTTCTCAACCGGAAGTCAAATCAAACGAGAGCGAAACGAGATTTGAATGGCGTCTCCATTAAAGGGAATAAAAGTTGGAAGACTTGAATAAAATTAATGAAACGTTACCTAAAAGAGAAGATTAACAACATTTATAATTCATTCACAGCAGGATCATGGACAATTGTAAAAGCTTTTATTTTTCATTAAAACATCGACAAATCTTAATCATTTCGGACTGTAATAAACAAAGGTCTCAAGTTGTTTATCAAGGATTAAGATTATTAATCGTAATGAGCCAGCGTAGGAATGATGGACCAATACGGTACAAAATTAAGGGTAGATTAATGTTGTCTAATATAAGATACTTTCCTCCCCTATCATTAGGTCTTCTCTAATTCTTGTGGAAAAAGGAGAAGAATCATCACTGAGGGGCCCACTTGGCAATGATCTACCCTCTGTGCCAGAAGAAGGACTACCAGAAAATTACGTCCTTTTTTCTTTTTCTGGACAGAGGGTAGATCATTGCCAACTGCCCCCCCCCCCCCCCTCCCCCAGTGATAGTATGAGCACTTATTCATTTTTGCGTTATCCCAGCTAAGAGAGGACTGCTACAAGATGAAAGTAGCAGCCGGGATCAACGGCTTAACAAGCCCTCCGAAACACGGGGGGGGGGGGGGAATGAATGTCCACTGGCTGTCGCCCAACCAGTAGCTGACAAACCGATCAGCAAAACAACCAAGCCACGACCGTCCCCTCCTAGGACTCCTTACAATCACTCAAAAAGTGGTGTTTGACCTATAGATGTGGCGGGTAATTACACTGAGTGGCCAAAAAATTAGAGACACCGTATGTTTGAAAGTAAACCAGTGCAAAAGTGATGTAACAATGCAGAGCTGCTTGTATAAGGAATGCTCAGCTTTGGACAATGTAGTTATCATGGAAGTTAATGTCAAAATGTTTAAGACGAAGGATTTAAAGAGTGTGTCTAAAAAGTCCAACCGGTCGAAGCCCATCACGAACAGCCTGTCCATAAAGTAATGACCAGTTGCACTAATCACGACCAAAGTCCAACGGCAGTTGGCTGCCTCGGTGAGTAGAATCAAAATGGTGGATGAAAGTAGAAAATTCAAGTGTTTGAGTGCCCGATACGTAATAAATATATGTGCACTCGTCTATGGCTATGATGTTCTCTTCTGGAGATAGTCACTTTCAGCAGGACAATGCACCTTGCCATCGTAATCGATCAGTCACAAATTGGTTTGAGGAATATTAATCTGAGTTTAGTCTGCTTCCATGGCCAGCTCAGTCCCCTGACCTCAATGCTTTGTGGGACGAAGTCGAATGATCATTTCAAAGCTTGGAAATGCCGCCATCTATCTGACGCACCTGAGAGCTGCCATTATGGACCAAACACTCGTTTCATTGGCGCCAAATTGAGCTATCATGGACAGTGAACCACCAACCTGATACAATACTTCCCTGAAATCACAATTTAGCTCAACTGCCCGATTTGAAGGTCAGAATCCTCCTTACCCTTAAACCAGTGGTGGCAAACTTTTTTTTATTAAGGATTTTAACCTTTGTTATGATTTTTAGTATAAAGTGTACTGTTTCCCCAAAAAATAATTTAAAATTTATCCTATTTCTGACCACTGATTGCATATTTCTAAATAATCTCACGGGCCTCATGGAATCCAGTAGCGAGCCGAAAAGAAACCGGAATCCTGCAGGCCACAGTTTGCTCACCCCTGCCTAAATCATCAAATAAATTGATGGAAATTCAACTCAAAGAGAATATAATATAAATCTGAAGATATTCTTAAAAATATAATATTTACAAAGGAGAAAAGGGAAGGAAAAAGTTTGGCAAAAGGCATGGCAAGAGTAAAAAATTTTATCCCTTATTTGAGTCCAGGTCACAGAATTTGTTCTTCCCTTTTCTAGTTTTTAATTATGAAGAAAATAAGGAAAAATTATCAAAAGTGATGTGCATTGTTGCAGTGGGATTAGTGATTCAATTTAAGTTAAAAAGATCGAGTAGAGGTTTTGCTATTTATTAATCCTGTGGTGTAATTATCGGGAAAAGCTAGAAAATTTTACAGGGAATGAAAGTTTCTACAAATAAAAATTTCGAAAGTGAAAGAGGCTGGTGGAGTGGAAGAAAGCTCTGAGGAGAGATTTTCTTTTTTTTTCCTTGTCTTGTAATTATTCGATAGATAATGGTTGCCTGAGAAGAAGTACATGTTGATATCCTTCTGCAGTTGGTTTGCAGGATACTTGAAATTGAGATCCTGGAAGTGTTCCAATTGCTTGTATTCACATTTAGGGCCAAATCTATGGAGTTGGGATTTCGTTCAAGAGTGTCCTACTATTCTTGTTTTGAAAGGTTAGGGAGGGCACATCTTTTTTTCTGTTGATTCGGAGGAGAGTGTGTCTATTCCTCCACACTTGCCAGTTTTCTTAATGAGCATGGACTAGAGGAATGGCAAGTGTGGAGCATGTGGAGCACTTGCCAATTTCCTTTCCAGTAGAGCTAAAGGAAATTTGATAAGTGTTCCATAATCTTCTGTTTGGCCTGGAGATCTGCCATCTTGTTCTGTTTTTATTTATTTTGTTAGGTTAAGAAGGAGCCACCGGAAGGAATGGATCGAGGTGAATTTACCATTCTGGTGATTGATGGTACATGTATTGCATTGTTCAAAAAAGTCATTGCTTTTTTCCAGTCGTTTTAGAGATACCAGTAGTTTATTTTATTCAAAAAAATACGCAATCAGTGACATAATGCCCCTTTTGTTGATTATCTTCTGCCATCTTTTGATGAGTTTCATGATCTCATTTGAGAAAATCTTCCTTTCTGTATTAGCAATGAACTGAACAACATGTCTTTCAATCACGTTAAGTGAACATTTTCCTACTTTAAGAGTTTTGAAAGGACCTGAACAAATAGAAGCCTGATGGAGAAAGGTCTGGCAAGGCAACACATCCAAACCAAGCTCTAACAATTTTCCGCAAATTATCAATGAATGTGTAGTCCGCATATTGTCATGATGGAAGAACATTCGATTGTTATTTATTTATTTTTTTTTTAATTCTGGCTGCTTTTCTGCTATTGCTTCGTCAATGTGGACATTGTTGACAGTAGACGACTAAATTGATCATAACTAGGTTTCGGATTTTGCATATAATGCATATTCTTTTCCTGAACTAGTAACTCATTTTAAAGATATTTTATGCATTGGTAGCCTCTCTGGAACTCGTAGCCTAAATTTTATTGTGCATATAAATGTATATTTCAGGCTTTACTGTACTTTTGCTTTTTAAGACATATTTAAGGTTAATTTTACAACCTATTAAGTAAGTCATTTAAAGATAAAATAACAATATACGATATTGAATATCAGAGTGAGAGCTGCAATCACCATAACAGAAACGAGCAAACCAATATTGAAACTGGAGTTCTCTTAAGGGCTTCATCACAAAATATTTTTTCGCAAGCGCATGCATTACATCCTTTTTGAAAGTATCAAGTAAAACTAGGCAAAAATGCTTATATTGACTACCCATTTCCACGAAATTATAGAAAGAATAATTTTTGATCGATCCACGCCTTTTTCTTTGATGGAAATTAGCAGTGTTAGCTGTCAAATGTGCATGAAATCTGTAGCAATGTTCATTAAATTTACAACTATTGCACAACTATCTATAGGAAAAAAACATAAATGTAATATAGACAGGAAAACAAGATCAAATCAATTTAAATAGTTAAGTTCACTTTTATTATTAGCAATACAAAAAAAGATTTTTGAATAGATGCTGCTAATTATCAGGTGGCAATGGTTTAATTGTAACACCGCGTCGAATCTGACCCCAACCAATCAGCCTGAAAATTATAAAATGAATACAATTAAAAAAATGAAAAGTCCTTAATAATATAAAATTATAATCATTAAATAATAAAAAAAAATATTCCTTCACCTCCAATGCTTTTCAACTCTCCGACTCAAAGCAATTTTTTCACCATTTTCTGTGCACACAGGATTCGTTAAACTGATTTTGGCCAAATCAGCCTTCACTGCCAAAACACGACCTCCTGTAGATAGTGATCCAATGTTGACCATTAGCACTTCATTTTTGGATAGTTTCTGTACCTGTAAAATGTAAAAACATGCAAGAATGAATTATAAAAACAAGAGTATGTAATCAAAAAAATTAGGAAAACCATAAAGAAAGTGTAAACCATTTACCCACAAAGACAAATAAGAAATTGAATACCATAATTTTTGATATACATTACCAGTGCTCCCGCTAGCCTATTTTAGGAGGGCGCTGCGCCCTGCCGCGAGAGTATTACGCCCTGTCATGAGAATAGTGCGCTCGTTCCCTAAAACAGTGTTTTCCTGTTAAAATAGTGCTTATCAATTTGCTGTTGCTCTTCCATGTATCCTTCCGCTTGATTTTATAAAACAAGCACACAGGCTTAGCCCTGTCCCTACTCCTCACCCCCCCACTTCCCCATGAGATGCCTCGATACTGCATGATGTGCCCTCTTGCTGCAGTTGACACCCTGCCCTCTGTCAATTTTAGTGAGCGCACTGATTACGCACCCCCCAAAAAATATTTTTTTAGAAAAAAATCGCATTTTCATAGTATTTAATATTTCTATAATAAAGCCAATTTAGTTTCTATAGAAAACTGATATCGAGGATAAAGTGGGCTGGCTAGATTTAAAAATAAGGAAAAAATTTTCTATAAAGTGGTGAGTGTATGTGTTTACTTAGTTTGCTAAATTAAAATCCCTCATTTTCAATCGGGTTAAATGAATAACAATAAAAATGTGAGGAATCAATACATAATCATATCAAATGTTCATTATAACCTCTACGAATGACAATGCATTTGATGAGCTAGGCAGATGCGGGACTGTTTCGCAGGCACAAAAATTTCCTTAATTTGCTGGCATCCATCTCTTCTCTCTTTTGAAGATCCCCGATATCATCAAGAGTGCAGGAATAAACCACAGATTTTAGATGTTCCCCTACATAAAAATGTATAGGTCGACCTATCAGGTATACATGGACAGGTTGACCACACACATCTACAATTCAGTAACGACTTTAGAACACATCTTTATATAAACTTTTCCTTTCCTTTTAGGTGTAGAAACATACAAAGTATAGCCAGCTCATTGTTTTAGCTACATCCTCTAGGATTTTGAAAGCTGTTAGAATCAGTAAATATGATAGACGTAGTGGAAACGCTCATATCAATGGATAGAGAATCTCTCCAACTTTTGTATATACATTACAGGCGATGCAGATGTCCACCCTTGAAGATGTGGTCGACGTCAATCCTTTATTCAAATTCTTGCCACACAAATCCCTCCCAACATCTGACAGTCCATGCTGCAACTGCAATAAACAATTCTCTTTTGCAGCAACTGGGCTAAATCATGTGGCAAAGGGGCATGAACATGTGTTCTTTGATATAATCCAACAAGAAAAATCTACAAGTATACCAAGGCACTTATTGCTAATGTAAACTTTCAGAGATTCTCTATCAGCTGATATAAATATTTCTGCTCTGCCTGGTCTTTATTTAACTTTCTTTAACACAAAAAATAATACAACATACTTATTTATGTTCCACTAGGCTAAGTTGCAATATTTCTTGCAATTTCCATTAACCATATGTCGATACGGTGTAGACTATTTTTGAAGAATTTTTTTTACAGTTCTTCCATAACATGGATGACTGTATTAGTAAAAAGAAAAATAAATACTTACTTTGGCACCCTTTTTGTCGCCTTCAGTGCGCACTCCTAACAATCTTCTCAAGAGGAAATAGGAGATTTCTAATTCAGTGAAAATTTCAGGCAGAGCACCGACAGCTCCCAACACTTGACCCACCATACGATCGGCTCGACATAAAGTTGGATCGATTTTCGTACCAACTCCTACAAGGACAGTAAAAAAATGTTTGTATAGTCATCTTATTAATGCAATATTTATTTAATTCATTAATAAACAAACATTTTCTTTACAAAAATCTAAACTGAAGTTACAAATGAGAGAATCGAGGATTTTTACAAGAATTGGAAAATAACCATTATTTTTTTGATAAACAAAAGTTTTGTCAGCATATGAAAAACAGCGTCATAATTTTTGATGAAGAATTGCCATAATTCACGGAAGTCATGACGTGGATTAACTATTAGGAAAATTGAAAATTTTACTGGAGTGGTTGTAACAATGCATAGAGAGAATACGTGGAAAGGGCTAAAGCCTAATCTGTATGGCTGGACCATCCACGACAAAGTGAATGATATAAATTAGACTAAATTGTTTGTAAACACCCCTCATATGTTGTTGAAAAGTAAGCACTGGTGCAGAAATCAGTAACCACAGACTACCAATAGTTGATCCATATGCCTTTTTTTGGTGAATGCCTTCCTTTCCATGTGCATAAAAAAAATGTCAGCTATATTCAAAATTTCAAAAAACAACGAGAACAATTGGATGAACGAAGAATAATGGTACTCTGAATAAACCAAGTGCCGAAGAAACGCTTCTCGACAACATTCTAGTAATGGATTTAATGGGGGCCTGTTTGGCAGATGGAGTAGAATTAAGCCTGCCAAAGAGTACAGTGCTCCCACTAAAATTGACAGAGGGCAGAGTGTCAACTGCAGTGTCAAGGCATCTCATAGGGAAGGTGGGCGAGGGGCAGGGATAGGGCTAAGCCTAATTGTGTGCTTTCTGTTTAATAAAATCAGGCAGAAGGATACATGGAAGAGCAAGAGCAAATTGATAAGCACCATTTTCGCGGAAAAGCACTGTTTTTGGGAACGAGCGCACTACTCTTGCGGCAGGGCGCAGCGCCCTCCTAAAATAGGCTAGCGGGAGCACTGAAGTAAAACTGCCTAAAGGTGCAATAATTGCAGAAGGGCTAACAAAAAGCTACAGCTCCTTCATATTTCTGTAAAGAAACCATTCAAGGCCAGCAAAGACGAAAAGAAGAGTGCTTCATGACCGACTGCTTCATGAATTCACAAAAAGTGGGCTTCTTGCAATACATCTGCATATGGTTAGTGAAATCAGGGAAAAATGTGCCTTTGTCTTGCTTTATTCAGGCTTCCGAGCAAAACTGAAGAAATAAATGGTGATCTTGGAGATGAATACAGCTGTATTTGCCACTTTATATCTGTGTAATTTCCGGATAGTGACATAGTGCGGACTATCAAGCGCTGCGTCATAACTACCGTGAATTATGGTAAACAGCGTTTATTAATAAACAAAGAAAGGCAGCAAAGCTTACCTATTAAGCCTCCAGGCACAGCAAACTGAAGATCATTCTGCTCAGCGCAGAGAGACACAATACGAGAGAAAATGGGTTTACACGTTAATTTTCCTTCCTGATCTTTGGACACAATGCCTGGGCGCACTTCTATTTCTTGTCCAACCTGTAATAAAAAAAATCGAGATAAATTTCGAGAAGAAAAATCATTTGACAATAAGAGAGAGAAAATGGTACGTACTTTTAAAACTCCCATTAAAATACTTCCACCTGCAACACCACCTTTTAAATCTTCGACTTCACAGCCAGGTTTATTCACATCAAAAGACCGAATAACTATAATAAATAAAATTTTTAACCTAACCTACTATAATATCGATAACAAAGATCGTGGTTCTCCCTACAGCAAACAGTTTGCTGGAATTCTTACCAATAAGCCGTGGTTCTGACATAAAATCTCGAGCAGGAATGGGGATTTTCTTCACAATGTATTCACAAATTACTTCTATATTGTATTTGAGTTGAGCAGAAATTGGTATAACCGGTGCACCTTCGGCCACTGTACCTGTTCACGAAAATAATGAAACACATGAAAAAAAATTCACGTTCTTAATGACGAGTAGTTTTCTGAAACTAAAATTTCCACTGACCTTGCACAAATTTGATAATTTGTTCGTACTGTTCTTTAGCTTGAACTTCCTTTACTAAGTCAATCTTGTTTTGTAATATCAGGATGTGCTTCAGTTTCATTATCTCGATGGCTGCTAAGTGTTCAGATGTTTGAGGCTGTGGACAAGATTCATTTCCAGCTAAAACCAGAATAACAAAATGCAAAATGAAAAACGAAATAAAAATTTTTATTAGCCCAAAGATTAAGATGTAAAATGGAAACACATTTATAATTTACCGATTAATAATAACGCTGCATCCATAACAGCAGCTCCGTTCAACATGGTTGCCATAAGAATGTCGTGCCCTGGGCAGTCAACAAACGAAACATGTCTACAGAAGAAGCCACAGAACACCAAAGATTACAAAAGAATGAAATAATAATAACAACAGCAAACACAAACCTAGTCATGATTACAATCACTAAAAATCATTGCAATAAGCCAAGCGCATTTCGACAAACAATAAGATAACATCTATCCCATCTACCTTTGAATTCGAAATTTCCCTGGGCAATTAGGGCGATCGCACGGAAACACATCTTCTTTACTACTCCCAGCCGATCGATAACACACGGGTCGAGGACAACTCTCACAATCGCACTTAAAAATCTAAGCAAAAATGACTATATATCAATGACAAATCTAGTAATAAACTTTGATCTAACACTTGGCAATAATTCAATTTACTTACCTTTGCATTGGCATACCCTAATTTAATAGTGATGTTTCTTTCGAGCTCATTTTTAAACCTAACAGTCTAGAAAGATATTAAATTATTTGTTACTGTAAAATTTATTACAACAGCAACAAGCAGTATTTGAATAAAACGATAACTACCTGAACACCAGATATAGCCTTTACGACAGTAGACTTTCCATGAGCCACGTGACCGATTGTACCTTAAAAACAAAGGATTGCTTTGCAATGAAATGGGAGTTAGAGGTCAAGATGATACATACTTTGGCGTAGTAGAACAACTATCAATAAACAATTCATTTTAAAACTTGAGTTCCGACATGGATTGTATGGTGATTTGTGCATATCTAATTGTGTTTCATCACCTCTAATGCATGTACCATGAATTTTGGGATGCTCTGTATAGATATGTAAAGGAGTGAAATTTGGTATGCAGATTCTTCTAGGCAAGATCTACATTACTATGGAGTTTGGACTAGATTGTCCTAGTAGGGTCAGAGTTATGAGAATAGAAATATTAGTGTTTTCAAATGAAAACATAACGCATGTGATATGTCATGTGGTCGGAAATTGAGAGAAACGAACAAAGGTAGAGTTCCTTTCCATTTTCTAAATACATCTATCCTGGTTTTTCACGGGATTTGGTTCCTAAACAATATCGTCATAAGCAAAATCGTGATATACGAATAATAGAAACCATGGGAAAAATGGGGTTTCATCTAAAGGCCCCAAGCTGCCTTCCAACTTAACAAAACATTATCACTAAATAAATTTAAACATGTTAATATTTAACTTTAATATTTATTACATAAAATAAACGAGGGTTGTTCCGAAAGTAAGTTTCATCATTTTTTTCGTTTATTGCCAAAAAAAAAAAAAAAATATAGCATGGCATCATGAACTATACACTTTGCACTATTTTTCGACATAGTCAGCACCAACACTAAGACATTTGTCGTAGTGAGCAATCAGTTTGAAGAAAGAGTAGCAGCTGACAGGTATGTCTGAGGCTATTAAGAGCACAAATCACGATGGCAGATAGACGTGTACTGACGTGGTCGCATCCCAGTTCACCAGTGAGGAAAAAATTCAAAGTGTCACCCTCCGCAGGAAAGATTATGGCAACAGTGTTCTGGGATGCCAAAGGTGTGATTCTCATTGATTTCCTCCATCAAGAGACCATCAACACAGCACGCTACTGCGACACCCTCACCAGACTCACCATTCGACGAAAGAGACCAGGGCTTTTGAGTGAAGGTGCTATGCTCTTAGAGGACAACGCAAAACCACATGCAGCAAGGCTCACACAAGATCAGATCGTCGCAGGCAAGCATGCCTGCTGCTACTATTTCTTCAAACTGATTGCACGCTACAACAATGTCTCAATATCAGTAGCGACTATGTCGAAAAATAGTGCAAGGTGTATACTTCATGATGCCATGGTGTATTTTTTTTGGCAATAAAGTTTGTGTGTGAAAAAAAAAATGACGAAACTTACTTTCGGACCCCCCCCCTTGTATTTAATAATTTAATATTTCAGTAAAATTTAATAAATAATACATATATGAAATGATAAGTAAATAATAAAAAAGACAGTGAAGAGTATGTATCATAACATTTTTGAGCTCGCTTCTGTCACAGTCATTAGCCGGGCTGCCATCTGTTGCGGGTCACTGTCACTATCACGACCGTTTGCCAACCATGATAACACGGATCAGTCCGTGAAAAGCATGATAAAATTCATAATCAAAGGTACTGTGATAACCCAGATCAGTGATCACCGATACCATGATAAACAAGGATATATGTACTATGCTTAATAAAATTAATTTTTTGATGAAAATGGAGGTTAACAAGTGGGGATAAAAGGAGTATAAAGAGGATAAAAGATAAGGAGATATATTTACCCCTTCCTTATCTCCCACTTTTAACTCGTACCTTGTTCTTAAAATTTATAAGGAGGGCCAATTTTCTTGAACTCAAGGCCACTATTTTCCTATACCCTTCTGGGATGGGAGGGGATTAATTTTTGTTCCTTTTAGCGATAACAGATGTAAGGGTGTACAAAGTGACAGTATTTAGAACCATCTATAGCTCGATTTCACAATCAGAATGGCATCAAATTGGTAGGGGGACTATAGGAAGGATTCTGCAGGAAAAAGAATTGTAGTTCCTAACGTCACCAATAGGAAAAGAGATGGTGCGTGCAGTATTTTTCCTAGAAGAATACACTATAAGCTATACTAGCATCTTATTCAGATTTCAATTCCCTTAACACATTCATACAGTTTTACTCATACAGAATATTCATACACATACTCATGGCAAGTCGATAAGTATCCACACATGTGCTTTAAAGGGCATGACCCCAATTCGGAAGTTGATTTCATATAGGTTTGAAAACTTTCCTGATACTAAATATCAATTTTATTATATTTTACTTTCATTTTTAATAAAGAAATAACTTAAAGGCCACTTCCGGTAATATAAATTTATTGTGAATTTTGTCAAAAACTCCCGGAATAGCATTGCTTATGACGTCAGCTTTGCTAACCTGCGGGATTCACAAGCCACAGGCCTATTAATCTCGTCGGCCTCGGCTTAGCAAAGATGACGTCACGCGCAGCTAACGTTTTTGAATGGAGGGGTCCCCCTTTCGCTTATTTGTTGCCTCTCTCTCTTAAAAAAATTTGTAACTATTTCCATAAAAACTTGTTTTCTTTGTAACTATTTTCATTGTACACCCAACAATTGTAACTCTTTGGAAGTCTGAAAGCTCTTTTCTTTGAGACATTCTTACAGCATTCACGCAAGCATCATCTCATAATAGCATACTCTCTGTTATGTAGTGCTGGAAAGAATGCCAACAGTGAAATTGCAAAGGAATGTCTCATTTTCATTCAAATCAGGGTTGTCCCATGACTTTTGATAGGGTAATGTATGTATGAATAGATCGAGAAATCCCGACACAGTAGGACAAACGAGGGAAATGGTGCACAAGTAGCTTGCAGCTTAGCCAAATACGTTTTTTTTTTTTTTTTTTTTTTGGTAGGCATTCAGAAGCTTATAGAACGCTGAAACAGGTGTATTGAAAAGCACAGGGACTATTTTGAAGGACTATATAATTATAAGGATATCTGTTTTGTTTTTGCAATCAATTATAAAAAAAGTTGTGTGTGGAGGTTATTGACTTGTCCTTGTATATCCAAGTTTCTGTGCATAATCCACTAGTGCATGTGATGTACATTTCTTGCAAAGCTTACCAATATTAATAGTTGCTTGACGGCTGATTACTTCTGGGGAGAGAGGATTTAATTCGCTGATTTTCTTAGAAAATAAAAAAAAAGGAAAAAAATGCGGCTCATTAGTCAAAATGTTCATAGGGGTAAATAAATTTAAATAATTTTGTAAGCACACCCACATAACTTTAATAATAATGTGTGTCATCAAGAGATCACCATACGGTAAAGGCTAAAGGATGGAGAAGGGAAATGGGATGAAGGGGATAACTATCAAAAGAGCGATCATCTAAAGAGAATGGATGGATGACGTGCGTAAGTCTACATCAATATACTAATGTACAAGATTCATTCAATTGCATCATCCAGTAAGCATTTCCATGTACTCGATTTAGCTTAATCGTTCAACATGGTACCAAACCATGCAGGGCACACTTGTACATCATCGGCTGACATTAGCACCAAAAAAATGCACATCGTTAATCGAATTCAGTTCCCATTTCCCTTTCTGATCTTTGAAAATATTAATTACCAAGGTAGATAGATCTTGTTTAGCTAAATGTGGTTGACCGAGAGTAACTCCGGGGGACGCAGACGGGGTACCTGTCTCGACAGCCATGTTGGAAACCAACGATACCGACCAAGTGGAGAAACGAGTTCTAGACGATGAAAGGAATAAAAACCGAAACTAATGCCTTTAAAACCTTATGTCACTCTGATAGCCATCCTTTTCAGGTCTTTTAATTATTATTGGTTTGTTCGTGGGATTATATTTTAGGCGTAGAAAATATAACGGACTAAATGTTTCCAAGATTTCGTTTTTGAGATCGACTCGTTCCTCCTTTTACATATTGTGACTCTAAAATACGGGAATTTGTCTATTAGATTTTGTAAAAATAATCTCTATGTATAGTTTATTATAACGAATGATTGAACGCCAGAAGCAGGCATTACTGCGTAATTCTTAGCAGGAGATCGACAGAGTGTAGTGACAATTAATTTAATAGATAAGATCAGCTTATATGTGCTCACCTTTCATCCCCGATCGGTAGGAGCAGCTTATAACACCACCGGTGGCAAGAGAAAATGCAGTAGCTTTCGTCTAATGGGTTATAAGAGTTGATGATCTAAGCACAAGAATTCTACTTAATTGATAAAAAAAAAAATAGGTTAACAAAAATTAAAACATTTCAATAATGTATTTTTAATAACCAATCGCGGGAGTTTGACTATGTGATCTTCTCTGTATCATCCTCTCTGTATATTCTATTTACCTTCATCTTAATGAACATTAATGATTTGGTAGAATCGTTTGGCGATTTGTTGACGACTGTGGTACCTGAATTATTTTCTTCCAAAACCCCTTCAAACTAAATTTATTTCTTTAATGATCTTCTTAAGTATGATAGGTTAGTTTATTTTTTCTTTTCTCAATTTTTTTAAAGAAATTTTACAGCCAAAAAAATCTTACTAGTAAATTTATACAGGGTGATTCAGAAAGGTAAGTCAAACTGAAATACCATGTACAGTTTGTAGCGGGGAACAATATTTTTCTTATATACATGGGACCGGAAGTGCATCCTTACAGAGATAATGCAACTTATACGAGGTAGGAATGGATGTGCATTACCCGGACGGCAATGGTAGGGTCCATATAAATTAGGATTTAAACATGTAAATTGTTCGTGTTCTCTCCTTTAAAAGAGAGGAAACGAAACATGTAACTCCATTGTTGTACAGTGGATCGCTTGACTAATGCGGAGCTGGGGGACGTGGATCTCATCTACGGCGAGGCACAGGGTAATGCTACTGAAGCGGAAAGGATTTACCAACAGCGTGTGCAGTAGTCAGTGATTCTCCGGACATCTTCACCAGAGTTCGTGAGAATCTCATCCACAGACTAAACACCTGCATCGAGGCTTGGTCGGCATTTTGAACATCTACTGTAATGTCATTCCTACCTCGTACAAGTTGCATTATTATCTCTGTAAGGATGCATTTCTGGACCCATGTTTATAGGAAAAATTTTGTTCCCTGCTACAAACTGTACATGGTATTTCATTCTTGACCTACCTTTCTGAATCACCCTGTATATGACCCTTAGATGAGAAACTGCAAGAAAATTTAATGATACGAGGGTCGTAAATAAAGTAGTGGCGGCAACTTAGTAAACAAATTATAATGAACTTACAAATACAGGATGCAGCAGGTATTTGAGAACAAAACTACATCCACACGTAAAAGGAGCAGACACTTACGATACCACAGAGCCTTTAATACAATTTACATTTTTGTTCAAAGGACTACAAAATACATATATTGTTATTCAATAAAACCACCGTCCGCTGCAATGACAGCCTCCACATGCTGTCGGAACTGCTGGCAGGCAGCAATGAGGTGGGTCTTTGGGATTTCTGATCGTCCGTGAAAATATTGTACAACACATTTCGATCTGTGACGTTGCTTATGTTGTAAATGTTACTATGCAAAGTGCAAACAAAAAATAATGGCTAAAAACACACAAAAAAAATAATAATAATAAAAAAGACAGGAATCAAACCAGAGCCAGGAAATCACAGTCCTGACGTTAGCCACTGTGCCATTGCTGTTAAGTTGAATATATTTCTTCCCACTTGGCTTATCTGGCACTACAGTAGTAAACATAAAATATTTTTTTTCTCCAAAACAAAAGGCCATTGATTCAAATCCTTTTACACCGAAGGTATATTAATGTTGTAGATTGACCTCCTAAAATTTCAACCAAATCCCCATGTGAGGCCAACTTCTGTGCAAACAATTCTTGGACAGTCCATCGACAGTCTTTGGAAAGGAGACCACTCACAATGTCGGTCTGATCTTTAGGAATGAACACCTGACCTGTGTATCCGCAGTTTCATTCCGACCCCCCATATAACGCTTTGACCCACCATGCAACCAGCCTATACAGTAACGCATTATCACCACAGGCCTCATGTAATCCGTGATGACATTCAGATGCATTTTTGCTGCAAGCAACCTCAATTTTAATCCACGACCGCTGATCACCTTTTGTAAACATGCTTTAGAGCGGTAAGAACGATACTCCACTTCAACGCCGCACAGCAAATACCCTTCTAACTGGATCGACTTTTTTATGCACTCGACACTTGACAATAGTGCCAGCTCATGCCTTCCATATGCTGTTTGTGCATGCTCGATCTTCCGCGACTTTCTGGACTATGTTGCTGCTACTTTATTTACAACCCCCATATAAAGGGATAGAATACAATAGTATATCTGAAATTGTAGCTGAAAGGGAGATAGTCTATCCCTTGGTTATAATACATTGTGATTCAAAAGTCAATACCCAGTTTCAAAATACTGTATTTATTCAAAGAGAAGATAATGAAACTGAAGAAATTCATCACCCTATATACCATATATAATAAAATTGTAGCAAGGCGAAAACTGTATATTAATTTTTTTTTGAGAAAAAGTGATTGCTACGTGTATTATAAACGATACTGAAGCCCGAAAAGCAGTTTTTAGGATTTTTATCTGTTTGTCTGTATCTCTGTTTATTTGTTAGAGGTTGGTGCCAAAACTACTGAAGGGATTTAGTGAAATTTTGCAGTTTTATGTGCCTAAGGGTGGGTCAACATATAGGCTATAAATCATCATGCCTTAGGGAATTAGCTGTACCTATACATACATCTATACATATAATAAAACTGTAACGTCTGCCTGTCTGTGGACGCATTACCCAAAAACTGCTGGACGGGTTTTGATGAAATTTGGTGTGAAGGTTATTTAGTACCTATGTCAACATTTAGTATACTTTTTACTGTGGGAAATGTCTCATTCTCATGGGAAAAAACAAAAACTGGTTCCAGCAAATTGCCAACAGATGCGTGTTCAGCCATGTTGTCGCAAAGTGTTTCACCTCCTCTGAAGCAATTAGGTGGAAACAGCCAGAACTTCTTACCAAGGGCGTCAGCCTCCTTCATGACAACGCATGACCTCATACAGCCTAGAAGACCACCACGCTGTTGAAGCAGTTTCGCTGGGGCATCATCGAACACCCTCCCTAAGTACAGATCTTGTTTTCCTCACGTAAGGGAGCACCTAGGAAACCGACGATTCGCTTCAGACGAGGAGTTGAAATACTTCGCGAAAACGTGACTGAACACGCGAGGACAGTATTTTTACCAGGAAGGATATTCAAACTCATCCCACGAACTGACAAATGCCTAAACCAATGTGGAGACCCTGTTGAAAACTAACCTAATGTATGTACTATCAGTTGGCTGTATGAAATACAATGTACCGTTTCACTGCAGGCTTTGTAACCTTACTTTTTGATCACCCCTTGTAGAAAAAGGATGGAAAAATTTCATGATCTGGACTCGAACAAGGAACCACGACTTTTGTTGTCAGTGCTCTAACTGCTGAGCTACTGTGGATAACGAACCCCCAAGCTTTCTAACCCCCTCCAATCTGCATGTGGCCACCGTGTAGTTTAGTGGCCAAGTTTCCCTTCAAATTCACCCTACTTACTCTTTGTTTGGAAAATTAGGAGGCGATCTCATTCAGTATTCATTTGGGCTTGAGGGCAATTTAGCATTCTAGAGCGGTATTCTCACCAGAGAGAATTCCCCCTCATGGGGGGAAATTTTAGGGAGTTTAATATGATTATGTAAAATAGGAGGGAATGATAGTCTGAACTATGGTAAAAAGGGCGATTTGAGCAAAAAAAGCTTGAGAACCACTGCGCTAGAGCCTTTGTTTGTTTTTTGGAGATAATGGGGTCAAATCCCTATGAGAGCATGCTTTTAAACTTTTTTCTTCATCATTTGTGCAGTAAAAGCATGCAGAATAAGTTTTTTTTTCAAAAGATTAATCATCTGACGTTTGTTACAAATTAATTTCTCTCCTTATGAAAAAATTAAGCCTTCATTGATATAGTTTGGTGGTTTGGTAAAACTTTGGCGTGGAAATTTTTATATACCGTGTGGTTCATAAGCCCCTCTGGAGTTTTGGAAGCCGATAGGGCAGTAACCATGTTAGACATTGCTCATAAAAGTGGAAAGAGGATCGCTCCAAATTTTGAGAAGGTTTTAAAACGTCTACCGTTAGTGACACGGCGGATATCGATCCCTTTTTCAAGTTCCTGCCACAGACATACCGACATCTGATAGTCCATGCCAGCAACTGCATTAGTAATCCTCTCTCGCAGCTGAGCTAAATCATGTCGCAAAGGGGGCAGAAACACATGATATTTCATGTGATCTTGCCAATAAGAGCGTTTCCATTATGTCTATCAACTTCCGAAACCTGAACCATCTTGTATTTTTTGTACTTTTGATTTTCACCTTTATAATAGGGATGATTCTTACTGTAATTGTTAGGGATTTCTGAATGTTAAAAATTAACTTTACATAAATTATTTGGTAATGGTTTTAAAAAGAAGTGAATATAATTAAGAATGACTTTTTTTTTCTTTTGTTATCTTAGGAATTACAAGTTGTTTGGGGCAAGTAATGCAAATTTTATAGCTGAAATGCTTGCAGAAAGAGGACGACAGTATACGGTGTTTGAATGGTGGAATCAAATGTACCTCTTTTAATGTGGAACTGTTTTGTTTGGAATTGAGATTGTAAGTTGAGGTAACTTTATTCTTACTGGAATGAAATTTTTAGGAATTTTCTTTTTAAATTTATAATGAAAACGAATGGATTGAACTAGATATTTCAAAAATGAACGACGATTTGAAAATCAATTAACGAAAAACGGAAGGTGATAGAAATGTACGGTTTGCTGCATTCTGCTTAGGAAACCACGGAATTTATTTGCACCAAGCTTCAAAATTAGTTACAAAGTTCATCAACAGATGGCACTGCTGACGGGGGGCGGGAACTATACAATATATGTTTTCAAAATAACCACCATTTTGCAGCAAATACGTGGCAGAGTCTGAGGACAAAATTCGCAGATGCCTGTGCAAACATTTCAGCTGGAATGGTCTGACATGCATCAGAGATATTGTTCCCTATGCATAGGAAAGCTCTAGATTAGGAGCTAGAGCTTTAATGCATAGAGAATAGCAGCGTCATCTGTTGACGAACTTTTAACTAATTTTGAAATTTGGTGCAAATAAATTCCCTGGTTTCCTAAGCCGAACGCAGCAAACCGTAGATTTCTATCGCCTTCCGTTTTTCGTTAATTGATTTTTCAAATCGTCGCTCATTTTTGGGACACCCGATATGTGGTTTTTTGTCGATTTGTGTGTATGTTCGAATCCGGCGTGGTATCAAACTTTGCATGATGCTTTAACATAGACCAAGAAAAGTTTTTGAATACCTTGCAGTGGATTTTCATGCCCTGCTATCAAAAAACAAGTGAAAATGCACACGTTAAGTTTGTGGTAGCATGCTCATGCACTGGATCTCCAGACAACCTTTTCATCTGTGCTCTTGGCAGACCAACAAAAAATGTTGTCTACAAAAGAGTCTTAGAAGATAACTAACTGCATATTAGCTTTTTAAGTATACATGGATAATACATTCACATTCTGGAGTTTCATTAATTACACAGTTAATCAAATTTAGCAAAAAAAAAAAAAAAAAGCCTTAATTTAGTTATTTTAAAATTTACTGTACACAACCTGGCTTCACTAAATCAACCTCTGCAGTCAATGAGCAAGATTAAATAAGAAAGATTATTAAATCAGATTTCATAAAGGGAAATGCACTTTAGAATGTCATCCCTTTACTATAGTCGATTCATCGTAAGCTTGCGTGGGATGTAAACAAAAAATAACCACGTATCCCTGCGCAGGCTCATGTGATTGGAGGAATCAATTTAGCTTCCCCCTGAAACACATGGCTTGGCAAGGCCAGCTGAATCCCCTGTCTTTCTATCCTTTAATCTACTAATCCCTTATGCTCTCAAGAGATTCAATTGAAAGTCTTTAGGGCTTTTTACTATTTATTAAAAAGAAAAAGTACATGTATCTATTTTAATGAAAAGCTATAGCAAGAAAGACATTTATATAAAATATTTCTTTTATAAATTTATTTTATACACATTATGTATGAAAAATAATTTATGAAAATCATCCGATATACGATTTAATTAAAAAAACAACGAAACATTTTATACAAGCTTTATAAAAGGATAGACATTAATTTATGAAAATCAGTATTGTAAGTAAACGGAGCTGTGGGGACCCCATGTTCATATGACAAAAAATACTTCTAAGGACCTCTCCTATCATCTCCCAAAAAATCTGTACTCAATTCAAAAACACCCTGTATAACGTACAATAATTAATATGTCATATGACAAAATGACTCTTACAGTAATTGTTCGAAATGACTGGCATTTGCTTCATAACACAATTTGCAATGCCTTATGATGGATTGATGTACGCGTGGAAACAGTTGATTTGCACGGTCGCTGATGTCACCTGCTGCCGCGACAACACGAGCTGCCAATTCTTCTTCGGTATTTATGGGTTCAGAGTACACCATTGATTTTATGCTTCCCCATAAAAAAAAATCCTTCGGTGTGAGATCTGGCGATCTCGGTGCCCAAGCAACTGGTCCGCCACGACCAATCCAACAACCAGGATATGTCTCATTTAGGTAATCTCTAACTGCTCTTGTGTTATTACAGTTGATTGCTTGTGTTAATTGTAAAGAATAAAATAATCTAAGCCTACCAACGCACACTGCATCCAGGTGTCATTTGATTGTTCAATGCAGTATTGTAAGTAAACAGAGCTGTGGGGACCCCATGTTCATGTGACAAAAAATACTTCTAAGGACCTCTTCTATCATCTCCCAAAAACTCTGTACTCAATTCAAAAACACCCTGTATATTAAATAATTATCAAACAAAAAATATATATTGAATTATTTAGAGAGGTCCAAAGTATAGCAGGAAAGTGCAATTTTTTATTTTTGCTTTCCATCATAAAATCATCTCAGATGTTGGAATTACAGCTTTTTTAAAAAATTAACAATGAATGATTGTTGAAACAATGGTATATGACGATGTCTGTTATGGATATTTTGACTGTGGGAATATTTAATATATCAGTAAGGTTTGTTTGTCCTGCCTTGTTTGGAATTTTATTTTTCTTTTGATATATTTCGATTTCTATTTAAATACATGTGACACAGAAAATATAATAATACAGGGTTTGTACTCTTGATCAAAAACGCCATGACTTTTCCAAAACCATGACTTTTCCAAATAATTATTAAGAAAACATTAAATCTGTTTAAAAAACACTTTTTCCAAAACTTTTTCAAAACTTAAGTCAGAATCCATCGATTTTTCAAAACTTTCCAGACCTGGAATTTTTTTCCGATTTTCCAGGACTTTCCAGGTTTTCCATGACCCGTACGAACCCTGTAATAAATTTCCAAATTAAGCATGACATACAAAACTTATTAAACAAGAAATTACAATTCAAAACTATAATAAAGTTTCTGAAGAATAAATTACATGAGAAATAAATCTTAAATAAAAGTCTTGGCTGTAAGACATATAAACGCCATGTACTGTATTCAGTTTGTCTCAGAATGTGTTATGATTGGTCATAAATTGCTTTACGAATAATCATTAACAATTTCATAAATATCGTCGATTTTTTGAATAAAATTACATGAGGAATAAATCTTAAATAAATGTGTTTGGAGGCCCCAGACACACGTTTTCTTTCCTGCACAACAATCTTAATCTTTTCCATGGAGTAGTTTAATCACTTAATCCCTTAATCCCATGATGGTGATTTCTCTCCTGCATTTCTCCCGTTTCTATTTTTTTATATATATATTTCTTTAAAAAATGATCAATTTATGTGTAATTTATTATCTTTTTTAGCCCAATTAATAACATTTAATGATTTTAGTTGTTTTCAGAACTGATTGTTACAGTTTTAAGTCAGTTTTCACGTTTTCTTTTGTGAACTACATTTTCGTGTGCGCCCAGGAACACGGAAGTTGCAAGGTTCAATTAGCCAATAGAATTGCACTTCACCACGTGCTTTTGTTTACATCCCGCGCAAGCCAAGGGTGGATCGAGTTTACATGTACTGCTTTTGTCATTTATCTTGATAAGCTTACAATATAACATTACTTTTTTCCTTACAGCTAACAGGTTTTAGCAAGGAATGCATTTATCCATTTTACTCTGCATTTTTTTGACCTGGTGCATCATTTATTTTTTCAATTTATTATTTCAGGTATGATACGTTTGCATTTAGAGAAAATATCATAAGTAAATACCGTCAAAAATAGATGATACCTCCCCTTCATCTGTTCTTGATACCATATTTATTCTACTATAATGTGCATCTTGTATAATGCGATTCCACTTTTAGAGCCCAAAAACCGAGTTAAAATTTTATCCTCTTTATAATGATATCCCCATTTTTGGCTTGTCTCGAGAAATAAAATATGCAAGAATGTACAGAAAAACCTCTTTATTTTTTACAATTTTAACAATTTTTTAAAATTCCGTGAATCCGGAATTGGGTTTGATTACCGGGGGGGAGGGGAGGCATTGGTTTTTGGTGAAATGAAACAGCTGGAGACAATAACTTTTTTTCCAGTTTCAGAGAGCATGATTGGGTCAATTTAGAGATGTTAAATAGTGAATTAATTTTGTAATAAATAATACTATAAAAATACGTACTATTTTTGTAGCCATGAATGTTAAAAAAAAAAAAAAAGGCAATACAAAATGTATGAAATCAAGGAATATATAAGGAGCCTTCAAAAAGAAATGAGCTGTAGTCTGGAATGTGCAAACCGGTGACAGAATGGTGATATCATTGCTTGTGTAACAAAGAGTGGTTCCGACAAGAGCGCGGAAGTTCACAGCCCGCCGCTAGAGGGTGACGGTGGAAGTCACATGACTCTACAAAGGAAGCAGAAGCAAGCGTCAATCGTCCAACGGTCATTCGCGTTGTATAAGCAGTGACTAAGTGAAATGGAGGCGTCAAAAGAAGAACAACAGTGAATGCCCAGCATTACTCACAAACCTTGACCACCCTTCGCCAAGCAATCAAATCGAAACGACCAGGCAAGCTCACCTGTGGGGTCATTCTGCTCCACGACAATGCAAGATCGCATACGGCCAACACAATCATGACACTCTTGCAGAAATTCAAGTAGGAGGTTCTCGGTCACCTTCCATACAGTCCAGACCTCTCTCCATAAAAAGGCTCTGAAGGGCAAACGATTCACCTCGGACGACAACGTCAAGCAGTATGTGTGGAACTGGTTCACAACGCAGCGCCAGGAATTTTACGAGACAGCCATTCACCGCCTTGTGTCGCAGTGGGACAAGTGCCTCAACAGCCAGGGCCAATACTTCTTACATACAGGTATCTGGCTTCTGTTCCTAAGCCTCTGGCTCGTTTCTTTTTGAACGCTCCTTATACAAATAAATCATAGTTAATATATGAAAATAATACACAGTTATAAATGAATATATGTGATAATTCTTAGAAACGTCAGAATGAAAATTAATTTTGACAGTGGCTAGCCAAATGTGAAGAACTCGGACTGAAGTTATGAAATATTTGTGCAAAAAAAAAATAAATAAAATAAAAAAAAAAAAAGACAACCGGGACAAAATCATAATAATATTACATTAATAAAAAAGAAATTTAAAATAAACATCATCAGAAACATGGATTGTATTACTTCTCCTGAAGACCACAAATCTGAGAAGTTATTTTCATATTAGCTTTTGGGGACGGGAAATTCAAATAAAAAGTGAATTATTCCCGTAATTGAATGTAAAGTATAATGAACTGTACTTTGTATATACTAAATAATTAATGTAATGTGATGTATATTGTAAGCTAGTTTCGTTTGAACTTCATCACCCCAAAGTTTGTTTGAACACCCCACCCCCCCCCTGCGTCATTGCAGCACTAATATTATACTCTTGTATAATACGGTCCCACAAATTTAGATGCTCTTTTAGGCTAAAATTTTTTGTGTCATAGTAGAATAAATACGGTAAATCTGAAAATAGATAAGAAAATCCCATAATCTGGGCTCGAATTGGGAACCAGGATTGTCATGGCATCATTCCTCCTAAGCACGTGTGGTAAGGCCAGTGCACTGGTTTGGTATTGTGTCTTAGTGGTTTGAGGTATGTGCTCCAGCAGCTGCATAGTAGGTCTACATAGAAGCACTAGCCCTGTTACTAGACTCTCCATATGCTTTCTTTAATTTTGAAATGTATAGGATAATTAAAATTAAAAAATGTACCACTGACTGCTGTATGATTTTATTTCACAAAAATCGAATTTATGAACTAACTTGAAAGATTATAGCTACTCAGAATCCTTCTCTTATTGATTGCACATATAGAGCGGTTAAAGAACAATTGACAGATGAATCCAGCGATAATGATAGCAGGTTAATCTTAATGATTCCCTCTTCACTGGAAGCCAGAAAAACCTGACAGCATGTATCTAATTGGCTCTTCTTACTTTCACTCCCATCTTTGGCTAAAGCTATAACTCTCCAAGTTTCATTTGGCAACACTGAAAAGTCAGCCATTTCCAAAATGCTTACTAGAGGCACTTATTCAAACTGGCGACATCAGCAAAAGAACAAGCTTATTGTGAACTAAATAGACATAAAAACTTCAGCTGTAACCTTCTTCAGAGATGTTTCTGGACCAAATTGTAGTAGTTCAGCACATAGATGTGAATGTCAGTTGGCTTCTGTGGTCTAAATAGGGCCCTGACCATAACTTATTGGAATACTTATGGGACAAATTGGAGCATAGAGTGAGGCTAGGTTCTTGCAGTAAGAATGGACCCAAATACTGGAAACTGTTTATCGGAGTCTTGTAGAAAGTATGCCCAGAAGGGTGGATGACGTAATTCAGCATGCGGAAATCCAACAAGATATTAAATAAAATAAACTATCACTTTTCCCATACCAACTTGTACTGTCCACCATTATTGTAGGATGATTTATGATAATTCCAGGGTAAATTTGACAAAGGGTCCACAATTTGATCCCAGATTTGATCAAATTATTTTTTACTTTTACTTTTAACTTGTTTGTATTCTTAATGTGTGTATGTGCATTTGTTTAGTCATTGTTTTGTTTACTTGAAATTTTTATTCAGACATGTCACAACTATCCATATATATGGTTAATAAATAGAACGGGCATAAGGCTTCGATTTGGACATGCAAGATGGTATCTTACAGCCTTTAACAGACCATTGCAACGATTAGGAACATGGAAGCCACGCTTTTTTCAAAAATGGTTCGGATTGGGAGCACTGATTGGAATTGTGCTCATTCTTCCTGCTACTGCTTTGTTGCTCATAACAGCAGTATCCCATTTGCTAAAGAAATCTGCATCTTCAGAACAAATTTTGGCTCCTGCAGTAAGTAAAGTTCATGTTGTTGATAATACAGAGTGAGTGATATAAAAAACTGTTATCTATTTATCATATAAGAGCAATATTAAGAGTTAAAGGAGGGTAAATATAAGTTATTCGGAATAAGGAACTAATGTAATACAAGGTGTGTCTAAAAAGTTGAATGAATATACCGATATCTAAACTGCAACGTGGGCTAGAAATACCTGCATGGGCATGTGACTTGTCGAGAAGTGCCACCTAGCATCATACACAGTAAATTGAAGCAGATTTTCAGAACTTAATGCGTGTGAAGACTTGTGTCATAGTGTAACAGAGCAAAACATGTTACAAATTAGGGAAAACTGTGATGGAGACTCGTGGATTGTTGGTGTAAGTGTATGAACAGAAGCCATGAGCAGAAAATATGTTTATGACTGATTCAAGCGCTTTCACGACTGGTTTCAAGCGCTTTTATTGATGGTGCGCAATGTTCGGTTCTCTGCCAACAAGCAGAACCCAGATAACAGCGAGCAAGTGCAACAGATGCTGGTGAATGCAAACTTCTTTTAGTTTCCCTGTCTTAAGGGTATTCGTTTTGCAGATGTACCAGACATCCAAGAAAGTGTGATATCAACGCTTCGAGCAATTCCAAAAGAAGCCTTTGCTGACAGCAGCTCTACAGGCATTATCAGAAGTGGATTGTTGCCAATGGAGAATGCTTTGAATGTCAATAAAAGAAGTTTGGTTATATCTTCTGTTTTCTTTGTTTTCTGATACTTTTTAAACGCACCTTGTAGTACAGTGCACAAATAAACATGCCTGTTTTAGTTTGCTGTATTTTTAAGATGGTTATAGTTAAGTATTGAATGGTACTATTCCTATATTTTGTTTTTCTGAATGAAACCTACAATGTTCCAAGGACAGGTCAACATGCTGGAGACTGTGTGGAAGGAGTGAATACAGTGGAAGCCAGATAATAGGACCACATTGGGACAGACAGTTTTGGATCCTAATAACCGAATGGTCCTATTATCCGAGCTAACACTACAGTATAGACCGGGATTAGGACCTGGAGTTTTGGTCCTAATAGGCAGCTGGTCCTATTATCCAGTGGACCTATTATCCAACTTCCACTGTATCATATAGATGTTTGGGATCACATTGAACATTTGTAATAAAGTTGAACCTTGATATCTCGAATTTCACGGGAACAGAAAAAAAATTTGAGATATGGAGGGTTCTTTTAAATCAAGATTTTTAGGTTAAAAATGGTGCTGTGAGAGTACAGAGGACAATAGGAGATAAAATGGTATGCAGCTGCCACATCTACTGTACCTTCCTGATCTTGCTCCAAGGAATTTTCATCTCTTTGGGCCCTTGTAAGAGTTATTAGGAGGTCATCATTTTGGTAATGATGAAGAAGTGAAGGATGCTGCGTGAAACTGGTTGCAATGCAAAGACAAAAAGTTTTATGCTGAAGCCATTCAGGTGCTTGTAAAATCTTGGGAGAAATGAGGCAGGGAATTACATTGTGAAATAGAAATGCTTAATAACATACAAATATGTAGATTCTTTTTTCTACCCTAAAGATCAGGTTTGAACAACCCTCATGTTTTGTTCCTAGAATGTAAAGAGAAGCATTTTTATAAGTTTATTTGGTTAATTTTTCCTCTGTATGATGTATGAGGTGCTATCCGAAACTTCCTGGACTGGGTGTACAGAATGGTTTGTTGTTATCATACATCCGTTTAGGCTTAGTGTCCTTTGAAGTAGTCCCCGTGAGACTGGATGCATCCGTTCCAGTGTGTTTGCAAGTCTTGGAACACTTTCTTGAAGTTGCTTTCCGTGAAGTTCTCGAGGACGTTCTACGCTTCTTGTTGAATGATGTCCACAGTGTCAAAGCAATGCCCTTTGAGCTCCAACTTCATTTTTGGAAACAAGGTAAAGTCACAGGGAGCTGGGTTGGGTGAGGAGGGAAAATTGGGTACAATTGCCATAGTGGTCTTTGCAGTGCATTTGCAGGTCTTCGGTGAGAATTGCTTGTCACTGTGTGTAACCAATTCCTACCATTTCACAGAGGTCTTGAATGGTTTGGCAACGATCCTTTCGAATCAGTTCTTCAATTTTCGCAACATTCTCCGGTGTTGTGCTGGTTCATGGCTGTTCCGAACGCTTGCCGTCTTCCACTGAGGTTTGATGACTGCCCTTGAACCGATAATGCCACTCAAAATACTGATGAAGCGTTTCCAGAATTTCCGTGGCCAATTGACTCAACTTCACCCTAAGTTTCACGTAAACATGCTGCTCATGTTTTTCATCCGTTTTCAAAACGCAGATGGCTTCTGATGCGTTATCACTCTAGCACGCGCTGCCAGTGAATAAACTCTCCAGTCACCCCACCACTTGACACTCATGTGATATGCATGTAGCTACACCTAACGGCAATTCAGGAACTTTTGGATACCACCTCGTATGTTGTTTTTCTTATTCCCCATATTACCAGATTATATACTTACTACATGTATTTCCCTTTAATTACAGTTGCCAGGTGTCAATTTGCCATTTAATGAGGTGGTTTATTATCTTGCCACTTTGTTATTATGTAGTATACTCCATGAATTAGGGCATTCCATGGCTGCAGCTAGGTATATACATGAAAATATCAATAAAAACGTCTGCAATGAAACTCTTAAATAGCATTTAATTTTCTTATTCCGACAGAGAAGACGTTCGTATAGTTGGTTGTGGATTGCTCGTTTTAGGAGTCATACCTGCAGCTTTTGTCGACTTATCTACTGATCAGCTTCGCCAGTTAACACCATGGCAACAGTTACGTATCTTTTGTGCAGGTGTTTGGCATAACATCATCTTGGTCCTCTTGTCAGGAGGGATCTTCTTATTCTTACCTTACATTGCCTCTCTGGGCTACTATTATGGTACTGGCATAATTGTCACCCATGTTCAAGAGGTAAGTCTTACATTTGAGGGTTATGATGTATTTGGATTATACAAGGAGCATTCAAAAAGTAATGCACCACAATTTATTTCTCTGAAAATATGGAACATACAGCTTTGCATTGCTACAATCGTCAGTTTCAAAGAAGTCACCTTCTGTTTCTTTGGTTTATGTTAGGATTCCAGAAGATGTGTATTCCCCCTCGGTACCATTCTTTTTCACACTACCACTTTTTCGCAGTGCACACAACATCATCATCAGACTCGAATTGGATCCCATGGAGTGCACTTTTCAAAGGGCTAAACTGGTGTGGGGCCTCGCATTGTCAGCACAGGTTCTTCTCATGTCCCTAACAACTGAACGGAACCAATCTGACCATTTTCTTTGGCCTCCATTGACTGTCATGTACTGTTGGATTTGAAGTGAGGAACCCGTGTTCATCAGCAGTAACAATACGGGATAAGAAGTTATCCCCTTCACACTTGTCGCGTAGCAACAGTTTTCTTTGCTTCGTTATGATCAGGTGTGAGCTCTTTGTGGATGCATTTTACACTCACTTTGGAGTACCTAAGTTCATCAATAATCTGGGAATACTCTGTGATGGGTCGATTCCCCTTGAATGCGCTATTTCATCAGTGGAGTCACAGCTGTGCAGGGGCGACTGCTCCACACAGAGTTGGCAATATCAGCCATTCCACCTGCAGACTTCACCCGTTCTTCGGTCGATGATGGCAGTCTCGTACACATTACACAACCACTTACGGATATTCCAGACACTTTCTCCCTCTGAAATGAGAAATCCGGTCACAGCATGTTGCTTGTAATGTGTATCACTGATACCATCCATTTTTAACACTTGCTATCGCATTGCCACCTGGTAGCAGAGCTTGTAACTTTGCACAAGACAGATAGAAGATTCAAACTAGAACTCCTCAAAATTTTAAAGTATAAATAAATTGTGGTGCGTTACTTTTTGAATGTTCCTAGTAATTACTAGATCTGAGTTTTTGTTCTTTTTATAGAATGGCCCAATTTCAGGCCAGGCTGGTCTGATGGTTGGTGATCATATTTTAGGAGTCGGTGACTGTATCGTCACAGATTCTCACAGTTGGTATAAGTGTTTAGCGAATGCCCAGCCACCATCTGGATTTTGCACTGACAACCACTTAATCGATTCATTTGATGAATCATTGAAAGGTATGCAGCAGCCATTTCTTTATTGGCTGTGGTTTAAGTAGATTTTTATTAGCATAATCGTGAACAGTTTTAAGTTCATAATAGAAGAGAAGTGAGTGACGCTGCACTAGTTTGATTTCTTTGTAGAGTAGTGGAATATTGCTCCCTTCTCTTCAACTACAGGTTGTCCGATTTGCTCTTCGCCCCTGTTTTTTGCTTAATTCACACTGAAACTCATTATTTTAATTTGTTGGTGTTTGAGAAATGTGGTGACCTTACAGGCCAGTGTTGAAAGTGGTCCAACAACGTCTGCCAACTTTTTTGCAACACTACTAGTTCATGTCAATTTCTTGTACAACTATTTTTCTTTATTCAGATGAGTTGGCAGGCATCGTTGGATGTCCGTGGTCTTCCATGGGTGTGTTTGTTTATTGCGACGAAAGTGACTAAGAATCACGATTCCGTGAAAGTCGTCAACCTGACAATATACAAATGACTTCTAAGAATGACTGCTTTCAAGTGGGCAATCGACAACAGCGATGTATAAACCTTCTAATGCTCGCAGTAAATAACAAAACGATAATGAATAATAAATAAATAATGCAATATTTTCATTAAATTATGTTTTCGAAATGATCTTAAATTTTATTACTATGAATGTTCTGTTCTGTTTGAACTAATCCTTTTGTTTGTAATAATGACATTGACTAAAAAGCTAATCGCCTTCTCTAATGCTAATCCCGCAGAAACGGACGATGGTTTTAGCTCATCCACTTCGTTGAGTGACGAAGCGTAATTCTGTGAGAGTCACTGGCCATTGCAAATGGAAGTAGTCAGTCTGACAAGACTAAATAAATGCAGTTACGTTACTTTGTCGCATTAAATAAACACACCCCATGTTGTCTTAAGCAAGCATTTGACTGATTAGAATTAAGAGGAAGACTCGTGCAAATTTTATTACATTATGACCATTAGTTTGATCTTTATACATGTATATGAAAATCAGGAGCCATGAGCAAGTGGGACATAGAATTTTAAAAGTTTTCTTTTGAGGTTCTTATTTCCCGTAACTTTATGGGTGCGATCTATGCATCTTACAGAGTGAAGACTTATAAAGTGGCAAAAAATGAATCCGAGTCATTATGTAAAATTATTAAGCGCAACATGAGAATATTATCAATGAAAAACTTATTTTTATTTATGAGCGTAATTCCCATATACGAGATCAGTTCAAAAAAAAAGACCGGACTTTTGCCATAGCGAACAAACCATTGCACCAATGGAGCTCCTGTAAGTAGCGCCACCTAGTGGCAATCTTTGGTAATAAAATGTTGTTTGGTGCGTCATTCCACAGTTATCTCTTAGCAATCTACAGCTGTCAAGATGGACTGGGACAATGCACCAAATCACTAGTCTGCTTATTGGCCAATTTTTGGCTGCTAAAGAAGTGGCCGTTCTTCCTCACTCTCCATACCCTTAAGACTTGGCCCCAGCAGACTTTTTCCACTTTCCAAAGTTGAAAAGGACATTTTTTTTCAAAATGTAGATGATATACAAGGGTTATTCGTAAAGTAAGGTCCGTTTTGCAATAAGAACAAAACTACTATATATATTTTCAAAATTTTTTCTTTACGAGAATCTTTGAATCTTTAACTATTTTTCCACATATTTTCAAATTTATTTAAGCACTTGTCATAGTGCTCAATGTACTTCCACATGATCACTTCATAAAAGCTGCCGCCCCAGTGAAGAGGATCACGCAGTTTTCATTTGTTCATCGTCGCTGAAATGGAGGCTGGCGATGATCTCCTTTAGATCCTGGAACAAGTGGTAGCCACTGGATGCGAGGTCTGGATTGTAAGGTGGGTAGTCAAGTTGTTCCCAAACAAAAGATCTGATTAGTTGGGAACAACTTAACCACCCGCTTTACAGTCCGGACCCAGTATCCAGTGGCTACCACCTGTTCCGGGAGCTAAAGGAGATCATTGGTAGCCTGCATTTCAGCGACGATAAACAAGTGAAAACTGTGCGATTTTCTTCACTGGCGATAGCTTCTATGAAGTGATCTTGCAGAAGTACATTGAGCGCTTAAATAACTTGGAAACTATGTGGAAAAATAGTTAAAGGTACATAGAATCTGGTAAAGTTTTGAAAATATACAGTGTGTTTCAAAAGTTCCCGAACTGCCCCTTCTGTATGTAGGGAAAGCCTAATCTATGACAGCAGGAGTAATGTTTGGCCAACCACTAAAATAAACCATGTACTGAAATAATTTACATAAAATCATTTTACATAGTGGCAAAGTTACTCATATGTGTTTATTTTATTTTTACATTCCCAAAGGAAACTATACATGTAGGTTACAACATTTCATTTGTTTGTTTTCACGCAATAAACACTTTTTAAACTGTTACTGTATCGGTATAAGCTTAATACCGTATAGCGTAGGTTTTATAAATAAAATTTTTATTTTTTACTTTAACCTTTTATTTCACTCTCATATTCGCGTATTTGCATTTATGTAAAATAAATAGCGGGATTCGCAACGACTGGGAGCATCCATTAATTGAAAATAAAGAGCTTGAGAGACAGTGGCTCCTGTCTACCAACCCTTCAGCATACCTGTACAACAGTATGTTATGCAGGGAAAGTCATCTCCTGCGTTTGGGAACTTTTGAAACACACGGTATATACAGTAGTAGTTTTGTTTTTATTGCAAAACGGACCTTACTTTATGAATAACCCTCATAAAACAGAATTTGCAGAGTTAACTACATACTATCCCAAAACACAAATCTCAGGGAGCATTTCAACAGTGGCAGCGGTGCATTGCAAGAAAAGGGGGAATACTTTGAAGGAGACAAACTGAATAATGTTGAAATTCAGGTAATGAAGTTAGGATATCAAAAGTACTGTCTTTTTTTTGAACAGACTTTGTACGTATGTTCTGGCAATATTTTCTCAAAGCACTTATGATTTGAATACCATCATTTTGCTTTTCTTGTACAGCCTAGTTTCCACATCACCAAAAACTGGAAATATGGAAATCACCCAGCCTCTTCCATAAACTCCTCCATAAATGCGAAGCTGCTTTTTTTCATAATTACGACGGGTGAACAAAAATTAATGTCGTGTATTTTCTTTCTCTAAAATTGTGACCGGGAAAGGAATAAACACATATACATTTGATAGAACAATTCAACTTTTATTTTTCCACATAATCTCCAAGCCGATTGAGGCAACGATTCCAGCAGTGTACAAGTTTTCCCAATCCCTGTCGATAAAAGTCATCCAGTTGAGTGTGGAACCAGTTGCAAACTGCCAATTTCACCTCGTTGTCGTCACGGAAATGTTGACCAGCCAGTGACTTCAACGGCCAGAAGATATGGTAGTCACTGGGAGCGAGGTCCGGACTGTATGGAGGATGAAGCAGTGTTTCCCAGTTCCATGGCTACAACAGGTCAGTGGCCCGTTTCGCTGTGTGGGACTTATGTTGTCCCCCATTGCCAAGTCGGGTCTTTTCCTGCATATGGCAGCTCGAAGATTCCTCAATGTTGCCTCTGTAGAGTTTGGAATTGACAGTGGTGTGCGATGGAAGAAACTCAAGCAATATTGGACCATGGCAATCCCAAAAACATGTCAACATGACCTTGCCGGTTGATGGCACAGTTTTGAACTTTTTCATTGCGGGAGATGAGGTGTGTTTCCAAACCGCCAATTGCATCTTAGTTTCAGGCGTGAAATGGTGGACCCATGAATCATCGCCCGTGATGATTCGATCCAAAAAAACCTGACCCTCGTCTTGGTATCGGGTGAGATACAGCAAACAAGCATCGAAACGAGCACCTTGATATTCTGCCATTAACTGTCATGGTACCCATCTGCATGACACTTTGCAAAAGCCAAGCTGCTCGTGAACAATGTCGTCCCTTATGAAATGTCCAACGTTGCAGCAATTTCTCTCACGGTAATCTGTTAGTTATCTGGCAATGTTGCTGTCAGTCATGGATTCCCATGGCCGGCCAGAGCGATGTTCGTCCAGCAGGTCCTCTCCCCCCTTCTTTAAAATCTTTGCACCAACGTTGTACTGTTCGGAGCTGCACGATATCACCTCCGTATATGGATATCAACTGGTTTTGCACAAAGAAAACGCATAACACTCCGCTGCCCAAACGCACTGGGCAATGAAATAAGAGCCGCCATCTTGTTTGGACTGTCACGTCGCTAGTGCTTGGCAGATGCATACGACACTAACAGGAAATTTGAACAATGAACCAAACTAACTTTTATATATCGCAATTTTCTCATATCTGCCTTCATTTATGAGAAAAAAAATACACGACATTACTTTTTGATATCCCTCGTAGATATATTCTTATAATAAATTGGACTTTGCTAAGAGAAGTGGGGAGACCGGAGACTCGTGGAACCAGAGCCATGCCAGCCCAGTGAGGCTGATGCGATAACTTCATGCCAACACAGGCAAATTAGAATGGAAAATTTTTCATCAATAGAGCCCAACAAGCTTTCCGTCGATTTTTCCAGTGACCAAAACAGAAAGGAATGGAAGTGTGTCAAAAACTTTTCTGTTGGGTCTGTGCTAATTTGCTTCCCGTGATGAGGAAACCAGGCTTAACCCTACCATCTGCTTTCTCTCTCTCCAACATGCTTTTCAAATATAGATAACACTGGTCAACACTGAATTTTTTTCCCCCCTGAATTTGATATGTATTGTAGAGCATATCTAAGGCACTGATTATGATTAAAATGTTAGTTTCATTAGATCAGCTCTACTGTTTTATTTATACGAAAATACAATTTTCTCCAAGTTTCTTTGTTATTAAATGCTATGAAATGTTCTTTTATACGATTTTCTGAATGAACGGCTTCAGGTTGATCTCTTTGTAATTTTTCACCTTTACAATGCAAATTTTGTTTGTTTACCTTGTAATTAGAGTTTGAAAAAGATGCTGAATATGTCGAATGTTGTCCTCCTGCCAGTGAATATGGAGTTTGCTTTCGTCAAATAGAAGCATCAAACAGTCCTTCCGTAAGTAAAGCATCAGTTTACAGCAATTTTAAGCCCACACTAATCATGTCTTATTAGATACACATTGTATTACAAAATTTTAATCGTGATTAAAGAAAGAAATTGAATCACATCTTTTGTCTGTTTTTTATGGTTTCAACAAGAAACTAATATTAAATACAGGGCGAGTCAAAACTCAACGTACTTCATTAGAAAGATCATCTGAATGAGAAAGTAAAAGTTCATCGACATCTTCAATGCATATATCTGAATTTAAGCTTAGCACTTTGTTTATCATAATTAGATAGTTTGCATGATGGTTCATGATAATAATCGAACACTGTTGCATTTTTTATGATTTTTTTTTTTTGAGAAAGAAATTCGCATTTTTTGACATAAATACGAAATACGCATTGTAACATCCAAACAGTTGTGTAAATTTATAAATAACGTAAGCGCAGAAATGACGTAAATCAGGGTCTTACTGTACATAAAACTGCGTATACTACTGTATTAATATTTGATCGAATTACAGTCAATGTGAGCACTGTTACGACGTTGACTGGGTAACTCGGAAACTACTCGTTGGAATTCGATCAAATTTTACCGGTATACACAGTTGTATGTACCCTATTATTCCCCAAATTTCATTATCCTGAGTTATCAACTTGTTGATCTTGGTGGCGGCATTTTTATTTCTGTTCGTAGCTCGATTTTCATTCAAATTCGAATCCACTTTTTAGCTCAGATTACTACCTCCCCTAAAAGTTCGTACATTGAGTTTAGAATTGCCCTGTATACAAGATGGGCTAAAAGTATGCACCCATATAAATAAAACCGTCAATGTTAAATATTCAATATCTTTCTTGCATACACCCAGAGAACCATAGAAGGAAAATTTAAGCAGTCGGTCGGTCCCAGTTGTTACTACCACCTTGTAGCAGTCATTAATTCAGCCTGTGTGATAAGATTGGCAATGCAGAAAGGAGAGAGGCCATTACTGTGTAATAGACTTGCCTCAAGAAAAGTTGTTCATCATGAATGAGTCACGACGTTCGGCACCGAACGAAACGACCAACCGACTGATGAAGATCACAAGCGTGATCAAAAATAGCTTTTCTAGGGTTGGTTTGTTCATTTTATTGTGGACTAAGAGGTATTTTGATTTTCGTTCTATGGTTCTTTGTTATCCACAGTTTTTCTTATTTTTTATGATACACACAGAGATAAAAATCCATTGGGGTCAAGTCCAGGGTTCTAGGGATCCAGTCCACTGGTCCACGTTGGCCAATCCAACGATTGGAAAATCATAAGTCCAGAAACTCCTTAACTACAGTACCTTAATGGGGCAGAGCACCATCCTGTTGAAAGAATTCTGGGTAGGCTCATGTGTAGCCTACCCAGAGTGTTGACCCTACTGTGGTCCTGAGTGTTCAACATGAATGGGGCTTCAGGTTGGGTTTGACAATTGGGCTACTGTGGATACTGGTACTGCTAAGCAGTCAAAGTGGAAGCCCAATGATAGGGCAGGCCCCTGGCCGTAGTTCCCAACCTAGAGACTCATGATCCTTTGTTCGAATCCAGGTTGTATAATATCTCATTTGGTCTTTGTGGTTTTAGTCTACAGTATTTTTGCATTCCATAGTCTCCTCTTACAGTATGTTCCTTTAACGTTTTAAACAGAAGGAACAGAAATAGAGGGTCTGCTTTTCCACAAAGAGATTTATTAGAGAACATTTCTTTTCTTCTAGTTTTCTTGTATGCCTGCTCGTCAGGTCATTGTCCAGTCTTCAGGATACTGTAATACTTCAACTGACTGTCCAAGTTCGAGGTACACGTGTCTAGTCCCCTCTGTGGATTCGTCCACAAAACTACTACAAGTTCATCGCAGAGACAAAGAAGATATGCTGTTTCTTGGTCAACCAGGAGATCTATATTATGGAGGCATGTAATTCAACAAACTAAACTAAGTAGAACAAATTTTTAATGATGTTTAATCTACTAATAAATTCGTCTTCCGCAATATGACAATTATCAGGTTGTAAAGAAATTATCAAGCTCATCGACAAAGACATAAGTATTGTTCACGCTTTATAAATATGTTATCTAATTATCCATTGGTAGTTAGTTCCTTTGGTTGATGAGCTTGAGTCCTATATTCCATCACGAGCAAAATCTTAGTATAGTTTTTCCCAGCGAGAGAATTGGACATAGACCAGAACAAATGAAAGTCCGATGGAGCAAGATCCAGGGAGTAAGGAGGGCAAGGCAAAAGTTTCCAATTCAGACAGAGATTGCAATTTTTACTGAGTCCTTAAAGCAACATGTGGTCGAGCATTGTTTTGGCACATGTCCATTAAGCAGTAACTGGGCGCTTAATTTTCATTGCAGAATATCATTGCTCCAATATCATTTGTTCACAAGTGCAAGTTTCTCTGGATACTTTCTTTACAATCTGATAGTTCCAACATAAGCTTATACAGGGTGTTTCAAACCTTTAGAGTGAAAATTCTACAGATGGTAGAGGATTGAAAATTGAGCATTATGAGACAGGGAATCAACAATCAGAAATGCATATTTCAGGCACGACGAGATCTTGAATGAGTAATACATGCGAGGAATGTTTTTGTAAGTTGCTTTCGTTTTTAGAGCTAAAAACAATTTTTTACCTTGCTTTTCGTGAGCAAATCGACTGGATGCTTATTGATGATGCTTCTATCACATGATCTCCTCAATGTCAGGTATACGAAGAGTTCTTTGTTTAGCGCCTTGGTCAGCTCTCTCTAGCTTGAATGACCCAGTCTCTTGTATGTCTCTTGTTCTGTCCACAGCGAGAAATGTCTTCCAATTGGAATGGCACCTGTTGGGAATCTTTTCTCCGTACACCTTACTTTAAATGCATGTCTGCAAGTTGTTTGTTCTGAAAGCAAAAGCAGTTACAAAAGACCTTCCTCATACAAAGATCTCATGGTAGATCCCCTAAAGGTTTGAGACACCCTGTATGTTAAATAAAATTACCTTTGGATAAGTTAATTTCATTTCCTAGGTAGGTTAAAATTTCTAATCGTTATGTTTTTACAATTTGCTTTGTAGTGTTGGTGAGCAATTACATTCCAAAGTTAGCCTATCTGCCCATCAAATTGCCATCCATGATAGAAACTTTTTGCAGGTAATTGCCAAGATTTATGCCCCAAAATGTACTAGCATCTTAACCCAAGTTTTAAGATCAGTAGTTGCATGTTTTAAGTCCACAATGGCAAGAGTGGAAATAAAATGTCTTTTCCTGCTCTGCCAACCCGCATCCTAAAACATTATTTTCATTCAACTTTATCATCGCAGGGTTATTTATTCTATAACAATTTAAGTACAGTCAACCTTCCTTTAACACGACTCATTTGTACCGCTTTATACAAAATACAGAATTAGTACAAGTCAGGTTAATTCACACAGTCTTATAAGATTCTGTATATTCGTAAAGGAAAACTCAATTAATTAATAATGCGTTAACAGTTGAACCCTTGATTACGAATCTGGTTAATATGAATTATCGCTTAATAAGTTTTTTTCCTCCGATGCCGACCACGAGGCTTCAATTTCTACATAAAAATACGAATAAAATGAAATGTTTATTGCAAAAGACATTATCGTTCTGATTGGTTCTTAGTCTAAACAAACAAGGAGACATAGATTTGATATCTGGGGATTCTCATTGGTTTTCAGTGCTTATACAAGGCGAGTCAAAAGTATGTTAACCCCTCCCCCTCCAATTTCAAACTGAGTGGAGATACAACAAATCTCTTGCAGGCAACATATAGGAAGTTAGGTAGGGGCTAAACAATTGTACAGTTGTCGAGCTCAATATGCCGATTTCAACGGGGGGAAAAAAAAGATTTAAAATAAAGAAACTGAAGACGTATGGAGTTTTGCAACGGGCTTCTCTGTTGTGTTGAAGAAACTCCTGATTTTGTTAACCATATTCTGTGGTCAGTTCATTACATTTCATTGGTTCATTACATTATCGACATTGCTACATCACAAAAGAGGAAACCCAATGATAGTACGCTGGATTAGAAGTTATGAATTCCTGATGTTGTAGAGAAATCAAGAAGCTGTCGTTTGAATGGAACTGATATCGCAGTCCCCTAAAGAAAATGAGCGAGTGCCTTTCAACGACGATATTTCAGTGTGGAATGATTACTTTAACACTGATCTTTCTGTTTAACAGCTGACACAGATATTTTCTTCATTCTTGAAAATTTACTCTGCTCCATGAACAAAAGCAGTGCTTAGTTATAAATAACAAATGATCCTTCTTATTTTTCTTTCTTTATTTCAGTGTTCGCAGTATTCAAATACTGAATTAGCTGTTTATATTCATACAAGACAAATACAAATATCTATGCCCAGCCGGGATTCAAACCACGATTCTAGAATCCCGAGATCATAAACTGCGCCCCAGCACTCTCGGCCATCGAGCTGGCTAAATAATCAATCAAGAAACTCGCTTTACCCGATATGAACTGCAGAGAAAAGACTGAATCGATCACTGTTCTTTGTCTCAACAACATTTATCCAGGATGAGCGACGAGGCTCATTTTTTAGGAAAACTGTACATTTTTAGCATAGATAAATTATTTGTCCATCTTTTTATGGAGCACACAGTGTTAAACAGAGGGTTCCAAAAAATTTGGCAAAAAAGTGGGAATCCCCACATTTCAGTGATTTTTGGGTGGAAAACAGCAAAATTTGGCATAAAAAAGTGTGCATTTCAGTGAGTTTTGGGTGGACCACCGTATTTTACAAAGCAACTTTTTATACGTGGTTAGTTTTAAACTACTGCTTGCAACACTTGCTCATTGAAAAACGTGCTTTTCAACTTCCGGCTTGAAACAAGAAGTTTGCTTAGCTCCATGAATTGCATTGCCCTCAGCCTAAGCTTTACTTTTTAGAGTGTCCATAGGAGGGTTGACTGCACCATTTTCTATTTGTTTTGTTTTAATATCATTCTTTCCTGTTTATATTACGCATGCTTAAACTTCCTCGATTTACCAATGCTTTCTCGTTCTGTAGGTACCTCATTTCGTTTTCTGGAGCTTTGGCATTGTTGAATGTCGTGCCGTGCATCGGTTTGGACGGGCACTGGATCACGAGTGCAGTTTTAGATCTTTTTTTCTCTACATTAATTCCAAAGAGCCGAATACGTCATGTTATGTTGTTGATTTTTTTGTCTTTTGGTACAAGCCTCTTAGCCATCAACGTTCTTTTGGGAGTATGGACAATGTTGTAAGCAAGTATGATGTCGAATATGTAATTGGAATAAAATAAAATGGCTTTTGTAAAAATCGTCTAAATTTATTCAATTTTTGTTATTTTACAAAATAATGTAAATTGATATTGATTTGTATTTAATTAAAATCTTTGATTTAAAAAAAAAAATAAATAAAAGTTTATTTCTCTAACTCTTGAAAAGTTTTATTAACAAACATTTCCTTGCTTATGCGGAAATTTTTATTTTTGACTACGGATAGGATAAGGATCAGACATGGTGAAACTATACTGTGCCAAACACGTTTTGGTCTAACACCATCATTGGAGGCAGAAATGCTACAATCATTAGAGGAGAGATAGCCATTGCTACAATTTACAAGGGAGGTCATAAGGTTCCTTGAAATCATAGAGGAAAACACGACTACCAACAAACTGTGAGGTTTAAAAAAAAAAAAAAAGCGCACATTCTAGAAGAGTTCACAGATCTACCAGGTGAATATAAATTCCTGGAACGGTCTATTATCTCGAAAAGTACGAGGTGCGTACAAAAAATATCGGACCTTTGGCTGGGAAAACTAAATTTATTCACCTGTAGGATTTAAACATTAATCCTCTTCAAAGTACTCTCCTTGAGACTGCACAAATTTTTCCTACCGCTCCCACCATTGTTGGAAGCATCTTTGGAGGCCTGTTTGAGAATGGCAAAGAGCCTGGCTGGCGTTTTCTGCATAATGTCTTCTCATGACTGAAATCTGGTTCCTTTCAGTGGCATTTTGAGCTTTGGGAACAGCCAAAAGTCACATGGAGCCTTGTCAGGGGAGTAAGAAGGCTGACGGGAGTAAGAGTGTTTGGCCAGGAACTTCTGAATCAGATGTGATGAATGGGTCGTGATGGAGCTAACGAGTTCCTGTTTCCAAAGGTCGGGTTGTTTCCGTCGTACAGCATCATGAAGGTGACGAAGGACCATCAGATATACTCTTCGCTGATGGTTTGGCCTTTCGAGAAAATCGAAAAACCGACAGGCATATACTACACTCACTCACTCTCACGATGCCAGGCAGCAACCCACGAGCTCTGCATACGTGACCAACTGTACACGTACATGACTTGTCAAGAAAAAAGAAAACTTGTCAAATTTTTTTTTTTTGAAAGCTATTTAATGGTGCAAAACATTAGCCTCCTGCACCCCTTGTAGGGGGTAAGGTAGAGGGCAACTTTGAAATTTCAAATGGGAACCCCCCAATTTATTTTGCAGATCGGATTCTATGAAAAAAATTACCGTATTTACCCAACTAGATAATGACTTTGAATTTGAACCGACCTCCCCCCTCCTTTTTCAGGTCATTTTCACAGAAAAAAATATTCTCAAATTTACACAGACCTTTATTTTTTAAATGACCTAATGATTATTTTAAACCACGCAATTTTTTGTTTCTATGAAAAGACACGAACCAAATTATAAATTGTCGTAGATATATGAAAAACCACCCCTTCATTCCAAAACACCATAATTCCAGATACCCATACACAGGAATGGCAACCTTTTGATGTATGTCACAGCCGATCACACCCATGTGAGGCACGGCGTTTATTTATGCCAAAGCGACAGTCCGACTACTCCGAGGTGACAACACAAAAAAAAAAAAATAATAAACCTAAGAATAACAAACATTTTGCCATCTAGTTTCACCTCCTAAGCTATCGTAAATAAACGTTTATTGCATTTGACATGAAACTACAAAAATAATGCTTTCCCACAATATAAAAGTGAGACAGTTTTGTAAAAAAACAAATTGGCACCAATCTAAAAAAATTTTTTTTCTTCACACGCGAATTTAACCATATATCACTTTTTTTCTATCATTTTTCTGAAAAAAAATCTCGGGATATATTCGGGTAAATAGAGTACATTAATTTTACCCAAACATTTTTTTAAAAATCTTTTCCAGGGGTGGGCATGGGCAACTCTGAAATTTTAAATGGGAACCTCAACCCCTTTATAACTTCATTTTTACCCCCCCCCCCCCCTCTCCACCAAGTTTTTAAATCAAAAAATTGACTTTCTCATCATTTCCAATCAAATGACCTATCACATGCCATAGGTTGCCATAGTTCCAAAGACCTCCGCAACTCAGAACCGATTAGAACAACTGGGCCTAAACTTATTATAGTAATGCAGATTTTGCCTAGAGGTATCTGGATACTGAATTTCACTCCTTTATGTATTGGAAGAGCACATAAATGTTTTGTCCCCTCTGACTCCCACCCCTGTAATTCCAACCTCATTGCACCAATCAAAACCAAACTAAAGGGTGAAGGTGGGCATGCCCATATAGTAAGCTACTTTCCGAATTTCAACCTTCTACCTTAAAAATGTAGAAATTACGACATTGGAAGTATCTCCATCCTTCCACTACTTAATAATGTTGATTATGAGCACTTGAGCAATCGTGCATCAACAAAGCGATCGTCACATGCACGAGCTCATGTCAACAAAAATTGAAAGATAAACAGAAAATAACAGTGTATGCATTTTTGACAAATCGATTGTTATTTACATTCCATTATCTTCGTATCGTTTACATTCAGTGTTTTAATACGTGAATTCGACTTGAAGGGGGTCCACAAAAAATCCTGAAAAGTTGATATGGCCGAGCTAAGACCTTGATGGTCATATTTCTGAAAACAGAATTTGAAAATCTTTAGCCTGGTTCCCACATGCATAAAAACAACTGCAGAAACCACAAGGCCGAAAATATTCCGACGTCACTTTCTGCTTTCGTATTTCTGCCTGATAAAAAATTCTCTTATCTTTTCTAGGCTATGACTCAATCCAACTCTAAAAAAACAGGAGTTATCTGTCGGGCAGAAAGACGAAAGCAGAAAGTGATGTCATAAAATTTTCTGCCTTGTGGTTTCTGCCATTGTTTTTACGCATGTGGGAACCAGGCTTTACTCAGTTTACAAGTTATTGTGCAAACGGCGGATGGACAGATAAACATACATTCTTATAAGGGGTCGTCCATAAATTACATCATTGCATGCCATGAGGAAACACCCCAGACCTGTATGGAGCCTCCACCTGCCTGAGTGGTCCCCACCTGACAAGCGCCAGACACGGACACGACCATCGGCCCGATACAGCTGAAACAGTGACTCGTCAGACCAGGCAACACTTCGCCAGTCCTCAGCATTCCAATGTCGATGTTGGTTAGCCCAGGTTAAGCGTTGCCGTCAATGTGAGGGCGTCCCAAAGCCTGCAGCTGCCAAGAAATCAAAAACAATATTATTGGTTGGTTAATTGAGACCACCACTGAATTAGTTATTAAATTCAGACTTAGGCCCTATTGGTGATTCCCCACCACTGGGTGGTCTCAATTACCAACCAATAATATTGTTTTTGATTTCTCTTCTATTATTGGTCTGCTTTGTGTTTTTCTCGCTATATAAACCGCTTTCTTCGGTTTTCTAATCAGTTCACTTTGGGTTTTCCACATGTTCTCCTTGGGTCCTGCCAAATGATGAGAGCTTTGCTCTTGAAAAGCACTTCCAGGTTGTATTTTTCTGTTAATTTTGTTTTTGTTATTTTCTTCATTACTTTTGTTGTGGTGAAAGAGCCCTTCTTTACACTTAGATACTGCAGTATATTGTTCATTCATCGTACATTTCAAAAACTATTCATTAAAAGTTGACGTTATAATTATGAAAAGCACTGTATAACTACTTATAGTTTATTCTTAATTTAATTTTGTAAAGCGTCCAACAATTATCGGACACCCTTTATTAAAGAAAGAACCAAGACACGTAATATCATTATTAACAATCTTTATTCAGCGTCTGAATCCTACAAATCCCAACTAATTGTTTGGGAATTACGAAATGTACACCACTAAAAATCAAAATAAAATCAAATACAAAAAAAAAAAGAAAAAGGAAGATCACCTTAAACAAGTGAAAATCTATTTACAAGTTCAAATAACTCACGAGGCACTACTGTACACAAATACCGGTATTTAGATGATGCAATAGTTAACGGCCTACTTTAAGCAGGCATCAAAACCTTTTTTTAATATTTTAAAGGGAGAAAAGGCACTTTTTATTCCCTTGACTTTTAACGTTACAGTTTTGGAGACTCCTTTTAGAATTTTTTTCTTAGCACCAAAATTTCAATTTCTACGCAGGGTGGGAAAAATTTATTATTACATCACTGACCCTCGAGCAGAAACCCAATCGATACTCTTAACAGCTTTCACCATTCCATTTTACACACTTAGTATTATCACACACTTAAAAAGTTATACAACATTTTTAAAAGGAAAACAAAAACATCGTTAACGGAATGGATGAAATATTCATGAAACGACAATTCCTAACCAAGACAATCGTAAATATAATTTGAATTATTCTCCGGATTATCATAAATTGCTATTAACAATTAGTCTTTTTAATTAATTAATTAATTAGTAAATGTGCAATACAAAATAAATAAAGGACCCAACAAAAGATAAATAAAAACAAATTTCAATTTCAGGCAATGTTTAGCAAAACAATCCATACTTTGTTACAGTTAAGTACTCGTCAATTCACAATGTGAATAAAATCTTTCGTATTAAACAGCATACAAGTTCTAATGAGCAATTTAAGATGACCGATCCACTTCTACAGCAAATATCAATCTTAACAACAACAATAACAACAACAGCAACTCAACCAGCAACGGTGTATCCTATACTTCTGCTGTTGCCAAAGTCCCTTACCTGGGACCACGTATAACTTTGCTGGGGCTAGTGCAAAATGTAAATGATATAAATGCAGAAGCCCCTCCTTGTTAACCAAATACAGGGCTTAGGTACAAACAAATGGGTTTCGCAACATAAAACCAGCCTACTGAAGGTAACAGAACAGCCAACTTCATTTGCAATTCACACAAATGCTAATTTTCCATTTCTTTAAACAAATACAGCGTGTATACATATATCGTTTCCTCCTATACTCAGATCGAGACAATTAGAAGACGCCATCGGCAGTTTTTGAATGAAACAAGAATCTTTTGTTAAAATAAGTTTTGCTAGAGCAGCGGTTCTCAACTTGGAAAGGGTCATTCTCATAGGTTTTTTACTAGTTTTATTATAGCTATTGCAAGCAAAGATGGGGGCAGCAGTAGCAACAGCCAATCAGATTCAAGCCGAAGTTGATCAGCTAGGTTTTCTAGCATCCGGTGAAGGAGGATCGTCAAGACCAGATTTCTTTCTCTTTCGGCATGATTTTGTGGCAGTTGTTGAACATCTAGATCTCAGTCTTTATCGCTGGATCTGTCTGCCAAATTGTTTGTTAACTGGTAAACATGTGCAATCAATAAGAGAACGAATCTGATTGGTCCCTTCTTTCGTTGCAAGAACTATACTCATTTTGATCAAATGGTACACAATTGTTAACATTTTTGTTTTAATGGTACGCAGTTGTGAAAAGGTTGAGAACCGCTTCACGAGATGATGCAGCTACAATCCATATATACTAAGGTGACCAGTTTTTTTAGTTCAAAAATCAGGATGAGATACTTGTGGGGGGTCAAAATTTTTTTATGACATAATAACGAAGAGTTTCTTTATTTCTAATATTCAGTACACCAAGTCAACACTGAAAAGTAACAGATAGAATACAAACTTCAAATCGATCACATTGTCTCATGCAATAACACATTCATGCTGACTCGTTCATCGATAGGCATGTACAACTTATCGACCCATAAGTTGTATCTCCCAACACAAATAATTGGAGACATTTTATAAAAAAATTGGGACAAATTAGGACTAAAAACTGAAAATCGGAACATCTGGTCACCTTAATACAAGAATGCAATGAATTGGGAATTTGAAATTCAAACTTGAGGAACGATGTGAACAATGAATAACAAAAGAAATTCCAAATTTTATACACAGATGAAACTGCTACAAACAAGAGCATGAAAAAGCACTTGTTCGTTATGTTTGAATCTAAGTTAACTATGAATTCATCACCCAACATAGGAGGAAAATACAACCAAACATGAATTTGCATCAACAAATATAAAAAGAACCCAATGATCAAAATCATCTTGTTACTAACAAACAATAGTTAAAGATGTGTATACCTCTGGCAAGGGGCATCTCAGTCTTTTCAACATATTCATAGGCCTTGGCAAGAGATCCTTGAGTCTATCGATTTACGCTTGCAGCGATCTAATTCTTGTCAGTTTTTCCGACAATGCACGAAGAGGCTCTCATTTCTGTTGGAATGGTTCAAGGCAAGCAGAAAAACTTGTCTTTATCATGCATGAAGTCCTTATAAATGCTACTCTTCAACTCTAGAGCTATTTACTTCTCAGTATTGATAGGTTAATGGGGAAGTTCAGCCAATTAGGTATTTAAAATTTAGCAATCTTAAAGAGTATCCGAAATATACAAGTTATTCCTATGAATGCAGGTCTCAATAATAGCACTGCCTCTCTTCTATGTATCCTGCTGCACCCGTATGAACCATCATTGTGAAAAATTGAGTGCATGATTTTTTTTGCTTTCACTTACTACAGTTCATCTATTATATCTTGGTGGTTGACTCCTGCAAATTTTAATCCATGTAAGCTTCAACTCCTAATCCATTCCTGTCTTGGCCCTTTAAAAAACAGATGCCGACTTAACGTGATTACCTAAATTTGAACTATGAAATTTGTCGCTCAGAGAGAACGTCATCCTCCAAGTTATAATAGACCTAATACTTGGAAGAAAATTTCACTATATGTGAGTGGTCACGTGAAAAGGGGTCTGAAGGGGTTGGAAACGGTGTTTTTTTGGCGATTTACGAATCGCTGACTTTCAAACTTTGGTCTAAACAGATTATTATTATAATGAACCAGTTTTTTATATAAATTACTTTTCTCACACACATCAGTTTTAGTTTACTCTCATACAGCCCACTCGTTGATTTAATGTTGCTCTGACATTTTAGTAATGTGACCATATGTCCCGATTTCAGTGTACTGCCCTGCAATAAGTAAGCGTCTTTTTTAAATAAAAAGTATAAATATATATTAATTGGATATTGATAGATTTAATTGTCAAAAATTACTCGTCTCGGATTTGTTCCGTATTCTTCACAGCTGTGTTTCGGATTAGCGTCGTAAAAAATCTGGTCACACTACATTATAGTCTTTCATTCCGAGGCCTTATGTCTAGAAGATGTTGGCTTGTCCCTCCCTGCACTCGCATCATTGCCAGAGCTACATAAGTTCGTACAAGTCTTCAAACTTTAAACGTGTTTTTCTTGGAATCTATTATTTTCCCGTTAGGTCCCTTTTCATGTGACTAGTCGCATATCGTGAATTAGCAAAATAATTTAAAGATATCCAACCATATATTCATTCTGGTTCGACTTACCTTTTCGTCACTTTTATTTATTTATTTATTTATTTATTTATTTATTTATTTATTTATTTATTTATTTGCTTACTAAAAGCACGCTAATAAGAAAAAATACATATTTAAAAAATATAAAGTTATCAAATAATACATAGAATTATAAAACAGTCCTATCTCTACCCATAATGAGACTGAACTGAAGCAAAGCTACAAAGGTCACAGTTGCTTGCCTTAGGCAAGAATTAGACTTGGAGGGTGCTCGGCTTGCCAGATGTGTACACACCTTTACGATCAGTGTGGTTTCTATAAAAAAAACTGTCAATAAAGTCGTCCTCAAATTCAAAGGAAATTTAACATTTAATAGCAGAAAAGTAAAACCTGAAATTCTTTTTTAATCTTTTACTGGCAAGTTTATGGCACAATCCACACAGGATAATGTAGAGGAAGGGAAAAAAAACCACAACCCAAAATGATTAATGATGGAAAGGAGGGAAGAGGACCTAACTGATGATCCAGATTAGAAATTTATAAGCAATTAATCATACAACAATTAGAGACAATTTCCCAAATTAATGATTTAATGTTATCCAAAGCCTTAAATAAACAATAAAGATTATAAAATTAAGTTGCATTACCTAAATATAGCATTCATTTTTAATTAGCCACTCCCAGAGCAACTTATCTATAAAATTACTTATAAACAAAGGCATTGTCTTTTTAATACTGAAAGATACACAAATAAATAGCGGCAGGAAAAGGACAAGAGCTGCACGTTTGATATGTAATAACAGAGAAAGGAAGAAGGGGGGAAAAAATTATTCATAGCAAAGAACAAATTATACAAGAACAATTGTTTAAAGAAGGAACATAAAATGACTAGGAATGAAAAAGTAAATCGGTAATAAGGTCAAACAAAATAAATACACTTCCTACACTACAATTGCTTTAATACCAATTCTCTATACCGTGCAATTGGAAATCAGGCATGATCTACAGTGGTTATAGCAACCATGAAGAGTAAATCAAAAGCAAAAGACAACCTAGGCATTGAATAGAAATGATATGTCTCCTTGGTCCAAGTAAAGAAAAACTTAAACAGTCTTTCTCGGTTTGTAAAATAAAATTACATTTTCATAAAATCTTCACTTAAATAAGTACAAATTAAATATTACAAAAAGGGAAGGTACAATTTAAAAAAAATATTTAAGAGCAGGATATAAACTTATTTGTTTTATAATACATGATTCTTTACGCTCAAGCCAATGCTATTTACTAACCATTAACCATCGAAGAGAAATACAAATTTATATAAAAGAGTCGAGGGAAGAAATATGAAGGGGAATTTAAACCATAAACCATACATCTTAAGTTGAGGTAGTGGTGATATTCTTCTGTAATGCATATTTGGTATAATTAATCATAGGAGGGATACTAAGGGATACAATGTTTAGTCATTGGGTGCACTTGGGAAACGAGACACTTTTTCCACTATTTCCACTTTGTTGTTCGAGAAACCACCACCAGCGAATAAACAGATAATTCATTTTTCCTCCAATTTCCTTCAACTTTTATCAATTGCTAAAAGCAATGAAATTTAGATTAAGGCTAAAACCAGATCGAGTTATAATAAAATTTGCAAAAGACAGCAATAAAGAAATTTTCATTTCATTTTAACATGATTATTCTCAGTTTCAAATATCTCTTTCGCTTTCGTCAACGTTTTTCCGTATCTTTTCAGTTTTTTATGAATTCATTAGTTGTTTGCTGCTTCACGTCTTCATGCTAATCTTAATTATTGATCACTGTCGTTTGGAATTCATAAATAAATACAGTAACACTCTTCTGATGAATTCACACCAATTCCACTCGATTCACAAGAAATTCACCAGGGGAAAAAAAAAGTGTCAGTTTCCTCAATGCACCCATTAAAATAAAAAGAAAAAAAAAGAAAGAAAGAGAGGAAAGAATAGCAACTATTATGAATATAATTTTCCATTGGGGGTAGTTTTATCATTAAGTTATCTTTAAAAATGCCCTGTAGCAATTTCTTTCCATTTTATTACTGTATTTTCATGAATATACCCTGCGGGTATAGTCTTTTTACATCCTGATGAGGAGGGGTGCAGGTTTTACTAATTTTTTTTTTTTTTTTTTTTACACGAATTAAGTGCCCAACCATGCATTGCCGAGCTTTTCCACCTTGCAACCCCCAAAACACTCCAAATACAAAATGGCAACAATTTAAGTCAGTGAATAAAATTTGAATAATTCAAATAATGAACTTTGTTATTTTCACTTTTTATGAGAGACAATATTTTATATTGGACTTCCCATGGAGAATGTAAGGAAGCTGGGTTTCCAAAATTTTTTTAATCATAAAATTCGAATTTTTAGGTACACAGAAAAGTGAAGGGTATATTCTCATAAATACAGTAACACTCTTCGATCGATATAGCTTTTGAATTCTACAAGTGTTCTTAAACATTCATTTGCATCCAATCCAAAACAGGGAAGGGAAAAAAAATTCTTATATGAAAAAAATTATTTACATACGAGAAAGGTTACATGAAAACTACCACGATCTTTTATACTTCCAAACGTTTTCATAACAAATTTGAAAACTAATAGCAGTTATAAAAGGCAATATGTAAATTTACTTTAATCTTTGCCTCGCAGTATGTTTTGGTCTTTTATACTTCACACGATTTACATTTGTTAATCAAAAAAGCATTTTCATGAATATTAAGAGATGATTATAAAAAAAAACAACAACAAAAAATAAACAAACCAATATTAATGCATGTCTCAACTACTGATGTCCAGCTCCCTCTTTGTGTGCAAGAAATATTCCTTTATCTGTTTGATACTACATTTGATATTAGAGCGATACATATCTAATATGGACAAATCATATATGTTAATACTGAAAAAAAAATACATATATAAAACTAAAATTAAATATGAAGTGAAAAGAGTCATTTTGCACCAAGTAATGAAAATACAGGCAAAGATGTTATAAAATGCAGCAATTTGAAGAGATTAATAAAAAAAGATATAAAAAATTATGGGAGAATAAAGTCAATCACGAAATCCATAACTGTGCTGAAAGCATAAAAATTCAGGTTCAAAACTGTTTAAATTAACTTAAAACTGGAGAGAAAACTAATGCACTACAAGGCAGCTTCCACAGATGAAGCGATATGATAGCCAGATCATACCGTCAATATGGAATAAAAATCCATGTAGTAAATTATATCTAGGCACTAACGCAAAACTTGCATTTACTTAAAAAGGCATCTACAATTATATGCTATGTAGGCATGCAAGCTTAAATGACCCTTTGTAAATATCGTTCAATCAATGGGTGTATTCAAAAAAAAGATAATTAGCTCAGTTGTTATGTAAGTGGCTCAAAAACAGACCATATCAATGCTTTTGGCTGAAAAATCACTATACAGGTAACGTTAAAATAAAATAATTTCTGAGGAAAATTTGGAACTACTCTTGTGATCGAATAACTTTTTTTTGAAATTAAAATGTACATTCCTAAAAAAAAATTCATAAACAAAACTCCACACCATTAAAAATTTTAAAACTGCAAATGCTTAACTTTTTTTCATTAAGAGTTAATTCGACGAGAGTTAATTAATTCCATGCATCATCAAGGTACTCTGAAATTCAATCAGTATTTCCGCGAAAGTGCTCAGAGACGTTCTTGTTGACGAGGTCGAGCAGGAACCAGTTTTTTTATGGACACTGTTCAGCTGCCTAAAAGAGTTGAGCTAAAATCGTAGCTGCAATGAGCAATGGCAAAAATATGATACATAGCCATTTGTGTGTATGGGATGACACCAATGTCTAAGGCAGTGTCTAAAAAGTTCAACCGATGGCGACTAGTAGAAGACGAATCATGCGATACTTTCACGATTAAGCGTGTCTGGGAGAGCTGATTTTCTGTATTATCAAAAAATTGTTTGTTTTTTTTTTTAAGAAAAATTGAATTTCATATAAATCAAACATGGAAAAATTAAAATTAGATCATGTTTTAAAAAAATTGAATATTAAATAGACTAGGCACGAAAAACTGATGTTTGATCTCGTGATTTGTTTTCGACTGATCAGCATCGATCTGACTTTTTAGACATAGCCTATGTTGATAGAAGAAAGGCAATAGTGATGCGATCAATATATTCATTAATATTGTTATTGGTATTAATGGATACCTATTCACAATTCAAATTCAATTACTTTCCTTGAACATACCCATTGACTGAATTCTATTTACCGGTAAATTTAATAAAATTAACAGAGGGAAAAAAATAATTGAAGGCATTAGTGCAAGTGAAATATGTTTTTAATTTTTATATCAGCTACTATTGAATAAGGAAAGAAGATATAATTGACAGATATAATTAATATAGATAATTTCCCTCTCTCCCTCCTATTCAAGAAAATTCTTTAGATACTCAAATGTAGATTCCACTTCCTCAAGATAAATGGTCTAAAGTAGATGTTTCCAGGACTGCACTTCAATACAAAGCAAGCAAGGCACTAGCTGAGAGCCTTGTCCTTATTTTCATTACAAAAGGGAATCTCTAAAAATATTTTGCTTTGGGAGAATAGAAAATAAATCATCAAAAGATACATTTCTCTGCAACCCAATCAGATGATCTTATACGAGAGGTAGAAGGGATTTTGAGCTGGAAAACTACTGGCGTTTAGCACCAACTACACTTTGTGTAAGCTCAACAAGGAGCATTTTTACATCAGAAAGCTTTTTATCCTCAGCTTGAAATTAGCGTGTAACAGTAAATGGGTTGAATTTAGCGTCAAATTTTAAAAAAATTTGTGTAGATTTTTCCATAACCACCAATGATAATCAAAGTGAATGTAGCCTCAATTCATCATCATAGCATAAATCCTTGAGATATAAACAACGAAAAAAAAAAGCAGAATAATTCTGCGAGAAATAAGATTAAGAAATGGTCCCAGGTACGCACACGTTCAGAATGAGCAAAAAAGAAACAGATGAGATTTTTTTGTACATTTGAATGAGAAATCAAAAATATATTTTAAACAATTCTCTCCCAACTGATAAATGAAGAGCTCAAGTTAAAGAGACTAAATAATGAATATACTAGTGAGCAAAAAAAAAGAAATCAACTCTGTCTATAAGTCTGCAAACGGGAAGTTCCTTTTTTCAAATTTAACTGAATAAAATTTAGTAAATTTAAAAATATGAATACAGTTGCCCATCCACAAGTCGGCTACTTCTCCCTGAAAACCAAAGTACATGTAGTAGATGATGACTTCCAGCAGTGACTTCTGGTCGAGGATTTTTTGTTGCCAATGAAACTAAATCAATGACGATTATTACGATTCAAATATTTGAAATTAGTTCAATTTTATAATAACCCTATTGCATCAGACTGTTTGGGGCTATGAGCGTTAATAATTAATATGACAGTTAATAAAGCCAATTCTGCTTTGCCATCTTGGAATTCCATAATCGGGAAAATCCTGAAGTCGGTAAGGACTTGGAACACCCATAGCCAACTTACTGAGGGACAACTGTACAAGCATCACTCATTTCAGTACTTTAACTTCATTCCCACTCTTCCCTTATTCCCTTGTGGATATAAAAGATGGAACATCAGTGGGACAAGTGCATTCACCTTCTTTAGGAACATTATCATTGCACTTGCTTCCCTCATAGGCCCAATTCCATCAGCCACTTATCGTACTGAAGGGGGGGAAAAAAAAAACAAAAAAAAAAAAAAAACTTAAGTGTGGCAGTTTCTTTCAAAAAGTCTAGTTTTCAATATATTAGAATTACAGAAAATAGAAGCCAGATTGGGAGAGAGAAGTTGACCCTAAATATTTATGTTCTACGATGAAACATGACAATTAACGGCAAACGGAATATACTCGACACGAACGAATAACAAAATATTTTTAGAACTGAACTTTCTGACATCTTATTCATTTTGATGTCACATACAAAACCATTATACATGCACAATAAATCAAATTAAACAAACGCTAATTAGAAAGCTGAAATTTAATTAAAAATTCATATATTGAGATTTTTGGTTTGCCATGTTCAATGTTTACTAATAATGAAAAGAAGAAGGAATGTCAACATATGGGAATGCTTTCGCCAATCACAAATTCCAATCAACTCTTTCCTTAAAACAATGTCTCAACAATTTCAAATTTTGAACCAAAAGCCTGCAGTCTTCAATTTAAATGCTTTTTCAATTCTGCAAATTAATTTGTTGATACTGTGTGACATTTTATTTTTTTATAAAAAATGTCTTTAAGATTATTTTTAAAGAACTTAGAAAAAGAAAAACAAAAAAAAGTTTGTTGGAAATAACAGCATTCAAAGGAATCGACCACAAACATTCTTTTATACATAGTCACCTCCACTTATGAGAGTCCTTTTGCAAAAAAGAAAATTAGTTCATGAAAAGATGTCTGAAATTATGATACACTGAAAATTGTCGTGGCTCTATGTTGGAAGCCCTATTTCTCAGTTGGGAGCATAATTGTCTTTGTTATTCATCTGCATAGGTCAAGCATTATTATTTAATCAAGATACCGTCTTCATTTAACCTCAATTTTGTTAATACCGTATTTTTGTGAATATACCCTGCATCCTAGTATAACCCGCAAAATCCCGATTTTAAGTAAAAAATATTTGGTTGGTCATTAGAATTTTTGGCGTCGACTACTAAGGTCATTTTGTGCCTATTATACAAGCTATATCTGTACGCAGCCCAGGACAAACACAAACATCCATGCCCTCTCAGCCACCTGGCCGGCAAAAATATTTTTTTAACCCCGTACTCCCGTATATTCCATGGTGTATCCATTATCCACGACTCTAAATACTTCAGGATATTATTTAAAGAAGAAGATTAATAAATATAATTATTTCAAACACTAAACTCAATTAAAATTCATAAAAACTGTACTGGCAGTATAAAAATTACTATGTGTGGTTCAGAATGTCATTCATGTAATTAAAACAAAAAAAAAAAAAAATTGTAAAACCTGCAACCCCCTTCCATAGATGCAAAAAAAGCCTATAACCCATAGGGTATATTCACGAAAATACGGTATATAATGTTGAAACCTAATATAAATATCAATTAATTCAAAGTTTTTGGATTTTTTTTCAAAATTTACTCTTGTGTTATCCATTGAATATGCCAAGCTATGATGATCTATTACATGCAGATCCCAATAGGGAAAATGGAGCTCTTATAAGCAGGAAGCTTGTCAAGTGGAGAAAATTTGGCTTAAAATAGAGAGAAAAAATTTGGGAAAATAACAGGCCATTATAAACAAAAAGCTTTTTTTTTTTTTAATGCCGGAGCTCTTATATGTGGATCAACTGTATAAAAATAAACAAAAACATCTGATTAATATCCAAGCTAGAATCACAAAACTAAGAAATGTGGATTTAAATATGCAAAACTTAAAACTGAGAACTAATTTCAAAATATTCTGCTCATACACTAATAAAATTTGATGATTTTAATTTTTTTCGTTCAACCCTTTCACCGTATAATTAAATTTCATTGTCATTCCTGATAAGATTAAATTATCCACTTTTCACACAATAACAAGAAGTTTTTTTAAAGCCAACACAGTGAATCCGATTTTTGCAGGTAAAGACAATGAAGCAAATTTTAGTGGATATATCAGGTTTACAGCAAAATAGGTTTAATGAAGTAATCTCCCCCTCTCCTCAAGAAAACAATAATGAAGTAATTGTTTCGGAAAGTGACCCAATCTGGGATAAAATGTCTTTTTCTGCGATTTCCACTTCTTTTTTGACTTTTATGTTATTTTCCGTATTTTGATTTGCATGGTAAATTTTAGTTGGTTACAAGGCATAGGCACGACACTCGATGGATTCATGCATTCAGCTGCTGGATATCGGGACTACATTCTGGCATGTGGGTCACTCTCCGAAGCAATTTCCATATAATCATATTTAATTGTACTGATTACATTTATTATTATTAATGTCATTTCAATTGCTAATACTTTCCGATTACGTAATGAATAAATAATGCATATATCAAGGGAACCATTAAAATATAAATGGTAATAAAATAATGAACTATTTCAATGCATAAAACTTACAGCTGATTAATAAACTCCATCAGATAAAAAGAAAACAGACAAACATAGAAGGGAAAGAGCATAAGTTATTTGAAGTGAGCTAAGTGTCAAAGGACTTTTCAAAGTGTCTTTCAGATTCCAATAGCATAAAAGAAAAACAATGAATGGACACAGACCAAAACAACATTATGAATGCTAACGTCCAAAAAAACCATATTCATGTGTAAAAATAGAGAAGTTTTACGACCATTCTTCTATTTCGAAGGCTTTGCTTGTATAAGGCTGATTGGCTAGCTTTTCTGATTTCTGTATACTATTAAAAAATTACTTTAGCACCGTTTTACATAGGAAAATAAAAATTGCACTCTTATGTAGATATTAATTAAAAATGAGCAATTGAGTAGGCTAATGAATAACTGGAATTGAAAATTTTCACCCAGCTACGGGTAGCACCTTAGAAAATAGTAGAAAAATAAATGACTTCAACACCCTTATGATTTGAAAATATAAAAAAAAAGAAAGAAATACACTTAAGGCCTGGATCCCATATCACCAGAATGACACCAGAATAGAAACTCGACAGAAAATTTTTTTTGACATCACTTCGTTTCCTTTCAGTTTTAGTCAACGGAAAAAGCGATGAAAGCTTGTTGAGCTGTATTGAAGAAAAATTTCCCGTTCTGTTTAATCATTAAACGGCAGCATTACCATGACGTCATCACGTTGGTCTTACCATGTCGGTCTTGTAAACAGTAAAAAAGCAAACTGACAGCAGATAGCGCTTTCGTTCTAATTTTCCGACACGCTTTTCTGTTGATGTGGAACATCTCTCGCGATCAGAATTAAAAATGAACTCTTATCATAAAAATGAATTCTTATCGTAAAAATTCAATTTTGATTTTCCACTTCCATTTTCTGGCGATGTGAAATTCAGGCCTAAGTTTTTCTATCCAATCGGCAAGGGAAGCACTTTTAGAAAATTAAAAATAAAAAAAAATTACTGGTGGGGGGCCCCAAGTGGTGAAGAAAAATAAAAAGTGGCCAAGGGGAGGAGAATTTTTTTTCTTTTAAATTCCTACTAAAATCTATCTTAATATAAAAATTTACGAATTTAATTTAATTGCACTTTAAGAAGATCTACGGGCAACTGACTTGTACACAAACTGATATTTAGATCAAAAACTTGGGAATATAATGGTTTCTTATTGCAATTCCTTAATATGATTACGGTAATGTAAATGTGAAATAATGAGAAACTTATTGACTCTTCTGACTTACTGACTCTACATAATAATAATAATAGACCCAGTCTTTTGAGTTGTTATTTCAGATATAACATGGTGCTGCAATGCGACTTTGATGGTTACTGATATTGTAATAGTTGCTATAATTAGTTTCTTCCTCTTCCAAATCTTCAGTATTATCTTCCAAAATAGGAGTAGAAAGAATATCCGTGCGAGTGTGAAATGAAGATCGCATACGGCCACGGTTAAACTGAGAAGGTGAAGAATTCAATGGTGATCGAGGTTGGCGATTACTTCGTAAATTATTAGGTGAATCGTAAATGGATTCATTCAAATGGTTTTTCACACATCCCCTCCCTGCTCGCAGAACATCAAATTTAGAAGGTGTATTACTCATAAGAGCTGCTTCTTTAGTGGGAGCCGTAGATTTCAGAATTTCCACAGCACTTTTACGAGGAGAAGCCTCCCGCGGGCCAGTCCGTCCTGCTTGAAGCAAAAGCATTTTAAAATCCCGCATGCTTGTTGGTTTAGATGGGCCTAAGCGGTCTATAGCCCAACTCCGCCTGTCTCCAGGAGACATCAGTCCGTTCTTGTTGGCAGGTAACGTGTCACCGGACCAACTCCTACGGTCGCCAGGGGTCATGCAATTTGAATTACCATAGCTTTCTGGACTTCTGTTTTGAGAGTTGAGACTGCAAGTGCTTAAAGCAGGAGAAGCAGAGCGTGACGAGACAGGAGAGGATGACAAGTCACCATCTCGTTTGATGTTCAACCGTTTCTTGGACTGATGAATAATCGTAAACAGTTCATCAGCTGACATGGTTGATTTTTTGGTCTGCTCAGATTTGTTTTCGTTATTTTTTCCAGTTTTATTCAAAATATTCTTCTGCTCGCAGAGTTGTTTGCGTGAGTCAATCGATTCATTCTTTGTTTCACGATTTCCATTGTAGTGTTGATTGGTATTTCCATTAACAGAAGGAAAGCATTTATTGTAATTATTCTGGATTTTCCCATTCATTGTTTGGGAATAAATTATATTGGTTTCACCTTAAAAAAAAAAACAAAAAACAAACAAACAATTATTTAAAAAGTAATAATATATCCATTTTGACTAGTATCACGGTAACAATAGTAAAAGGTCCAAAAGTGATATGTTTTGGAGTTTCACCATCATCAGAGGCAATATTCTACAAAGGGAAAATTAACATGAAAAAAAGTAAAATAAGTGTTTGTATGGGAATAGGTGTCCCATTATTGATTGGTGCTAAGCTTTAGAATGCGGACCTAATGGAGGTCAGTTGTGACTGTATCCAATCTGGTAATATTATTAAAGGTGCTGATGTAATTAATAACATCTCTCTCAAAAGAGACCTGGATGTTTAATAATTTGTAACATTTCACAGAGATGTTTCTTCATCTCAAATCCAGATCTTCTCCTTCACTTTCCACATCCATATATTCGAAAGTAATAAATTCAAACTGGAGTCAATGGTCATAACCCTTTTGCTGCATAAAGCAGATATATCCACAGAAAATTTCATTACCTTTATCTGCGGAAATCAGATTCACACCACAGGCTTTAAGCAGCAAAAAAGTGGATAAATTCATCTCATCAGGAATGGCCATGAAATTTAATTTCTGCAATGAAAGGATTGACATGAAGTAAAGATATTACTGTACTGGAAAAAAATTCCGCAACTTGGATTCGAACCAAGGACCATGTCTGTCATGCTCGTTGCCTCTACAAACAGGGCTATAGGGGACATGGGAAACGGTGAGGCTGTCTCCAAGAATACTTAAAAACTACATAGTAGTCCAGGTTAGGGCAGCCACCTGGCTCGAAGATTGAGAATTCCTCTTTTCTAAACCATCAGAAAGCCAACAAAAACTCATGCACAAGTAATAAATTCAAACTGGAGTCAATGCTTCAAACGTACGGTACAGAAAATAATGGAAAGAATGATTTTTCGATTGAAAAGAAAGGATGAACAGAAAAATTCCATGACCGGGATTCAAATTAGAAACCAAAGTAGGAATTTCTCCTCCAAATTTTTTTTCTATAACATCTTTACTCAGGCATTTGTCAATTTTGAAAAGGTGGTTTTTATTCTTGGTTAAGTGAAGCAGGCAGACTCCCCGTCATACGGATCCAGGATTGCCTGTGCTCACGAAAATGCTCAAAGAACAAGAGCATCTTCAAACCAACATAATGGGCTACGCAAATCCAGACAGATGAGTTTATAAATTCTGGAGCATTTGTATGGGTTCAAGACATTATTTTGTCAATTTGGGTTGAGGAATATCCAATTATTATTATTTTTTGTCCCTGAGGCCCAATCGTGGAAGAAGTTAGCAGTCCGAGATCCGCTTTTCCAAGGTTTATCCACTGATCAGTGTTAGAAAACCTATTTCCACGTTTGGTGGACACTATTTTTTACTCGTCATGTCAATTTTACCATTGTAGAATACTGCCTCCGATGATGGCAAAACACAGACATGCGTCGAGCTAATAAACTACGAGGGGAAATCAAAAAGTAATAATCAAATACATGATGGTTCTGCTGTGAAAAATTGACTCAATTACTTTTTGATTTTTCCCCTCATAATTTTAACCAGTGACGGAATAGCCAAAAAAGATAATCGTCCTAGGCCCATGAGTGAAAAGGAACACTCAACTGTCTTCCAAAAGAACTCTGCGATATATTTAACTTAGATTTTTGTCTTTTTTTTTTTTTCGAAATGCAGAACAAAATAGGGCCCTAGCAAATTTTTGTCTCAAGCCCAGCTGGAGATTACTCCGTCACTGGTTTTAGCTTATCTCTTTAGGTCCCTTTTCTTTTAAAATATCATTTTTTTTTCATAAGTCATACCTGTAGGTTTTGGTGATTCCGAGAAGGACCAGTTTAAATTTTTTCTTGCCACTGAAGGAGGTCCTGATGGAGTTGATGTGCGAAGAAGTGTATATTGTGGAATCAATGACGGTTGTAACTGAGAGTTTCTTTGAAGCTTATAGTGACGAGATGGTGGTGGAGGAGGGCTGCTGATAACTGGCGACACATTATTGTTGATGATGTTGTTGTTATCGTTATAATGATCCGAAGAAGACAAGGGTGATGAGCACGATCTTTCTAAATTATGATAGGATAAATTCTTATGAGGAGGAATGGAAGAATAATCAGAATTTGAAATGGAAGTTCTTGAAATGATTTGATGTGGATTATTTCCTTTCACTGGATGTTTTGGAAACGTAGAAGAAGCAGACTTCAATGAATCTGGAGAATCCTTGTCAACAAAATCTCGAGATTCATTTTTCAAAACAGAGTAATGATTATAAGATGGCATCATGTTTTGGTAGGTCCTATTCTTTAGAGGTTCTACCTTCAAACCATTCTCAGGGTAATGATTACGAACACTTCTTGGCATTTCTATTGAATGAAACGAATTGTATGCAGGTGACTGTACAGATCCAGAAAACGACCACCGCCGTGACGCTTGAGATACAGATGGTGATATGAGAGACATCGGCGGCGGCATCGTTGGGAGAGGAGATTTACTGCTACCGGGGCTTTCTTTGCTGCCTTGACTGTCTACAGAGGAACTACTTCCGTTCATTGACGATAAGGAACGTTTCATCATATTGTAAGTTCTAGGGAATGTTGATGAATTAACTTTTTCAGATGAACCTTTCAGACCCTCTTTTCTGTCAGCGATAGGTAACTTGCTTGTTTTTAAGCTAGGCATGGTGTTACTATTAAATTTTACATACCGAAATGCTGATTTCTCCTTTTCTAACGGAGAAGTTAGATTTGAATCTGTATGACTTACATTATGACGGATATCACTTTGACAGATTGTGGAAGTTACCTCTAATTTAGATTCCTTATCTTCCATGGAGTCTTTGCCAACCGTTTCAGTTGCGTGTGCATTTTTATTAACAACTTGGCCACTATGATCAAGCGTCACATGAGCACCATACCTATTCAAAGTCTCATTTTTCCTTTCTGGTTTAGTCGACGCATAAATAATTTTTCCTTGTTGTGCTTCTCCAGTTTTCTTTTCATTTGCAGTGGCACAAGTGAGGATATGTGAATGTTTATTGCCAAAAGACGGATTTGGCAAAGTAGGATTGATTTCCTTTTCCAGAGAAATCTCTCTTTTCCCTGGTGTTACTGTGATATGTTGGACATACTTCAGTGGAATAAGTGGACATTGCCGTTTGGTATTTCCAGAATAAATTTCCTCGTTTTCTAAATTTTGTATGCACTGATTCATTAATGTATTTTGTGGAACAGACATCGAAGAATTCAAAATCGAATTGGCAGAATATATTTTACTATTTTGCAAACTCCCGCTGTTGTTGTTGAGGGAACGTGGCCACGAGCGAGTTCCGTTAGGATAAGCAGGAAAGGAGGTGCTTCTTTCAAAATTACGAGGTACTGTGCGAGACCCATTTTCCAAACTGTTAGAGGCAATTTTATCGCTCTGAAAAGGTTCTTTCATGCTGCTATCGCTTGACTGCGCAGTTTGTTTTTCAGGCAGATTAAACGAACTTGGACCCGTTATTGTTTGTACGTTATTTGTTTTGCCACCATCTTCATCGTCGCTTTGAATAGGAGTTATGATGCATAATGAAGGAATACGACTTGTGTTAATGGAAGTCTTTTCTTTAAAGGTTTCTTGAGTCTCGATATCTGATTCGCATACAGATGGAGTAGCATCCAGGCTTTTGTCGTCATTCAAAGAATGGGTTTCCGTCGTCATTTTAATGGAGTTTTCATGGTCTGCTACAGGAGATATCTGTTTTAGGGAAGAATGTCTGGCAGGAGGTTTAGGTGGTGGTCGCTTCTCTCGGATTTGTACTTCATTGCCTTTATCGACAGTTCTGTCATTATCTGTCTGTTCTATGCTGCTAACAGAACTTAATGTACTATTATTGTCACTTCCATTACTTTCTCTTAAATTATTATCAATTTCTATAAGCTTGTTACTGCTAGACATGGAACGCAAACCGCTATCTGTGTGCATAGATGTATAATAGCCGTCGGTATCAATGGAATAAACAGACAATTCTTCGTCATCCATAAATGCCATAGGCGTTTCAAAAGGACTCAAAGCTCGTCTCCCTAATAACGGTGTAAGCGTTCCCGTCGTGCTCGTGCCATCTGTTACTTCCCCGAGATGATTTTCATCTTTAGCACTTTTGTATTTACTTGATCTATCTTGGGGAGCTAACAATTTCGTAAAGTTTACAGAGTCACCTGTTTCAACAGATGTTGTCGATTGATAGCTAGCATTGGATCTGAAATAAAACAAACATGCATTTAAGGATTTCATACTTGCAATAGAGTTAGGTAACATTTATTTTTCACACATAAGAACAAAACTGAAAATAACTCGAGATAGTTCATGGGGGTTTTATCATATGCCATACTTCAGACGTTTAAAATTGAAAATACAGTAAAATCCAGTTACAACCTTCTTCAAGGGAACTGGAAATTTGTACATTATTCAGAGGTGTACGTTATTCTGAAACAGGGGTGGGCGGGGCTCAGGCTCGTGAAAATTCATATATGTATAGAAAAACATAAGACTACATGAAGTGTAGCATTTTATTTTATTCAATACAAATACAGCATACATGTAGTATTACAGTTGGTTCATTTTTAAAAAAATTCTTTGATTGTTTATAAAATTCCCTGACTTATTCCAGTTACAAAAAATTCCCTGACCTTTCCCGGTTTTCCCAGTCGCTAGTCATCCTGTTACATGCACATTTACTTAATTAGCGATTTCTGGGTTTATATATGCTACACTGACCAACCAATGAAATGTGAACTCGGCTTAAGTGATGATTTATCGTTTCCTATCGATGCATTGCCAGTTTCAACTTTTGCATGAGCTGTATTGACCAATCACAGCAAGACATTCGAAAGATGTATGCTGTAATGAAGTGATAATTTAACCAAGGGAATGTAAAATTTGTACGTTATTCCGAGGTGTATGTTAAGGTGAGATACGTTATTCTGAAACTTTTTAGCATTAAAATATCTAGATTTCGGCCGGGGATTTTAAATTTGTATGTTAATGTACGTTAAAGTGAGGTACGTTGTAACGGGATTTTACTGTATTACAAAGGATAGAGGAGAGTAGGGGTGAATGGGACAAAACAGATTTCCTAATTTTTCCTAGTTTTGTAAATAGTTACAGGAAACATCAAATTACGCTTTCGTATTCTAGAAAAACTGATTACACGCTAAAATATATAATAGAACAGGAAATAGCACATTTGATTAAGCAGTGTCGTTTGTCCAATTCGTCCCAGGACATTTCTGACTGGTCTGTACAAACTCTCAGCATAGGAATTTGGGGTCAAAAACGCTTCTTTGTAGAGTTATAACGGTTTGCAGGGGTCCTGAAATAGACGAAACGTCAAAACGCATGGGAGTTGCAAACTGTGTGATTTATTTCTACGCTACAGCAAATGCTCAAAATACCTTCCGTTAGATTCCAAGAAAATGTGTGCACGTCGCCATATGGATTGGCAAACCAGTTGGAAAATACCTGGTGTATGACGAATGATATTGTAGCCATCTGGGTCCGCTGCGAGTAATAGACAACAATGGTGCTCCAAGAACGTTTTGAATCTGATATTGATAATTCTTTGAATTTTCATAAATCTTCCAGTGTTCTCCCCAGAACATTTTATCAGATGGGTGGAAAGATAAAATAGCTGGGCAGACAAAAACAAATAAAATATTATGCAGTGGTGTGCAGTTTTTTGTGTATTCAGCTGGGTGGTCGACAAAATCAGTTGGGGGGCAGCCCATTCAAAAGGGCCTGAGGAGAACCATGTCTTCTACTATGGGCACCTTCAAACTGTTATTGTACAACTCTAGAAAGAAGTGTTTTCGATCATATATTTATATGACATTTTCTGATTGTTCTGATCCCTGGAACATATACTGAAAATTTATATAGACCCTGTATAGGAGACGAATAGGATGTATTGAAACAAATCTTTTAATACAGTTGCTGTTCAATCATAAAAATAAAATTACCACATATCCTCAGACATAGGTTGCAAAATTTTGTACCTAATTTTGACTGGAAAACATTGGGGTGCGACCTTCACACGAGCCCAGCTAAAACTACCTGTCGATGGCCCATGCTTATCGCTGTTGATCGTTACCAGCTTTTGCAATCTTTGGCAAGAAGTTTTATATTCCACTTAAATTTTATTAAATTAATATTTATTATTGTTAATAGTAATCATCTGTAAAAAAATTATTTATCTTTGGATATTTGTAAATATCACTGAATAATATCGAGGAAACTAACTTCGATGGAAATATAAATGGAATGAACTTTTTGGTGACAATGAGGATGAGATTTTTAAAGGATTTTTGATAGCTTTGTTCCAGTTTTATATCTAAATAAAATCTTGTTTCAAGATGGCATTTACTTTCTTTGTTATTATCTTTAAGGTTAATACAGTGGTTGAATTACTATCATCAGTTAAGATTATTTTAAGGAGGGGAAGGGGAATTTTGTACGAAAATTTACTCTAAATTTCAGGGTCGAACTATATATGTGTGAGAACTGTATCCCAGAATATATGGCACTTAACATTATTCTTTGTCAAGTCTATTTCAAAACATAGCAAGAGATGGTAACTCAGAACAACTTTTGTCTTGTGGACATAGTAGAATAGTAGAATTTCCAACTATCAACTAACTTCAAGCTCCATATTACCTGCGTCTCCTAACCCCAAGTTCCATTTGTCCTCAATCCACATGATTGCTTAAATGTTTAACTTAACCAAACCCTCCCATAAAGAGCAGTGCATTTAGAGTAAGGGTGTGTCTAAAAAGTACGACCGGACACCAACAGGTTACGTGGTACAATCGGCAGCAGTTTGCTTCAGTTTGTTCGTTCATGGACAGCGCAGTCGTGACCATTTTGCTTCAAAATGGCGTCGCAGCAAGGTTCCTCATCATATTTCGCCATCTCCTTTCTCCAAAATATTACGTATTGGGCACTTGAACACTTGAATTTTCTAATTTCGTCCACCATTTTGATTCTACTCGCCAAGGCAGCCGACCGCGATCGGCGTTGGACTCTGGTCTCGCTAATTACGACCAATGTTGGATTCCGATTGCGAATAACGCGACCGGTTGCGTTATGAAAACGCTCATCGCGACTGGTTGTTACTTTATGAATATAGGGTCGTCTGAAACAGGCGAAAATTTAAAATGAATAAAGCCAGTTACGTATGCCTGCTTCGTTCCCGCACCGATCGGACATAGTTGAAATTTCAAGTCAGTCACTGGTGGCTCCAAAACGAGCTTCGTGACAAGCATTGACCGGTCTGACTTTTTAGACACACCCTAAATCTTATAATTAATAGTTACTGTTCAGTATGCACGATTGAGCTGATTTGTGACTTCATGAGAGTCCATGTGGGCATATTGTGACAGCTTGGTGGTTTACGACCATGGTAACTCAATTGATAAGGGCAGTGTCTGGCAGCAACAGCCATGGTCCCTGACTTGAGTTCAGGTCACGGAATTTTTCCTTCCCTTTTCTATTTGTAATTGTGATAAGGAAACATTCGTTTTAATAAAGAACTTATGTTGAGAACTTAAAAATCAACATGTGCTTCCAATTTCATAACTGCTTGAGAAGATGCTTAACACGTAGGGATAACAAAGACACCTATTGTTATGTTTCGACAGAAAATGAAAGTAAATGCTGCACTATTTTTTAAGTTAATATTGTTAATGTCTTTGTACCATTCATCCCCTGTCCCCATTCTACCTTACACAACTAAAAAAAAATAAAAAAATAAAAAAATAAAAAAAGAAAAAACTATTCAAGGATGTGTTCAAAATGTCTTCCGCAAACCCCAAAGCACAGTTAAGCACGATGTTTCTAACAACCCTTAGAGCATCAGCAGAAATCTTCATACAAGCAGAAACATTTGGTGAGACTGTGGTCTAGGGGGCTTTTGCAGAGCAAGCCAGCTCTGTAAAGAAGCATCGCCTAGCACGGGTTACCATCAGTGGCATGCGATCTTTACCCTCCCACCCCCCTCCCCCATGCTTCGGAGGGCATGTAAAGCCTTCAGTTCTGGCTGCTGCTACCATCTTACAGCAGTTGTTAAAAATGCGGAAGGCAAGGGGAAACCACCACATTATTCTCTTCCCTAATGGAAAAATTCCACAACCTGGACTCCTAATCAGGGTTCTAACTAACTAAGCTATCATGGACAGTGATCTGCCAAGCTGTTTCAGTGTGTTTGTATGAAGATTAAGTGATCTGTCTGGACAAGTCGGGAATCAATTAAACTGCTGAAAATTCAACTCGAAAATAAAATAATAAAACTGAAGTACTCCTTCAAGCATTATCATAATTACAAAGTAGAAAAGGGAGGGAAAAATTTAGCGACCTGACTCGAGTCAAGACCACGACATTTGCGGTCACGGAATTTTTCCTTCTATTTATTTGCCGATTCAAGGTTAAGGAAGATTCCAGATTTGTGAATCAAAAAAAGATGTGAAAATTCTATTATAATCAATATTATTCACCATTTAATAGTAAAGATAGTCCTGATCAGCGAGCAAAGAGCTGCACTATAAATATACCCGTAACACACAGGACATGTTTGATAGCAAAATGCTTCCATGTCCATAGTGGCTTAGTGGTTAAAGCATCAGAAGTACCTGGTTAAGTTTCAGGCCAGGGAATTGTCTTTGCTATTTTCTATATTTTAATTATTAAGATCCAAAAGTATGAAAAAACCCCTCCTTGAACCATTTCCAAGTTATTAATCCTTAAATTTCGGAAAAAAAAAAAAAATTATTCAAATACTTACAGTAAATCATCAGTTGGAGACGTTTGACCAGAGAGGGCAGAATCTTTACTCAGGGAAGTCTGTGAAGGAATTCTTGTGCTTTCTGACAAAGCTGTTTGTATTTTTTCCGAACCAACAGAAGTTCTCGTGCTACTGCTTGCACTCCAATTACCAGATGACGACTGATCCTCCTTTGCTGAATTTCTTGTCGTATTGTCTCTCAATTTCACGGCCACAGACATAGCTTGCGACAGTGTGGATATCGGAATAATGCTGCGCAATTTATTCTTAAATTTTTTGTCATTACTTTTCAAAGTACTGTTCTTGATTTTATCCTGATTGTCAGTATTGTGTTGGGCATTGTTTGGAAGATTTTCTTCTGTCGTTTGAACACTTTTGCTTTCCTTGGTTCTTCTGAGAGAACTGTAAGTAAACTTCATAATGTTCTCCTTGCAGGGATTAAGAGTTTCAGCCATTGAAAACCTTTTCCGACTTTCTTTGGAAATACTTTCTTTTCTTTGTTTTTCCAGAGCCAATTGAATGTCTTCTGCATCTGCAATAGTGTTACGTCGATCTGATTTCTCTTTCCTTTTTTTCCGCTTCTTTGTAAAATATTCGACTTGCTGCAAAAGAAAAATGATAAATATTTAAATAAAAAAATAAATAAATAAAAAGAACGTTGACTACTAAAATGTTCATGGTTTCTTTATCATCCTCTATATTGTAATCACTTCATTCAGGGTGGCCAAAGCCTACCTATCAAGATTAAAAAAACACCCACAGGTTCATAGCTGGCAGTAAGTGTAATTGTTTGAAAATTGTGCAACAGGTTCGTGGCTTCTAGGCAATTGATTTTGAACTGCTGCATGAACATTTCAGATAGAACGTAATCTCACTGGATTATCTTAATTATCATGGATGTGGCATTGACTGGTCCCTGTATTCACCTAACCTCAATCTATTATATTTCTGTATATCGCCTCAAGTGAAGGACAAGGTCTACTAAAACGAACCCTAATACCTTAGGCAAGATGCAAACATGTATTGAGCGTGAAATTCTGGCCATTCCAACAGATATTCTCACGAAGGTTGTGGCTAATTTTGCACAAAAAAATTTAAGATTGATCACTATAGTGCCTGGCACAAAAGAAAAAGGAAACTGATGCGTGTGTAAATGAATAAAACTCGTTCAACCAATCAGAAACGGACCGGAAACGATGTATTACTTATACCTGGCATCAGTAGTAAGTAATGCTCTGATTCCTGTCAGTTTCTGATTGGTTGAACGAGTTTTACTCATTTACACATGCGCCAGTTTTCTTTTTCTTTCATGCCAGGCTCTATAATATGTTTGAACATCCATGCTTATTTGTCCTGGTACAACACAACTTTCGTCTTATAGGTAATTTGGATCACCCTGTATTTTCTATTGGGCATGTTTAAAATGGAAATAAATAACAGGGTATGTACTCTGATTTTATTATTATGCACATACTAGACCCTGTTCTCATTAAACGTTTCTGTCCTTTCAGTTTTAGCTCTAACTATGCAAGAATCAATTAGAATAATTTTTTAACATTAATTTCAAATGTTGATCTCCAATAAGTGAACAGGTGGAAACTTAAGCAAGAAATTAAAAAAAAAACAAAAAAAAACCCATCAAAGCGTTTGAATCCATACCTGAACAAGAGATCGTCGAAAACTAGCCATTCTTCTAAAACTTGATCCACTGGTATCAATCGGAATATCACTATATGGGTACTTCAAGGAAAGAGCATGGGTCCGTTCTTCTGGGGATGGTAACCGCAATAGCACACCATTTTCATCGGTACCATCGGTTTCGTCAGCAACCACTTCATTTTCTTTTTCTCGCACAACTGAGCTGCTGACGGGCTAAAATAACAAATTTAAATTTAAATATTAATATATCCTTGTTTATTGATTTTCATTTAATTATTTTCCTCTTAAATTAAATAAATGTTCAACTGGTAAGAAGTTATACAGCAATGTCCTCCCAAGCCCCTTGAATAGAACACCGCCACATTGCTATTACTAACTGTATAACTAAAAATCACCACCACCTACCAATGTTGTATAACATACACTCACTCACCAAAAGTCATGCCACATCTGCCTAATAACTTGTTGGGCCCCCTCTGGCCCGGATAACAGCAGCGACCCATTGTGGAAGAGAGTCTACCAGTCCCCGGAACACATCCACAAGCACTGCAAACCATGCCTTCTCCACTCCACTCCATAACGATGCTGCATTTACCAGTTGTGTTGATGACAACCTGACAGATCGTTCGATGACGTCCCACAAATATTCATTAGGATTGCAATCTGGGAAAGGTGGAGGCCAAATCATTATCGTGAAGTCTGTAGCATATTCCTCCAGCCACTGCCATGTCGCAAGGGCCGTGTGTGGAGACGCATTATCTTGCTGGAAGATGCCGTTGTCCGTGGGTAAAACAGTTCGTGAAGGGGTACAGGTGGTTTCCAAGCAGATAGACGTAGGAAGTAGCACGCAGAGTGGATGTCAGATGCACCAATGGACCCATTGCATGCCACGAGAAAATGCCCCAGACAAATATGGAGCTTCCACCTGCCTAAGTGGTCCCCACGTGACAAGCGAGGTCCATGCCTTCGTGTGGCCTGTGCCAGACACGGACACGACCATCGGCCCGATACAGCTGAAACCATGACTCGTCGGACCAGGCAACCCTTCGCCAGTCCTCAGCGGGCCAATGTCGACGTTGGTTGGCCCAGGCTAGGCGTTGCCAACGACATGCAGCTGTCAAGAGTTTACCGAATTGTCGTCACGGACACAGTTGAGGGATGTCATGGTAATTGGCCCGCTGTCGCCCTTAGGTCAGCAGTTGCAAGCCGGATGACCCAGCGAACACCTCTGGCATCAATGAGTGGTGGCCGTCCTGTCCGCTGTCCGATATGGGTTGTAACCCGTCGTTGGGTGTACTCTCGACAGACCCTTGCAACAGTTGTCCAGGAAAACTGCAGGGTGTTGATTACATCTGATACTGTCTGGCCGTTACACCAACAATCATCCCCCGTTCAAATGCAGATAGGTCTCGGCGTGCTGCCATTTCTGCAGCTAGTTTTGCTTACAATGATTGTGTGATATCAAGGAATCATTCCCCGAGAATGGAAACAGTAGGATCTGTCTCATTACGGACAGGGAACCTGATTGGAGGGGTGTGCCATGACTTTTGGTGAGTGAGTGCATGTTTCTTTATTGAAACTAGGATGAATAACGAAACTAATGTTTCAAATAAATTAAAAATGCATTTAAAAGTGAGAAGAAATCAAAACCCTTGACATACAAAACTCATAAAAATTGTGTCACCGATGACACTAGCAAAACTTTTTTTTAATTTATACTCCCTCTGTCCCACCGTACAGTATACATTTACAATACAAAAATAATCTTGAAATGCATATCGTATTTTGAGATATAGGGACCAATTATTTCACTTCTATAATTTGACCTAATTGCGTTTTTTGAAAGAAAAGTGTGCACGAAATAGCTGTTTCAATTTTCAACATCATTTCTCTTGTGCAAAATCACTCTTCCTGCTGCCAATTTTTTTCCCCGAATTTTTTGATTTTGACTTCAGAATTGGATAGAGCATCAAAAAATGAGTAAAAATTATGATAGAAGCATGTGTCCTATCTATTTGAGTACATGGTCAAAGTGGTGGGTGGTTAAAGTTAACATGATGGTCCTTTGCTCTGGGTTACGTCACCAAAAGGATTAAATTTAACCATCATTTTGATCATGTTCTCTAATAGACAGAACAGGTCTGTCTATTATAACTTTTACTTACTTTTAGATGCTCTATCTGAATCTGAAGTCAAAATCAAAAAAATTAAAAGAAATTGGCAACGATCAAATAAGCAAACACGGTAAGAACGCATTCAATTAAATTAAATAATTTTATTTGCCAGAATGAAGACTGGGTCACCAAATGTAAGATCCCAGGATATCAAACATTTTCATTAAATGCCTTAATAATACAACAAAAAAACATTACAATAATTTCTAAATTCATCAAACAGTTGGTATTTACGCAAATTATGAAGACAATTAAAATTAAATAACCTGAGTAAATAAGATGATTTAATTTCAGCATTAATAATATTATAAATTAATTTGAGACAATTCATGATATAACTTGTCAATTCTTTTAAATTTAAGAGATAAGCAACACGTGTGTAAGAATAAAGTTCATTTCTGTTCATATTTTATTTTATTTTTAATAAATTGTTAAGAGATTACAATATACTTCCAATAATAACTTTTTGCAGCTCGTGAAAATACAAAATTTCTTTGTATGATTTCGGAACACTTCCCAAAATCTCAATTCCATATTCACAGAAAGGAAACACTGCGGCGAAAAGAAGCTTATGAAAACAGTCGCCATCTTTAAGTTTCTACTAATCTTATTTATTAACCTGATGCACTGAACAACTTTAGTCTTTAATTGCAATGCATGTATTTTAAATACATGTAGTTTTAATGACTATAAAGTTTAAATATTCAGATCTTTAATATAATCAACTCATTGAATTGGTTCACCTCCCAAATAATATGCATGAAGAACTGTATTAGTCTTCTGGGAAAATGAAATCACTTGTGTTTTTTAAAATATTATTCTTTGATCTTACAGAGATTTGCTTGACCTAAGTCACAGTCCTGATCATAAATCTGATGAGACAGTTTGTTATCGTCAGCATATATTTGCATCATTCCAGGAAGGATAGAGAACAGATCATTAATAAAAATGTTAAAAAGTAGGGGGTCTGAGAGAACTACCCTACGGAACACAATTGTTATGGTAATGAAGTACCATGTATTCTCAAATGGTTTCCTATTAAAGTAATTAAATTAAATTTTCTTCACTCAGCAACCGTTTCTTTTGTGACCAGCTGTAAACACACAACCACATTGTTCAATAAATCTCTTCAACCGAAAGTGACCGAAAACTCCCATACCATATGACTCAGTCAGATGCTGCTAATTATGGCTGGCACATTAGACAGGCGCTAAACTTTAATTATTCATGGCATTAAATAACAGGTTTGTGCTTCAATTAAATCAAATTAGTCATCATCAATGAATGAAATTTACAAGGTACAAATTTTTCTCATATTTAAATTAAAAGTGTAGTTATATAATGGACTAATATGAATAAAAATACTATTTACATAAATATAAATTTAAATACTTAACATTTTCTATATTATATTTTAAATGAAATATGGAATTTTTCAGGTGACTCAATTATCATTTTCAATTCTATTAAAAAGGATAAACTGGTATCTGCAGATGGACACTTAATCAAAAATAATCATAGCTAGAATACAATAGTGGAAATGAAACTAATTCATCACCCTCCCCCTCCCAAACTGCTATTGCCTCCACATCAGAGAACATTTACTGATAATCTACGCTACGCATCTCATTGAATCAAGCAAGATCGAAAAATCCCCCAAGCAACTGACATCATTTATGGACGATCTTTTATATGAATATCTTCTTATAAATTTTTTTTCATTTATTAAAATTATATTTGCATTTTCTAAAAATAACAATTTAAAAATGAAGCAAGAAACAATATATAGTACAAAGCTGACAGTTTCCCTTTTCTTATTTAAATGTTTACGTTAAGAAACTCATATTTGTTAATCAATATAGGTCATTAAGTAAGATGAATAATGTTTTTAATAGCTTACACTTAGTAAAGAGTAACTGAAGAAAATGTCCTTAAGGGGCAGGACCACTCATTAACAGTGCAACTTTAAAACGGTTAGCTCCTAACCACATAGTAAATATGCTAGATTAGATAACAAACAATGATACTGATCACTCCTCTCTTTGAAGAATGATAGTTCAAAATTATCTCCCCATTTACAAAGTATAATTTCAAGGCAATTTTATAACACACATAACAAATCGTTAGTTACAGAAAATGTTCCAAATTTAATTATTCCAAATGACATCTCCAGTACCATTCGTTGAGAATTAACCTTTTAATAATTAAAATATCATTAAATATTAGAAGACACAACTATTTACATCAATTGGAAAGAAAAGGCTTTGTAAATTAAATTAAAATCACTGCATTCCAGTTTCATATTGAAAACGTATACAGAGTTCAATATTTATAAACTGATAAGTCTCAACACAGAGAAATCAATAAAGAAAATTCTCAAATTATGTTTGCGACAGATTTGGAGTTAGTGGAGTTCGAACTGCAAGCTCAAAGACCTGCACTCTGGTTACCTTAGACACCTCAGCAATGCATTACTATACTGCAGTAGTGCATCAAACAACATGAGTGGCGTGATGAATAGCACACCATTGCATTTTCGGACGAATCACGCTTAGGGTGATGACAAGGGAAGAGGCGTCGAGAAGAGTATATTTGCACCAGGCATAACGCGCCAACATAGAGCCACAGATTACGTTTATTCAGATGTTCCACTAAGCAACAAAGAGGAAATTTGAACAATGCTAACGCCCTCTCAGTTGCGTTTAACTCTTAATTTGATATTGTTTAAGAAAATTGCATAATTAATAATTCATAAATGTTTTCTTTCTAAAATCGTGAATTAATTTATGCCTTCATATTAATTACATCTTAAAAAACAGTTATGTGATGTTACAGAGTTTGTGCCTATGCAAGTTTCAATTTCGAATCGACGCCATTTGCAACGAAAACAAGGAAAACGTTTTAAATGCGATGGATTTTTTCGTTTGATTTTAAATGGATAGGAAAAGTAATTGCGCTGAAAGTTTTTACAGAAAATGCATCATCCGTGGAAAAACAAAAAAGATTTTGCGGCAAATAAAGAAAAGTAAACTAAAGCAATAAAGTAAAATTTAAATTTAATGTAATTTTTAAAAGGCTTAATTTATATTAGCAGTGTAAAATGATGAAGTAATTTGTGATTTGCAATTTGATATAATCGCCACGTCACGACTCCTATGACATCCATTCGTTGACTGTGCTGCCATCTCAGTAGTGTGCCATGCTTTCCGATTGGTTATCTGGTAATAGGAAAGTTACCATTGCTATCAGAAGGAGTGGAGCATCTGAATAAACGTAGAGCCTTCTGTTGCGGCATGCTATCGGGCACGAAAACAAATCGCCTCTAGTTAGAATCCATACAAAGATATGCTACATCAATGACATTTTATGGCCAGTTCACTCAGACCAGAGGCTATCTTTCAGCAGGATAATGCCAAGCCACATGTCACATCGATGACAATGTTCTACTTTACCTTGACCAGCTAGTTCAACAGATTTGTCACCTTTAAAAAATGCCTGAGGCGTGGTCAAACGAAGGAACAGCATGATCACTGACAGCCAGAAAATCACAGATCTAAAAGTCAAGAGAGACTTTAAAACTCAATAATTTGCGCACGAGTGCAGATATAAAGATTCTGTTTGCACAGACATGATTGAAATGAAGTCGGATTTTTTTTTCCAGGAAATTGTTTGGTTTTTGATTAACAGATGGCATTGTTAGATTACAGACATCAATTTAGGAACATTTTCATGATGTTATCAAAAGAGCAACCCTCCCTGCAAATGCTATTTTGGAAGTAGATAGTGATAGTTCAGTCCCATCGATAGTTGATCTGGCAGCTTATGGTCTGAAAATGTACATAAACTGATATCTGTAATCTGACAACGCCATATGTTAATCAAAAACCAAATAATTCTAGCCTGACAACACCATTTGTTGGTCAAAAACTAAACGATTTTAGCATTAATTTTATTTCCTGGGGAAAAGAAAAAAAATCAAACTTCATTTCAATCGTTTCTGTGTAAAAAGAATATTATTATCTGTATTCGTGTGCAAATAATTGAGTTTTAAAGTTGTTCCTGACTTTTGGATCACCCTGCAGAGTTTGTGCTAAGACAAAAAATCTACGAGTCAAATGACTCCCAAGCCTAAAAACTGCGAGTCATATTATCAGTTCTTTTTAACTTCCATATGTTTACATGCATCCACAATCTCTATAGGTGCTGCTATAATTAATTAGAAATTTAAACAAAATCGCATGTGATGAAATAAAGTGAGGTTAAAATGTTGTGAGAAGGATATGGGCCGATGATATCCAAAATCTAAACAGTCAATTTTGACCCACTGGTCAAAAAATCACGAGTCAATTTTTAGCAAAAATGCCCATTTGATGCATAAATTGCGAGTAAGCGTGCACCCTGACCCTGTATATTTAAAAAACAGAATTCACATTATTGAATATTGATCCTGTATTGCACAGATACAGAGAAAAATTTAAAAAGGACTTCAACACAACACAATGGGTTTCTCAATGAACTACAGACAGCACTTATTAGTCATATACTACCCCGTATAATACAATTAAAAGAAAATCGGAACTCTGTCTATCCACCACAGGTCTAAGATCGCCACTTTGAATTCAGGCTGGAATGATGTTTTTTCCCTTTAGCTTTTATAATAGACTTGATATTCTAGACAGTGAATATTGCATTTCTTAAATTTTTATAGTTTTTTCCTTTTTGCCTTTTTTATAGTTTTTTCCTTTTGCCAAAAGAAAAACAACAGTTTCTGGATGAACAAAGAGTTTCTGAATTTTGATCCTATTGAAAAAAGATTGCACACCTTGAAAAATCATGTCCTTTCCCTTTCAAGTATTTTTCTAAAATCTTTCCACTAATAACAAAATACCCTAATAAGAGCTCATTCAAAAAATAATTCTCACTGGGGGGAGAACAACAAAAATGGAGAGCCAGTTATCTAAGCATGAACATTCACCTGTATATTCCTAAAAATAAAAAGAATCACTATGAGAAGAACCAGGAGATACAAAATCCACTTGATGACAAAAAGTTGACATTTATTGGCACAGATGTACATTCGATGACTCAATTTTTAAATGAAAAGATTTCCACCCTTGATGGGAGGGGGAGGGTTGAATACCTTAAGGGGGAGGGGGTTCAGTAATGCTACAAAGGGGCGGGGAGGTTAAAATTCTGTCAACTTATTTTGTGAATGATACTTTAAAGAATTTACAGTATTATAATTAGGGGCTTTTAAGGTTAAGTTTTTGAAGCATTAATTTTTGATAGAATTTTTGAAATTTATTACTAGAGTTGAAAATTGAATATAAATAAATTACTTCCTATTAATCCTAGCGAGATAAAAACTTAAAATAATGATAAGACATGTAACATCACGTGAGAACAGAACATCAATGACTCAAAAGATTACCTGTTACCGGCTTCAAAAGTGATATTCAACCATTATTTTAATTTGAATTTTTATATCATTAAGTTTAATAGGAAGTAATTCAATTTCCACTCAATTAAAAAATTTATAAAAAATACTTTCCATAAGAGAAAACATTTTTTGAAATTATTATTTTTGATAGAGATTTTGAAAAATAAAATAGTTAAAAAAATATTTTTTAAGAGATTTAGTTTATTTGATTAATTTATTTTTGGAATATTTATATAATTTTAATGTTATAAATTGTTTCATTAAAGCTTTTTTGTTAAATTAACCATTTTCTTTATTTCTCATGAAGATCTGGATTACCACTTATAACATCAACTTACAAACTGCGCATTTTAATTATTACTTCAAAAACAAATTTTTTTCCACTTAATCAGAAGTAATCTTACTGAAACAGGATATCAACAAAATTAATCAAGGATCTTACCCTCCTAGTCTCAATCTCCAAGTCCACAAGATGTTGCTTGTCCGTAAACACTGGAGTGCAAACAAAATATTTCGACGACCGACAACCATCTTCCCGGTACTTATCAATCTCTCGCATAACGTGAACGGGTGAAAGGAGTGATTCATTGTAGAGTAGCTGCACACACAAGGACCTCTTTTTGGGAGTAAAGAGCTCCGAATCGACTTTTTGTTGTGAAGCATAGTGGTCTGAGATGCGGCTGAAAGCTGTCAAATCACCTACAGCTAAAAATAAAAGGAGGGAAGAAAAATCAAAGAAAGTTTCTCTTATAATATAATCAACATTGCTTCTGGAATTTATCTACGGTAGATTTTATAATAAAAAATAATCTTTTTTTTAATTGAAATGTATGGCGTGGAAAGAAAGAATAAGTTGTTTTTTTGTTTTTTTTTTCCTTTTTATTTTCTTTTTTTTCTTTTAGTATTCTATTAAGCAATCTGTTGAATTTAAAGCATTATTTAATTTTCTTATCACAGATTTTTATCTTTTGCAATGTAAACAAGATAACAAGCTCACAAGAACAGAAGCTTTCCCCCTTTTTTTTCCAACTGAATTTCAGTTTTAAATATTCAGACAATAAAGAATTTCATGAATATGATTTGGATTTTGGACTATTAAAGTTGGGCTGCTTATGGAAATTAAAAAAAAAAAAAAAAAGTTGATGATCACAGTATTTGATTTCATTGGAAGCTTAAAATTTGATATAATGATTGATTGATAAAAAAGAAAAGGGTCTTAAAAATTCATAGAAGTTATTAGTAATGTGGAAAAGTAACTTTTTTAAACCAAATTAAAACATTATTATAGCATCAATTCCATTTACAGGGTAATTCAGAAAATTTGATATCATTCGAGATATAAATATCTGAGTAAATGGTCTAGGGAAATGAAACTAAATTACATGTATGTAAATATTCGAGATGTAAATGCACTGAGCAAATTAAGATTTATTCATCAAAATTTGAATTTCATGAGCAATTTTCAGAAGTTAAATGGCACACGTCAGGTCGGTAGTCCAGCTCCTGCCAAATTGCAAGTCTTGAGTAACATTACGCAGATTTTTGAGTTGTTTCTACACACGCTGTTAACATTTGAGATCACTTGAAAGAGAATTGGTAAAGTTATTAGATTACAAAATGATATCAAATTTTCTGAAACACCCTGCATACTGATAAGCAGCTGCATCTGAAAATGTTAACCCTCGATTGTTTTCCTATTGTGATTAACAAAATTTGACACTTCTCTGGATGAAAATATTATTCATTTTGGACAGTTTTCCCGTCTTCCATCAATTTTTCTTAAACGGGAAAAACCAAATAACTGCAATGTTATATCTGCTGAATGCAGTATGTGGTCTTCAGAATGAGAAAAGCATCAAAAAATTTAATCCACAATTGAAGACCACACATTTAAAAACTGAAGTAAATTCGTTTTACAGAATGCGTGAAATTTTGGATAGAGATTTTATCCAAATCACAAATTTGAATTGCGTTATTGTATTTTTTTGATAAGAATGTAAAACTTTCATACGAGGTTTTCTAGAGATTTTTGATACTCTTAACATCTCAAATGTTTTATAAAGTTTCTTACAGATTAAGAACTTTTGACAGAACTTGCATAAAGTAAAATTTGAATAATTTATGAGGAAATTCTGATAAATTTTATTTTTCTTTTGCATGAATTGGGTTTCAGTATAATAATACAGATGCTAAAAATATATATTAATATCACTGATTAAATTTTATTATTCCAACTTTAAGGGGCTACTATAAAGCAAAAATGACATTTGTCATATGTTGTCATTCAAAATATTATTCACGTATCTTCAAAATTAAACAAGATTTTGCTTCAATTTTGTTATTCGCTAATACATAGTTTGAATTAGAAATTTTGAAATGTGTCAAATTAAATTTTTTTTATAAATTTTTGAGCTTAAGAATCATGTACATTATTGCAGACTTAATTTTAAAAAAATCATATCTCCTTAGTGGAAGTGTATGTTTAAAAATGCCATTCTTGCATTCATTCTTTACCAGAAATAAATTAAGAGACATATTCTGTGGATACAAAATTCTGTAGTTTTTCTAGGGAAAAGTACCTTTTTTCAAACAATAATTGTAATTCAAAGAAAAACTATCAGCCATATCTTAATCAAACTTGATAATTACGTTTTCTAATACATCTGAAATGTACATGCAAAATTTCATAATGTTCTGAATATACTTTGTCCAACAAAAATTTGCACATGTTGGGATAAAATAATGTTCGGATTTCAATTATTAGACATTACTGCAAAGTAAATTACAACTGATGTCTAATAACTGAAATTAGAAATTTAATTTGAACATGCCCAATCAAACTTTCATTGGACAGAGTATACTAGTGTGGAAGATAGCGTTTTAATGTATCATAACCCCTTAATTTTTAATTATTTAAAGCAGATGAGTAAACCGAGAGTACTAAAGCACTTCCTGCGAAAGTCTTGGGTTCGGATTCCGCTGAGGGCATGGATGTTTGTGTTTTTGTGTCTTTACTAACAAGCTTGGAAGACCAGGCAAAGCCTCAGTAGGCTGTTAGGTTAAATTTCCAATAGACCAATAGTTATTTAACATTCTGGACATCAAAAAGGTAGAAGAATACAAAAGATAGAATTGGTATCGAGGGGTCTGACACTCAACAAAACTATGGCAAAACTCAACAGTTTGATCAAGATTCCGGGAAGTGTTGACGGATTCAAATTTGTCAGAATTCCCCGAATCCTAAGAAGATTCACTATGGGATTCAGAGATTCGTGTAAGATTTACTTATGATTCAACGATTTTTCAGAGATTCATAGCCAAATGTATGAACTTCTTTCTTGTCTCTTTTGTTTTTTTTTTGTTTTTTTTTAGGAGAACCTGGGTTGAGATATCAGCTCCTGAAGTCAGATTCAGGATTCAAAAACATGGGATTCAGAACAGATTCAGTGAGTTTCGCAGAGATTCATTTTACCTTTATCAAAGTTTCGGCATATTGTCAGACCCTTCGATTGGTATACTTTCATTTCAATTTTGTCCAGTTATTATTCTCTTTACTTTTCATTATGTTTACTTTTATATACTAAAAGTTAAGAAGCCAATGTTGTTAATATATATCTCGGTAAATATATATATCAGTCCATTAGAGGGGGGTCTGGGGGGGGGGGGGGGGGGGGCCCCCCCCCCCCCCCCCCCCCTCCCCCAGTCTTTAAAAAATAAAAGAATTTATCTTGGTCACAATGTTCAGTCATTGCGCGAAGTGCAGATAATGAACATTAACCAAATTTGTTTATACTTGCATTATTAATGTTGGCTACTGAATTTTGTTACTAGGCTACTAGAATTTGAAGCCTAGTAGCCAATTGTCTACAACTACAAAAATATTTTGTCGAGCCCCGTATAAAGATTGACTGGAGAAAAATGATACAAGTTATTGGAACTAAAAAGGAAAAGGACTTTAAAAGTTCACAGAAGTTATTGTGGGGGAATTTTTTTTTCATGGCCAATTTATAAGTTTTCTTGGCAAAGGCAGTAGAGTGAATGGACAAATGGAAGGAGTGTTTGACAAATCAATGATAATTTCCTAGTCATGATGATGATGATGAAGAGGAGGAGGAGAAACCTTAGGAAGGAAGGGAAGAAGAAGAGGGAGGAGAACAAGTTTTTTCAATTCAGTTAAAGGGATTCCCATCCGGTCTTGCTCAAGTGCTTTCGTTAATGACTAGCCAAGCATGTTGTTGTTATTGTTATTATTCTTTGCCTGTTTCACAGTCGGAGAAATGCTTTTACTAATACAAAAAAGGGGCGTGGTAAAAACAAATCTCTTTTTTGTATAACGAGCTCATTAACGGGTCAGTGCTTATTAATTAAAAGGAAATTAAATGACATTTTTTTTTTGGTTTGTTTGTTTTTGTTTTTTTAATCGTTTAAGTGTGCGTCTGGGAATAGGGGATAGTCATTGATAAGTGAACCTGCTCGCCTACAGCGAATTCCTTTTATGGCCATAAAAAGCCCCGTCTTGTGAATGTGTGCAATTGTGTTCACACCCTCGCCAACTTGGGCCGACTTTCTGTAGCACCTCCCCCCCCTCCCACCTCCACCCTGTAGCTACCTTCGCCGAATTGATTGACTCACTGACTGATTGAGCGGGCCATTATCGGGGCAAGGGAAAGTTCTCCAGCCTCATAAGGTGCATGTCAACACAGCCGGGCTATAGGTCAAGACCTTTCGAATGACGATCGCTCCTTGACGCTCGGCCGTGTAACAAGTAAAACTAAAAGTTGTTTAACCTTAATCTAGGTTAAAAAGGTGTTTTGTTTTCAATTCCTACTTACGGACAGAGACTTTCTTGGCGTTTAAGGAAGACACGACGCTGTCCAATTGTTGAATTCGTTCTCGTAGGTTGTTCGATCGCGCCTGAATCCCTTTGATGTCTTTGGTGACATCGTCGAAAATCCAGTTCGCGTATTTCGCAATGCTAGCCAACTGATGCACAACCTGGACTAACGTATTATTGGTAACGGCCTCCAACTCATGTTTAAACGTTATGTTGACCTCCGAACGACTTAAATATTTTGGTTCCACAACCCAATGGACGAAAGGCATTGTTCAGCCAAAATATATTGAATCGTTACATTTTCATCCTCTGCCGTAGTCTCGCTTTCCATATCTCAAACGACGTTCCATGCTTCTTCTCCCCTCTCTCACCTCATCGCCATTTTTCCAATGATCTCGTCTGATTGGCTGCGACTGCCAAGCCAAGACTTCGCTGCTGACATTCCGTTTTTCTTTTTTATTTCTTTCGCACTTTCCCAGTAACAACAACAACAAACGCCTCTCTTTTTTTCGCTTTTCGCTTTCACTGCCCACACGCATCGGGTTTTGAGACCCACTTCCCGGAAGTTTGTCCCATTTTGACTAGTATCTTTTTATTTTAATCCTATTCTTTTACGAGTGAAGTCATAAGAATGTTTGGCAGTGTAATGCACTGTCTGCTGCTCCTGCCTACTCTTCAATAAATTAAACTGACATTTATTCTTTCTTGATCGCTTGCGTTTGTTGAGCGCAGGATACATAGATTAAAAACCATTCGTAAAACGGACTCAAGGTCTCAATTCGATTGGTTGCTTCGATTTTTAATGAAATTTGATTACAATCGATAATGATGAATAATAATAACGTAACAATTAGCACTGATATTCCATTATTAGCCTTAACAATGCAATGACGTAGTGAGGTCATTAATCAGGTGATTCTGACATAATATCAAAGGCGAGCGCAAATTGGCTGAAATGAATTTCGCCGATGACCCCCGTAAATTCCACAGGTCTCGGAATATCACGTGACCACAAACAGCTCCCGGCTGATAGAGGGACATTGGATACCGAGTGGTATTCGCTCGTACCTCCCCCTCACCCTTGCCCCAGTTCCTCACTCCGGGCATAAAGGATTGACTTCGCTCTCACACCATCATGCAATTTTAACGCAATATTCATAACTTTTTATAATTTTTTTTTTATCTTAACCCCCCCTCCCCAATCTTTATCCCTAGTGTAACCTTAGGCACCTATATTTAGAAGCCATTACACCTCATTTCTCTGGCGCGTGTATTTTTAGAAGACTGTTCGTCCATTCCCCGAACCCCCCCCCCTCCTTCTTCCTTCAAAACGCCAAGAAAAATTTTCAATTAAGTTTTCAAAAAAAAAAAGTCAGAATAAAAGGAATGGGGGGAACAATCCTTAATTAACTGAAACTATGTTGGCAGTTCAGAATTAGATTCGTCAAAATTATTTTGCAGATCCCACCTCCTCATCCGGCAAAAGCCCATAACCACACGAAAAAAAAAAAAAAAGACCTACCACCCACCCATAACTTCAGCAAAGGCATTCGAGTGCTCTAAACGTTTTTGTTTAGTTATTATTTTTATAAATAATTATTTAAGATACCAGTTACTTAAAGAAGCTTACATGATGATAAAAAAAATTCTTCATATATACATAGAGATAATTTAATTTTTTTAGTCACAGAAAAAAGGTTCATGGAGGACTTTTTTCACGACTTAGATCCAAATATTAAAAATTAAATATTAAAAAATAGTAAAGAAAATTCCACGACTTGAACAAAGAAAGTAAAAAACAAAATGGTATTTAAAAAAACCCACGCCGTAAATAAACAAAACAAAGCTGATTTATGAACTAAAATGTAAATGGTACCATTTAAAAAAATTCAAAAACAATGTATATATAGTTAAAAAAGTTTTATAAATGAACTCAAACCAGGGACCTTCGGGTTAACACCAAAAGCACACCGAGACAGATCCCGCTGCTTCCATTCTTGGAACGCAGGTGCACAGGACTCCTTGATATTACACAATCATTGTAAGCAAAACTAGCTGCAGAAATGGCAGCATGCCGAGAGCTAACCGCACTTGAACGGGGGATGATTGTTGGTGCCAGATGGATGGGTGCCTCAGTATCAGATGTAGCCAACACCCTGCAGTTTTCCTGGACAACTGTTGCAATAGTCTATTGAAAGTATACCCAATGAGGGGTTACAACCCACGTCGGACAGCGGATGGACCGCCCACGCCTCATTGATGCCAGGGATGTTCGCCGGTTCACCCTGCTTGCAACTGCTGACCAAAGGGCGACAGCGGGCCAAATCACCATGTGGTACAACCAGGGACGTCCCAGAAATGTGTCCGTGATGACAATTCGGTGCACCGTGGCAGCCGCAGCTTTCGGAGCAGGTTATGACGGATGCCACTCTTGACAGCTGCACATCATTGGCAACGCCTAGCCTGGGCCAACCAACATCGACATTGGACCGCTGAGGACGGTTTCAGCTGTATTGGGCCGATGGTCATGTCTGTGTCTGGCGCAAGCCACACGAAGCCATGGACCCCGCTTGTCAGGTGAGGACCATTCAGGCAGGTGGAGGCTCCGTACTGGTCTGGGGTATTTTCTCGTGGCATGCATTGGGTCCATTGGTGCATCCAAGTATCTGACATCCATTCTGCGTGCTATTTCCTATGTCGATTGCTTGGGGACCACCTGCACCCCTTCATGAACTGTTTTTTACCCCGTGGGCGACGGCATCTTCCAGCAAGATAATGCGCCTCCACACACAGTCCTTGTGACACTACCGACTTCACAACAATGATTTGGCCTCCACGTTCCCGAGACTGCAATCCCATTAAACATTTGTGGGACGTCATCGAACGATCTGTCAGGTCGTCACCAATACAACTGGTAAAGGCAGCATCGTTATGGAGTGTAATGGATGCTGCATGGCTTACAGTGCCTGTGGATGTGTTCCGGGGACTGGTAGACTCTCTTCCACGACGGGTCCCGCTGTTATCCGGTCCAGAGGGGGCCCAACACGATATGACTTTTGGTGAGTGAGTGTAGTCAAACCTTGCTATCCTCCGGACCGGAAGAAAATATCCTTTTGTATTCATGAGGCCTATTCTTATCATTTAGATATTAAATAATCATCTCGTTTTTATTCCCTCTGCAATGGCAGACACAGAGGCCTCTGCTCCAGCAGCTTCTAATGCTGCTGCATCTCCTAGAGAAGAAAAATCCTAATCCCAAGAAGGCTCGTTCCATGCCAACCATCCTAAGATAGCCGACATGGTAAATGCTGCCATCGCAAACCTGAAAGAGCGTGGCGGTTTATCGTTGTAAGCTATCAAAAAATACACTGCCATCACTAACAAGGAAGATGTTGAGAAATTGGCACCTGTATAAAAAAGTACAGTACCTGAAGACTGCGGCTCCAAAGGCTCGCTTTTTCAGATAGAGGGCAAAGGTGCCAGCGGTTCATTCAAGCTGAACGCATCGTCTAGACCCACGCCAAAGACGAAGCATTCCACAAAGAGTGCACAGTCCCATTTTTCTTTAGTTGATTTCAATGCATTTTAACTCCACTAACGGCCGTATTCACCACCTAGGATTAAAGTGCGAGTTGGGCAACCTAGAGTTAAACCTTAGCACGTGACTCTCGTTATCCAATAGAGAAACGTTAAAATACCATCTCTCGCCTTTACTCTAACCTTAACTCTAACTCTCAGATAACCCGAGGTGGTGAATACGGCCGTAAAAAAATACCGGATAAAGGGATAATCTGCATTTAGTCAGCTTTAATAATGGTATAAAACTGAAACGCATCGGCAATAAACTCATAGTATCTTTATCATAGTGCTCCATGTACTTCCGCATGATCATTTCATAGAAGCTGCTGCCGGTGAAGAAAGCCACGCAGTTTTCACTTGTTCATCGTCGCTGAAATGCAGGCTGCCAATGAACTCCTTTAGATCCCAGAACAGGTGGTAGCACTGGATGCGAGGTCCGGACTGTAAGGTGGGTGGTCAAATTGTTCCCAATCAAAAGATCCGATTAGCTGGGAACAACTTGACCATCTGCCTTACAGACCGGACCTTGAGTCTAAACATCATGCGAAGTTTGCTGAAAACCTATCGAAAACGTCATTTAATCTCAACAATTGCCGCTGATTTAATTGTAATCGCCCCTTAGAATTTAAAGAACTGCTGGTGCGGAAAGTTCATAAATGACGTAATGATGCATTTTAAATTTTGAGTTTTCGACATTTTCGATAAGGAACTTTACGTTTGTAATCATGCAAAGGATCACGCTAGGTACTTTATGACCATCGAACCTGATACACCCTATACACTGAGTTAGCAAAACGCATGGGATAGCAAGCACATTGATTGAAGGGCATGGCTCACGAATTCACAGGGGTAACGGATTCTGGGAATGGACCATTAGACGTTGTGGGAAGAGCTTGTATAACTGATTAATCAGAAATGGCACGTCGTCGCAAGTTGACGTCTTTTGAAAGGGGTATGATGGTAGGTGCCCGACGCATGGGATGTTCCATTTCGGCAGTGGTGCAGGAATTTGGCTTTCCCCGCTCAACTGTCTCCAGGGTGTGTCGGGAATGGCTGGATGAAGGCATCACAGTCCACAACAGGCACCATACTGGGCGTCCAGCTGCCCCGAATGATCGTGACCGGCGACACCTGGGACGAATGATTCAGAGAGACAGGAGCGCAACAGTGCAGCAAATCACAGACCAGTTCAATACTGGCCGCACTAGAAACGTCTCTCGGTGGACAATCCGTCGGAATCTGCATGCCCTCGGGTTTGGCAGCCGTCGCCCTACACGGGTGCCAATGCTTATCCAGCGTCATCGGACACTCCAGTGTGCATTTGCCACCAACCATCTTGGCTGGACTCTGCAACAGTGGTGTAACGTCATATGGTCAGATGAGTCACGATATCAACTGTACCACGCTGATGGGAGGCACCGTGTGTGGCGCAGACCTCACGAAACGATGGATCCCGCATGCCAACAGGTGGTGGTGCAGGGTGGTGGGGCGTCAGTGATGGTCTGGGGTGCATTTTCCTGGTTTGGAATGGGCCCTCTGGTTATCCTGGACCAAACGTTGAATGGTCCACGGTATCGTCAACTCATCGGAGACCATCTGCATCCGTTTTTGACATTTCAACACCCTGACAACGTAGCAGTCTTTCAAGATGACAATGCTCCACCACATCGCTCCAATGTCGTCCGCGAATGGTTCGAGGAGCATGCAGGAGAGGTCCGACGACTGAGCTGGCCAGCCCGGAGCCCTGACATGAATCCCATCGAGCATATCTGGGATGCTGTTGAAGTCAGGCTCTGGGCACTGGATCATCCACCCACGAACGGGCAGCAACTATCTTCGGCTCTGCAGACTATCTGGTGTCAACTGCCTCCAGAAGTGTACCAGGGACTTGCAGACTCACTACCACGCCGCATTGCTGCACTCCACAGGGCCAGAGTTCGCCCGACCAGATATTAAGTAACTATCCCATGAGTTTTGCTAACTCAGTGTATATTGCAGTTTTGTTTTTATCACAAACTAGAAGCGAACCCACCCGATTGTATAATCGGGAAATAATCCATTGTTAGATTTTTTCTTTGTTGTGACAACGTCCACCATCGCCAATTTTATATAAATGATTGGTTCTTACTTTAAAAACTATCCTCGTATTAAAAAAAACAAGAAAATAAAAATTTGACATGAATTTTATTTACTTTCAATTCATTATTTTCCTAGAAAATCAATACCATAAAATTAAAAAGAAAAATGGAAAAAATATTTTATAACAGTCTATAAAACTTGAATAACAGTTCATTTCTCTACATGATATTGTCCTTGACATAACCCATAGACAAAAATAACATGATTTTTTACAAGAAGGGTGAAAGTCTTGTTACACTCCAAAGACTTTAAGAGGAACATTTTTTTGATGGAGCTCTGTTACAAAAGCTAATATCAAGCCCAATCCTTTGGATGTTTCAAAACCTGCATAAGCTTATCAGCCGGTGAACCTGGAACAGGTGAGTGGCAATATTCCCATTTCTGCAATTCAAATTTAAAAAAATTCAAATAAAATATAGCAATATAAGTTTCACAAATAATAAAAATTTATTACAATTACCGCATGCAATGGAAGACTCATCAAAATGCTCTCGTAACGAGCACCTGGGGTAAACAGACCAAACTTTGTTCCTCTGTCGTATACTAAATTGAATTCCACATACCTGCATTCCATATAGGTTTTTACCATTAAAAATACAATAATATGACTTACATCACGAGTTAATTAAAATGTTTAAAAATATTCATTAACAAGATTGATTAAATAATTTTAAATAAGAACGTGTGTAGAAATTTATTCAATAACATGGGAATAATTAGGATTTAAATTAGCTGAGTAAATACATGGTTGAATATTAAAGATAATCCAAGAGAAAAACAATATTCCTTAAGAGATTATATACAGGGTATTTCAAAATGAATGAATTACACTCGCTGACCAAAAGTCATGGCACACATGCCTAATAAAGTGTTGGGCCCCCTCTGGCCCAGATAACGGCAGTGACCCGTCGTGGAAGAGAGTCTACCAGTCCCCGGAACACATCCACAAGCACCGCAAGCTATGCCGCCTCCACTGCACTCCATAACAATGCTGCAATTACCAATTGTGTTGGTGACGACCTGACAGATCGTTCGATGATGTCCCACAAATGTTTAATGGGATTGCAATCTAGGGAACGTGGAGGCCAAATCATTGTCATGAAGTCGGTAGCATGTTCCTCCAGCCATTGCCGTGTCACAAGGGCCGTGTGTGCAGGCGCATTATCTTGCTGGAAGATGCCGTCGCCCGCGGAGTAAAAACAGTTCATGAAGGGGTGCAGGTGGTTCCCAAGCAGATTGACATAGGAAGTAGCACGCAGAGTGGATATCAGATGCACCAATGGACCCACTGCATGCCAAGAAAAGAACCCAGACCTGTATGGAGCCTCCACCTGCCTGAGTGGTCCCCACCTGACAAGCGGGGTCCATGGCTTTGTGTCGCCTGCTCTAGACATGAACACGACCAGGTCAACCCTTCGCCAGTCCTCAGCAGTCAAATGTCTATGTTGGGTGGCCCAGGCTAGGCGTTGCCGACGATGTTCAGCTGTCAAGAGTGGCTCCCATTGTGGCCTCCTGCTCCCAAAGCCTGCAGTTGCCAAGATTCGCCGAATTGTCATTACGGACACAGTTCTGGGACGTCCCTGGTTGTACTGCATAGTGATCTGGCCCACTGTTGCCCTTCGGTCAGCAGTTGCAAGCCAGGTGACCCAGCGAACACCTCTGGCATCCATGAGGCGTGGTCGGCTCGTACGCTGTCAGACATGGGTTGTAACCCCTCGCTGGGTGTACTCTCGATAGACCCTTGCAACTGTTGTGCGGGAAAACTGCAGGGTGTTTGCTACATCTAATATTGAGGCACCCGTCCATCTGGCGCCAACAATCATCTCCCGTTCAAATGCGGATAGCTCTCGGTTACAATTTCTGCAGCTAGTTTTGCTTACAATGATTGTGTGATATCAAGGAGTCCTGTGCACCTGGATTCCGAGAATGGAAGCAGTGGGATCTGTCTCATTACGAAAAGTAAACCTGATTGGAGGTGTGTGCCGTGACTTTTGGTGAGTAAATGTATTTTTCTCAAAAAAAACGGAATAACTTGAAAGGTTAACTCTATAAGTCTCTGTGGACATTCACAGATGTTTGACAAACCTGTGCCTGATCAATTGGGTTACAGGCTACTTCATCGAAAGGCACTTCATCAACAGAGACGATTCATCGACCAAGCGATATAATGCTCTTTCACATAAGAGATAGTTTCATTTCCCGAGGTACAATCAACTTTCAGTTTCAATACCCCGGAAGTGAAATTGATAAATTCTGATTATTGCATGCAAGATGTTGCCGTACATTAGGCCAATTAAAGGGAGCTAATGGTTCATTGGTCTTTTACTTTACAAGTTATTCATTGCTGGGACTGTTCAAGCTGGATGGCCAATAGTAATAGGAAATTTCAAAGACTATACAGAGACATGAGTTCACTGCTACTGGTTAGTGCGGCTATATACTAGCAACACTTGTGAACGATGTCAGCACAACTTAAAAGGGCACATCATTTGACCTGCACGATATATCTAACGTTCCGGAAGACGCTGGCTGATGTAACCACATAAATGTTTGTGCCAAAATGGGGACTCCTCCTTCCCTTCCAACGGTGGCAACAACCACTTGGACAGCATGTAGAGATAGGTGAACCCTGTAAAGGTGGACTACTTGGTTAGGCCACAGAAAATGTTTATCTTTGGAAAATCACATTTATGTTCCAGTTTGGCAAGTAGAATTCCTGTAATCCACAATCTCAGTTTTATACTGTACACTTTGCCACATAAGTGAGACGTGGCTTCATCACTGAACACAAGTCTGTCCACAAAAGCATCCATTTCCAACTGTGCTTGAAAATCCATGCAGAACTCTCTTCATGAATGTCAAAGGTTTTGGGATGTCAGTAGTCTCAAAGTTTGTAGCATCTGAAATTTGTAAAGATGAATTGCAGACGCTTGCTTAATATGTGACTTGGGACACATTAACTTCTCTACTGGCATGATATGTTGACTTCGTAAATCACCTGAATGTTTTCAATCATTTTGTTGTTGACAGACAGGTGTTCTGTGCTTTTCCCTTGCATAATTAGCATAAAAATTAAACAGGTTCATCCACCTTATGATGCTTCTTTTGCAAATTTGACCTGGAAATGTCTTCAAACAACAGTTACCATTGAAGATTTTGCATATTCTAGTACACAATAAGCTTTTTCTTTCAGTGATGCCACCATTTGGAATAACAATGCATCTAGTGAGCATGATAGATTTTTCGGTGTTACCAACTGAAACTTGGAGAGTTAACCTTTTAGGTTATTATTATTATTATTATTATTATTATTATTATTATTATTATTATTATTACTTTTTGCAAAATAATAGTATTGAAAGAAAGACTTCAGCTGTCGATCTCGGTATTATATTCACGAAGAACCTTTCATTTGCTGAACATGTTGATTCACTAACACGTGACATTTGTCGGAGACTAGGTACTTTGAAAAGGCTAACCGACTTTTTTGCTAAACCCCTGTCTTTTCTCTGTCGTTCTTGCGAAACTACTGTACTGTATCTGGATATGGTACAGTACTCCTATGCAGAAGATGCTCTTTCTGTATAATAAATTGATTAATTTTAAGCATTTCTTTTTGGCGAAGTTTCCTACGTTTAAAGTGAATGATCATTTTTGCAAAACTTTTGATATTTTTAATATAATAAAAAATGTCTTCTTTAATATTTTTATGGGGATCTTACACAACCGTATAAGGGTCAAATACATCTCCACTTTTCTTCAGTATCGTTCAGTTCGCCCTCTTCGTACTAATAAAAACTTAATTATGAAATGCAAGTGGAGGACGCATGTTTCGGATGTCAATCCCTTGGTCAAATTATTAATTAATTTTTATAATAATCGTCAATTTTTAGACATTAATCTTGATATATATCAACATAGATACATTTTTTTGTAAAAATTTATGGTTTTGTTTACATTTCTGTTCTCTCTGCTTGTAATTTAGATAAAATGTTATTAATCATTTTTTCTTAATTATTTTTTTTATCTAGTTTTACATCTTTGATTTTTGAGTTTTTAAATTTGGCAACTATGTGTACGTCTTTATCTTTGATTTTTTTTTTTTAGTTTTTTTTTTTTTTTTTTTTTTATTTGTTGCTAATGTGATTTTCATTAACCCCGTTTTTGGGCAGTTTGCCTGTAGGGGGACAACATGGGGCTTTCCCCTCCGGATTATCTGGTGGGGTATTCCCTCACTGTTGTTACAAATATATAAAAATTATTTTATTTATTTTTTTTTTGTGAAATAAATTCATTATAGCAGTTGTTGTTTTCTTTTTGTATCATTAATTTTGAATAACTCTGTATTTTAATTGAAAAGGTTAAACATACCTTCCTCTTCTTAATAACTGCCATTGCCTTTGGAAAAAATAATTTATAAAATAATTTAAAACCATAAAAATAATGTTTAAAATGTGATTTTCTTATATCATATCAATTGATTAAAAAAAAATCTACCTGTCAGCATAAGAATAACCATCATCTTTATGTTTCTCAACTATAGGGATGTAAGAAGGAAGAACAGACTCGCAACAGGCCTGAAATTTAAAATGAAAACCAAATGAAACAAAAGTGTGACAAAAAGTCACAAAATCAAAAAAAGTAAAAACAATTTATTTTCAGAAGTATTTGTAAAAATTCAGATTTTAAAACTCCGATTTTAATTTTCTAGATAAACTCCTTCCCTTTCCATACATTGCATGTAGTGTTCATACAGGCACTCAAAAGCCACTTGAAAATCTACTGATGAAATCTCATTCAAAATGGCCATATCTCTTCCTCTTGATCGACTCGACATCTTTAAAACGCTCTCCTTTTAACACAGATTTAAGCTTAGGAAGACCATGAAGTCTGCAGAAGCTAGGTCAAACGTGTATGGAGGGTGTTTGATGACTCACTTTTTTCTTCTCTCCAAAAACTGGCGGACGAGAATTGAATTTGTTGTGCAGCAGAAACCACTATCTGGCTGGTGAACACTTTCTACACTAATACCAGTATCTCTGACTAACATTTTTATACTCATTGTGGCTAGCAACGAGCACAAAACTCCCAATGTTTTCATTGGAACACTTGTAGAGGGATGGCCCTCTCTCTCGGATAATCTTCCAGCAACTCATGCCCATTCGAACACCTTGCTAACACTTAGACAATCATTTCCAAATGCGATCTGCATCATTTAGAATGTTCCCATAGTTTGTTTGACAACATATAAAACAAATCTTGATAGTTGATTTTTGCAGTGTAAACAAAAACAAAAACTCCACAGTAATACTACTAACAATGCACTACTTGAAATGCTACAAAACAATTGCAGGCTCTCAATAAGACTAACAAGGGAACCCTCTGAATCCATATCTCACAGTTTCACAGCAAATTGAAATATTTTACTCACCTGAATATACCACTGATGCTTGCACAATAAGAAATTGCACTATTTTGTTTCTTTCAAAATAAACCACAAAACGAAAACATTTCAGAGCACGTATCATACCATTGTTGCGCCATAGTTAAAGCAGTGTATATGGATGCTTACCTCATCTTAAACATTATTTCTAAACGAATAATTGTATAGCAAAAATGAGGTATTGGCCTTAATAACACTGCTCTAACTGCAATTCTTTGGCAACCGCTGTTAACGATTTTGCTTCCTCTTTACCGATGTTTTCAGTGTTCTCCCCAGAAAATTTTATCAGATGGGTGGAAGGATAAAATAGCCGGACGGACAAAAATTAAAAACAAATAAAACATTATACCCCGGCAGTCACCAAAATCAGCCGGGGTAGCGCACCCGATCAAAAGGGCCTGGAGGGAACCCTGGTTTTAGTTTCTTTTCACTTCCGCTACTGCCACCGTGCAAACCCATCGCTTTCATAATATACTTGCATTCCGAGTTCAGAGTACAAGTTCGGAACTTCCCTTGTAAGTTTTAAATAATTCCACAGTTTCCCTAGAGATGGCGTCACCAATAGGTTTAATAAAAAAACAATGTTCCGGATTTTTTTGAAGCACTGTTTATTGTACAGGGTGTCCGTAATGTCTTTCAGCAGTGAAAAACAAAAGCAATAATCCAATAACGGTAAAAGCACTTTATTTACATTAGGAATGAACTATATTAAGTGGTGAGGGTACAGGAGATGTTAAAAGTGCTTTCCGTCCATGCATGGGCACAAGTCCAATCGTCTGCACTTGTTTCGATGGGAATCTTCATTTTCCACTGTGGAAAGATTTTACGGACACCTTGTAAAATTTTTAACATATTAAGAAACAAATTACCGTAACAAATTTAAAGGCGTCCTCTTTGTTTGGCTTATCTAGGTCATCAAAGAAGATACCACCAACTCCTCGCCTCTCTCCTGATAACAAAATAATTGAGGATATTAAAAGGTAATACGAGTACATATACAGGGCGACCCAAAAAAGCAGGAACTTTTTAACAATCCAATAAAACCAAGAATGGTGGGGAAAAAAAACCATTTTATTCATGGTAATTGAAACCTGTATACTTGCCATTTACGAAACATTAATGGAATTTATCATTTTTTATGGCATCCTCCTGTACGATTGCATTCTTGAAATCTGCTGTTGAGATTCCTCATTGACCCCTGCAACATCTCAGCTGGGATACTGTGAATTTCATCCTGAATTCTCTGTTTTAACTCATCCAGAGTTCTTGGTCGAGTCGTGTACACTTTACTCTTGAGATAGCCCCACAAGAAAAAAATCACAAATGGACAAATCTGGCGATCTAGGGGGCCAGGGGACGTTACCGAATCTTGAGATCACACAGTTAAAAACATTTTTATGGCTAACACACGCTGTTGCCCGTTCCACTGACCCATGGTTACTAAAATGGCAAAGTGTTTACTTGCTCAAGTTCAATGTCCCACAGTGCTGCCACCTGCTTGAGGCTGCCACTACGCATTTCAATAATTCCCGTTTTTTTGGGTCACCCTGTACTATGATTTCAAATTACATAATGAGAACATGATGTAATGAAAAAAAAATTCTTTCTAGTTTAAAACTCACCTCTGTGGTTAATATAAAAATAATCATCGCACCATTGCTTAAATTTTTTATAATACTGCCGATTGTATTTATCACATACTGTTTTTAATGTCTTATGAAAATGAGTAACATCCTAAATCAAAATATAATTCATGATAAGAATAAGGTTAATTCATGGAATAATTCATGATATAATAGCTTCAGCAATTTCCAAGATACGAACGTGAACAGGTATGAAAGGAAAGCTTGATCCTTTGATATCTAGAGACATATCTACAAACATCATGCATGTGCAAAATAGCTGAGAAAATGGCAACCATTATCTGGCCGTTCATCACCGAACACCCATTACCAGTAAGTTAAATGCGACAAAAACATCTGCAACCCTTCGAGGAAGACTTTCCACCAATTTGCGATGCATGTCAGTGAGAATCTTGCTCCATTCATCCTTCAAATTGGCAAACAGCTCAGTGGTGTTTTTTGGGCGATATGGCCTGGTTTTCAACAAGCACTCCAATTCATCCCAAAGGTATTCAATGGGGTTGAGATCTGGACTTCAGGCTGGCCAGTCAAGTTTCCCCACACTTAGTTCCTCAAATCAGGTATTAATAACTCCTGCTGCATGACATCGAGCATTGTCGTGCTGAAACGGGTATGGGCAATCGCCAAAGTGTTTTCACAATATCGGTAGCGCAGAATTGTCCTGAACTGTTGGTATGCCTCGAATTCATGGTTCCACGAACTAAAACAAGAGGACCAAAACCATACTATGAAAAGGAGGACCAGACCATGATGCCATCTCCTCTGAATTTCGCTGTGGGTAGAACACAGTCTTGTAAATACTGTTCACCAGGCATTCGCCAAACCCAAACACATCCATCAGATCACCAAACTGGTAGCAGGATTCATCACTCCATAGGATGGTTTTCCATTGTTCTAGAGTTCAGTGGTGGTGTTCCTTGCACCACTCTAACTGACGGATCACATAGAGGGCTGTGACATTTGGCTTGTGAACTGCTGCTCGTCCATGATGATCTCCCAGCAGACAGTACGATCATTTGTGTCACTAGATGACGTTTTTAACGATGTGTTTCAAGCATCAATAGTTGTGATCTATCAATTTCATCGGTTGGCATGTTATAACTCCCTCTTGCTTCTACTTCAAAATAACAGCACTCGCTGTCCAGGGGGATATCTGAAATTTGCTGGAAATCTCACGGATCGAATGCCCAAACCTGTGGGTTCCAATGATCATCCCTCTTTCCTCTGTACCAAATTCACCTCATCTGTTCATATTAATTGCAGTAGCTGGTATGAATGTATTCTAATCCATCGATATCTTTTATAATTTGTATGACATATATGGATGACTCCATGCACTTTTGGAAAGGTGTTCGGTGATGAAAGGTCAGATAGTATATGGATGCTTGGTTGATACAGCCATGAACATTCATCAAAAGATGAGTGCTGTCTACGGCAACTACTATCAGAAGGTGGGCAAGGAGTGTGAAAAACAGCAATCCAGCCATAACAAGCCTCCATGACCAGCCCCATAGTAGACAAACTGTAACATTTGAAGGGTCACTGTTACACCAGTAATGAGAAGATGAAATCAGCATTGCATCAATGTGTTGGCAACAGATGTCCAAAATCTTCACCAACAGAATGAAAAACTTGTTCAATGTTGGTGCAAGTGTGTGGATCGAATGGTGACTATGTTGAAAAATAAGCTTTCAATAGATGCATAGTTCAGGTCAGTATCTTGCAAACTGCTGAAACTACTTGTATTGCCTATGAAGCAAAATAATTTTTCAAAACGCCTACGTATAAAATAAATTCATCATCAAGCGTCTTTCAAATAAAAATTGCAGACAGATCACAAATTATGTATTATGGAGAAAGTTTTAATGAAGTGGCTAATACAATGCATTATAATACATTTTCATCAAGTTACTCCAGAGTTTCATAAGTCGATAGAACATGGATCATGACAGACATAGCAGAAAAGCTGATATCAGCGGATAGAGAATCTCTCAAAGTTCGCTTTTGTAATAGGCACCATTGTGTACTTTAAATTCTGGAATTCCTGGTTGTTGGATTTTATGTGCTTCTCAAAACTAAGTTCCTCTTCTTCCATGGCCCCCACAGTCACCTGACCCAACCCCATGTAAATTTTTTCTTATGAGGTTACGTCAAAGATCATATGTTCATGCCTCCTTTGCCACATGAATAGCCCATTTGCAAGAGAGGATCATCCAGTCACAGATGTTGGGACATGTGTGGCAGGAACTTGAATACAGGATTGATGTTACCAAGGATGGACATTATAGAACATTTGTAAGACATGTACAACACTTGGAGAAATTCTTTATCTGTCGATATGAACTTTTCCGCTATGTCTATCATGGTTACTGTTCTATCAATTTATGAATCATCCTATTTATACACTGAAGTGCCAAAAGTCATGGGATACGTATTCAATATCATGTAGGACTTCTTTTTGCCTGACGAAGTGCACCAACTCGACATGGCATGGGACTCTACTAGTCGCCAGAAGTCCTCTGAAGAGATGTTCAGCCATACAGTCTCGATAGCCCCCCCATAATTGCATGAGTGTTGTAGGTGCAGGTTCTTGTGCACGAATGGATCCTTTGATAATATCCCAAATATGTGTGACAGGGTTCATATCTGGCAATCTAGGTGGCAGATTCATTCATTGGAACTGTTCATAATGCTCCTCAAACCAATTGTGAGTAATTTTGGCCTCAAACCAATTATGAGGGTGCATTGACCTCCTGAAGCATCTATCATTGTTAAGTTACATGAAGGGCAAATGGTCACCAAGCAGCTGGACATTCCCAGTCAATGATAGGTCCAATTTGATCAGAGGATCCAAACCTTGTCATGTAAACATGCCCCATGATGGAGCCACCACTAGCTTGCACACTACCTTTCTGACAATTTGGGTCCATGGCTATGGGGTCTCACCACCTTGAATCCTACCATCAGCTTGCACCAACTTGAATCCTGACTCATCAGACCAAGCTGTGCTTCTATTCAAAGGTCCAATGAACATGTTCACGAGTCCAAGCAAAACACAGCCTCCAATGGTGTGCTGTGCGTAAAGGCACTCCTGTTGGTCTTCGCTGCACTGACTTCATAGACACATTTGTACTACATCCCTCATTGAATGTGGCTGATAATAGACGTAGTGACATGTGTCCTCTACAATGGAATGGAATACCTGCACTACTTCAGAAATGGAATGTCCCATGTGTCTAGCTCCAATATTATTCCGCATTCAAACACGTTACCACAAGCACGTTACGTTTCAGACAACTGCTAATGTTTCGAATTGACACTGTTCTGCTCTGCCTATTTATACACCTTTTACGCAATGCAAGTGATACCTGAAAATTTGCATACGATGCTCCCATGGCTTATGGCACTTTGTTGCATATATACAACTATGCACAACTTATTTACTTAACCTTGCCTTTTCATCAAGAAATGTTGGCGTTAAATCGGTTCCTCCTCCGAACCACCACTGAATCAACCCATTTTCATCAACTACCTCAAAATAGCGATAATTGAAATGAACTGTTGGAACAAATGGATTTCTCTGTAAGAAACATGCACCAATAATCATTGGAAAAAAGTTTTTTCACATAATAAACATGAAATTAAATGTGATGTGCTATGATAGGCTTGTTAAATGCCTTCAGTTGAAAATTAATGAGTATTACAACCTTTATCGGAAAAGTTCCAGGAATGATTTCTTTAAAAATCTTTACATGTCAACAAGAAATGAATGTTCTTCAGTCGCTTGATGTGTATTCTGAGTAGACATAGCCTTGGGAAGTGTTTCCATGTAAACTCGCTTAGGTGGTATATCCCTGTCGGCATCTGGGCAATGGTTTTTATCGCATGACAATGCAAGGCCTCTTACTGCTATATCAGTCCAAGAATATCTGATCAAACATTGTATCCCTGTTCTACCACTTCCCCCCATGTTCACCCAACACGGCATGAAACCACTGCAATAATCCAATCGGCTGTGACAAATCCAAAATGAAGCTTTCTCTGCTTTCTTCCATGACCTCCAGAAATGGTGGCAGCTGTGCATAGACAGCCAAGAGAACTACTTTAACAAGACCTAGGATCATTAATTGGTAAAATGAATAAATTATTAAGTAGCGGAAGAATGGAGCTACTTATTGGTTTTACAAATGTCCATCTGTCCCCTTCATAATTTTCACATTTTTTGAGGTAGAAGGTTGAAATTCGGAATGCAGCTTACTATGGGCATGTGCGCCTTCAGTATTTAGTTTGGTTTTGATTAGCCCACTGGGGTCGGAGTTTCGGGAGTGGGAATTAAAGGGGACCAAAAGGTCTATGTATAGTTAGGTATGTAAAGGAGTGAAATTCAGTATGCAGATTTCTCTACATTACTATGAAGTTTGGACAAAGTTGTTCCAATGGGATAGGAATTGTGGGGGTGGCCGTCACTTGGTCTTGAGAACTATGGCAACATATGGCATGTGATATATCATTTGATCAGAAATGACGACAACGAAAGAAGATAGAGGAGCTCTTTTACATTTTCTAAGTACTACGTTCGAGAAAATTAATTTTTCGATTAAAAAAATTGGGAGGGGGGTAAAAGGGTAAAAATAGATGATCTCAGAGCTTCCGCTACTTTCCTATACCTTCCTCGGGAGGATTAATTTCTTGTTTTTTACAAACTCAGTCCTGAAGCTTTTCTCATAAAGGTTGTATTTGATATTGCATATAAAGCAAATGACTCATTAGAACCAATTCTAACATCATAAACGTACAGGATGAATGACTGAACTGATACCAGTAGCGAAAAATTTCAATTTGCCTTCACTGATATTCTTTCCCCTACAAATAAAAATAAACTTCTAAAGAATGGATAAAAACAAACATATCATTGAAGAGCAATTTAACTTTTGCTTATAGAAAAATGAAACAAAATTATTTATCGATAAAATTTTATATAAAATTGACATCAAAGAAAGAGTTTTGACATCTATATCTTGTTCTTAGTTTCATAATGAAAAGATTGATTTTACAGGGTCTTGCTAATACGGCTGACAAGATAATTTTACCATCTTGCAGGCCATGTTACTAATTTGTTAGTTGAATAACTGCTCAATGGGCAGCACTTGTGTCACCAAATTTTGTGTGCATGCAAGGGGCTCAAAGGAGCCTTATTTACAGAGTCTGTGTTTTTTTGCATCAAATTATCGATTTGGTCGAGCGAGAAGCCTAAAATGTTGTCAAGTCTCTTTTTCCACAAAAATAAACAAGATGGGTCCATATTTTTTTTTGCCAGACAATGAATTCAGAACGTTAAATCGAGTTCTTGACAAAGAACTTCATTCCTGATCCCTACTACGAAAACTAAGCATGTGGCTTCAACAGGATGGAGCACCTCCACCTTCAACAGGCTACAACCTGTAAATGTTTAGAAGTCACTATGATGATAATGTCATTGTAAGAGGCTTCTTGAATCGCTCTGGCGAAGAACTTGCTTGGTCCCCCTATAGCCCTAAGGAAGGGCCCCCTATTTTCTTCAGAATTTACTTAAGGAATCCTAATTATTTAAGTGCTTAATTCATACAAAAGTAATAAATTTAAACTGGAGTTAATTGCTCCAAACATAAGGTAAAGATATTAATGGGAAAGATGGAAGGAAAAAATTCCCCGACCTGAATTCAAACCAGGGACCATGAGTATCACACTCATTGCCTCTACCAACTTTTCTCAAATATATCACAGACCCGGGACAGCAAGGCTTATCCTTCCGTTTTTCCCATTAATGTCTTTACCTCATGTTTGGAATGATAGCTCCGTTTAAATTTGTTTTACTTTTGCAATAGTCTTCATTAGCTTCTGATATTTGGAAAGGAGGAATTTCTGATCTGTGATATTAAAGGTGCTTCCATTTTGGATATCTTGGACACATGGAGACAGCCTTGCTGTCTGTGTCTGCAATAGGCCAGTTGGTAGAGACGACGAGCATGATACTTGCGGCCCCTGCTTCGAATCCAGTTTTCAGAATTTTTCCTTCCGTTTTTCCATTAATATCTTTGCTAAATTCATAGTAAAAATAGAAAAATAATATTTAAAAACCTTTAATAGGAACCATATACAGGTGATCCTTGTAATAACGAACTCCTCGATGTAACGAATTTTTTTTTAAGTCCAAGCAAATTTAACTGATTTAACGAATTTTTTTGAAGCCTCAAACCATGTTCGGGGGCCAGTATGACACGTCGCAATGTCTTGCTGGAACGTGCCATTCCCCTCTGGGAAGACAATTGCCCTGTTTGGGTGTACTTGATCTGCAATTATGGATAAATAACCGAATCGGTTGAGAGTGCCTTCCACAGGTATCAGTGGGCCCAGACAATGTCATGAGAACACTCCCCACACCATGACACTGCCGCTACCAGCCTGAATTCGTCCAACAATGGTTGCAGGATGCTTGTTCTCGGAGGTTTCTCGCCTCACCCGCCAACGGCTGTCACTTCTGTGGAGCAGAAATCATGATTCATCGGAGAAGGCAATCTTTTTCCAGTTCAGAAGTGGTCCAGTTTCTGTACTGTTGGGCAAACTGAAGCCGTGTTTGGCGATGAACCTTCGTCTGCTATGGAAGCTCATACGTAGCAGGGTACTCTGTACTGTGGTTTTAGAGACATATCTGGCAGCACCCTCGTTGGTTTGAGTGGTAAGTTGGTCCACTGTAGCTCTTCGGTTGGCCTTCGCAGCCGACGTTCACCTCTCTCATCAAGGGCACGTGGTGCTCCACAGTTCCCATACCATTTATTCTGAACGGTCCCATTTTCCCAGTCATGGTACACTTTAACTACAGCAGCACGAGAACAGTTCACAAACCGTGCGGTTTCCGAAATACTGTCACACCCTTGGGCCGAAAGTCGATTATCGTTCCCTTTTCCAGATCTGATAAATCACGTTTCTTACCCATTGCAGTAATGAGTGATATATTTTTAACATAGTGGAAACCTACCTTATATAATCACCTAACCCAACACGTGACATAGTTCCTCGGCTGGGCAATCCCGAAGACAAATGTAGGGTCATAATAATGTGACTCGATCCTGTGTTTTGGTCCTTACCTGTTCGTTAAAACGAGGGTTCACCTGTATATGTTTTTCCACTAAACTTTTTGAATTGGGGCTGGCATCATGTTTTTCTGAACGAATTGAACAAATGCAGAGTTTAAGACTCCACTTAACTCTCAAAAGTTTGTAATGTTAAGTGCTATAGTCAGAAAATGTGCAAATTTATCAGAAATAGAGTATCTATCCAATTATTAACATATAAATGAAAGACAAAAACCACAATAACGATAATAAAAGAAAGGGTATAAGATTAGCAATATGGTAACGTTTAATATAGCCGACGCGTTTCGAAATATCAGGTCGTTGCATATCAAATATTGGATTGCAGAGGTCATCTTTAATGGCCCTCTAGAAATGACACCTTCACACGTACTATTCGAAACAACCCCCATTGCAATTTAAACATTGTTGCCAACGATTTGGCAGCTTCTCGAGCCCTCTCCGATAGAATCCATGGTTACGGGACTCAATAAACTCCCGGAATGCGTTTTCGACGTCTGCTTGGCTTAGGAATGTTTTCCTCCGGAGAAAATTGTCCAGGCTCTGGAAAAGATGGTAGTCGGTAGGGGAGAGTATGGGGGGGGGGGAGCATCTCGTAGCCCAGAGCCTGTAGTGCCTGCACGGTCGTTCATGCAACGTGCGGACGCGCATTGTCATGCAGCAGAAGGACGCCTTTGCGATGCACAAGTGGAGGTTGTTGCGACACAGTTTTGTGTGCATACGATGCAGTTCACGACAGTAGGTCGCAGGGGTGATCGTCTCCCCCTGCTGCAGGAAGCTGTAATGCACTACACCACGGATGTTCCACCAAACTAACCACGAGCTTCCTGGGTTGCAACGGGGGTTTAGGGAACTGTCGCGGGGATTAATCAGCATCCAGCCACTGTGCTGACTGTTTCCTATTGTCGTACAGGAACCACTTCTCGTCGCAGGTGACAATGCGATCGAGAATCCCCGCTTCTTGATGGCGCAAAAGCAATTCCGTACACACCTGCAACCGACGCTCTTTTTGGTTTTCCGTAAGTTCATGTGGGATCCATTTGTCCTGCTTTTTCACCTTGCCGATGGTCCTAAGGTGTCTACTGACAATCGACGCTGATACAGCATGATCCCCTACAAGGTCCCAAACAGTTTTTGACAGGTCCTCTTCCACAAATCGCTTCAGATCAGTGTCATTCAACACGTTGGGCGGTCTGCCGCGTGGCTCATTTGCCAGGTCCGTCGCTCCCGCCCGGAATTTTCGGAACCAACGTTGAACAGTATGTTTGTTTATAGTGCCTACACCGAATACCTTATTGATGTTTTGAGAGGCGTTGGATGCAGTGTGATTCAACCTGAACTCGTAATGCATTATCACACGTAATTCGTATGAAGTCATGACTATCTTAACTTGGGTTCAAACGCTATTAAATATCATCGCAGACATGCAAATTTCAGGCAGCTTGTTGCTGATAGGTTTATCTTTGGGAATGTACCACTTTGTTATGGTACTTGCTACTAAATGTGGAAACCGTGCTGAAGCGCGGAACCCACATGAAAATCTGACATTTGATATGCAACGACCTGATACATTTACTTTAAAGCAAACATAACTACCTAATGTAGACTCTTTCTTTTATTATCTTTAATGATCACAACAATATTGACCATTATGCAGTTATTAGACCATGTGGAAAATCATAGTTTTTACATCCAAAAAATATAAATAGGAATGATACCAAAATTTATTCCTATAATTAAACATTACCATTAAACAATTAAATAAGATATTAACCTTAAAATCTCTATTTACAGGTAGGTATTAATTTTCATAATTTTTAACTAAGGAGATGAAACTTTATTAAGGAAAAGGGAAAACAACAACAGCATAAACATGTCAATTGTTCAAACCTTGATCGCATTTGCTGTGCTGCTTGTGGAGGAAGAAAACCATGGACTACTGAAATATTGACTCCAGCTTTTTCAAACACCTGACCATCCTGAATGATGCAAGTTATTCCACCACCACCCTAGAAAAATAAGGGACATACACACAAATACAGTAAATGAAATTGCGTTAGGTACTGTTGCTTATGCAAGAAGAAAAGTTTTTTTTATAATTTCTTGTGCATATGCATATCTCATCAAAACCACAAAAATATACCAAAAAATAAATATTGAGGAAATAAATAAACATATTAACAACACAAGTACCAAATACTGCTATTATAATTCAAATAATCATTAATGTGTATTTAATGCACAAAATTACTTGAAACTTACTTCAGGTCTTTCCCATCTATCTACATGGAATTTTGCATCCTCTTCAAAGCTTTCTAATTTTCTGCATATTTCTGCCTAAAAAGAAATATTAAATACAAAATACTGAATGAGCACTATATGCACAGTACTTGTCAAGTTTTATCATAGCACTACAAATATCCAATGTATGTCCCCCCCCCTCCTCATCACGATAAATGTTCAATGTAGTTAGGTCATAATGAACTACTTCAAACCACGTCAAACCCATTGATGGTCATCAAAGCAGTAGTAACACGGTTTCAGAGATCATCCAATGTAGGCAATGGTGAAACATAAACCATGCCTTTAGCATAGTATCTCCAAAAGAAAAATCCGCAAGGTTAAAATTGGAACAACTGGATAATACAAGTAATGCAAGCTGCCTGGAACTCGCCATTTTGGGCCTACCACCAATAGAAATGCAAAATTGTGGCATTTCATATTCGCAAGAGCTGCGGAAGCGGACTTTTCATTTCAAGAGGATCTTGAAAACTTGCGGAACCACTTTGCTTCAGCCAATCAGGAAGCAAATGAATAGCAGCAAAGCATGCAGGGAGAATCTTAAGTGGGAGAAGAAAAAAAATTTCAATAATACTAAAACATACATCGTAAATTGACGCCTTCGTTTGTTTCTTTGCTCGATGAGCAGCAATAGCATTTCGTGACCAGACTCCATTTTGCGAAAGAGGATACTATTTAGAGGAACCAATCAGAAGACAGCTTATGCGGAAAAGTTTTTATTGTGAAATGCTCAGTGAATTCTGCCTTTATACGCAGATTGCATACAGAGGTGCCACTATACGCAACTTAAGCGAATCCGCTCCACCAGCGGTTTTCTATGCGAAATGCTCTTCGCTCGCAGTCATTCCTGTTTAAAACTAATCTTCCTCTTTAAAAATAGAGAAAGTAGATTAAAGTTTAATTTAAAAATACTCTTTTTCCTTGAATCTGACATGTTGTTTGTGTTATTTGTATTATCCAGTGCTTTAGGGTCCCCATCTCAACAGTGCTCTCTGCTAATGAATTTCAAACCTCAGACCAGATACCCAGATATCCCAAAGTTCATAATCAACATCAGTACCGATCCAATCAATACATGATGTCAATGGTGTCCTCTACTACATCTGTGCTTTTGAAGTTCATCAGTCTTACCCATCCACTGATCTTGCAGTTCCATTTCTTGCCAATTTCCTATTTACGATTATAAATTTTCACCATGGCTAGCACACACTAAGTAAAAGTTAATGCCCCTGATGAGGTGACACATCAAAATACATATAGCAATGAACTTTTTCATTTACGTATCACTAATCTTTTCATTTTTCCTTATTTAGTTACTCTTTACTAAGATACTAGAGAAAATGAACAATATCCCAAACAAAAGCTGTCTTGATTATTTTAGCTAGTAATATTTAGTAATGTTCTGGTTCAAATTAGAGATAGATTATTTAAAATAGAGGAAGTATATACATATTTTTTAATATCAAAACAGGGCTATATGTAAATTTATTAGTATCTTAATCAAAGTTAAATCCTTACTAGAAACATTATTAAGTTTTTACCTGCATTCTTAGTATCATCAACTCCATTTTCGTTTTCATGTCATCTTTATCCTTAAACGAAATTAAATGTCATGAAATAGACTTAATAGATACAATTCTGAAAATGATTTACACTCACTCACCAAAAGGCATGGCACACCCCTCCAATCAGGTTCCCTGTCCGTAATGAGACAGATTCCGCTGCTTCCATTCTCGGAACAGTTCAGTGTTGCCAAGTCAGTGACTTTGTCACTAGATTTAGTGACTTTTTTTTTCAAAAGTGACTTTTCAGTGATTAATATTTTATAGACAGTTTTGTTAAAGTAGCAATAAATAAAAATTTTTGTGTGTTTTTAATCGCGGTGAAATTATTTACAAATGGTGAATGATATAAAAATCCATTGAACCAATGGAAGATTAGAGCAGTGATGACGTCATATCCTTGTTTCTGCTCCTATGTTCGTATTGTAACGGATACGATAGCCAATCTGGTTTCGAGAATTGGCACTGGCCTCCCATTGGTGCTTTATTTGTATGTCTGGGGTATATATAAATGTGGTGATCGTAACAATTTCAGTTCGTTGCAAACTTCTTTGTTGGAAGACTTCATAATTGCAAACTTTTTCATAATCACAGTTTTTAGGTTATCTTCTCTCTTCTTTCAGTCGTTTTTCTATCAAGATAGATTTTTTTTGCTGCTTATGGTCAGGGAAGATAATGTGATCAACCGGGAAAAGTCAGGGAATTTTACAAATTTTATATTTAGTGAAATCTAGTAATGTTTGCTCACCATTCTAGTTACAGCGCTAGTGTAAAACTTGGCAACACTGTCTAGGAATGCAGGTGCACAGGGCTCCTTGATATCACACAATCATTGTAAGCAAAACTAGCTGCAGAAATGGCAGCACGCAGAGAGCTATCTGCATTTGAACGGGGGATGATTGTTGGTGCAAGAAGGAAGGGTGCTTCAATATCAGATGTAGCCAATACCCTGGAATTTTCCCGCACAACCGTTGCACGGGTCTATCGAGAGTACACCCAATGAGGGGTTACAACCCATGTCAGACAGCGGTGGGCTGCCCACACCTCATTGATTCCAGAGGTGTTAGCCGGGCTACCCGGCTTGCAACTGCTGACCAAAAGGCAACAGCGAGCCAAATCACCATGCAGTACAACCAGGGACGTCCCACAACTGTGTCCGTGATGACAATTCGGCGAACCTTGGCAGCTGCAGGCTGTGGGAGCAGGAGGGCACGACGGGTGCCACTCTTGACAGCTGCACATCATCGGCAATGCCTAGCCTGAGCCAACCAACATAGACATTGAACCGCTGAGAACTGGCGAAGGGTTGCCTGGTCCGACGAGTCAAAGTTTTAGCTGCATCGGGCCGATGGTCGTGTCTGTGTCTGGCACAGCCCACACAAACCCATGGACCCCGCTTGTCAGTTGAGAACCACTCAGGCAGGTGGAGGCTCCATACAGATCTGGGGTGTTTTCTCGTGACATGCAATGGATCCAGTGGTGGATCTGATATCCACTCTGCATGCTACTTCCTATGTCAATCTGCTTGGAGACCACCTGCAACCCTTCATGAAATGTTTTTACCCTGCGGGTGACGGCCTCTTTCAGGAAGATAATGCGCCTCCACACACGGCCCTTGTGACACGGCAATGGCTGGAGGAACATGCTACCGACTTCACGACAATGATTTTGCCTCCACGTTCCCCCAATTGCAATCCCATTGAACATTTGTGGGACGTCATCGAACGATCTGTCAGGTCGTTATGGAGTGCAGTGGAGGCAGCATGGCTTGCAGTGCCTGTGGATGTGTTCCGGGGACTGGTAGACTCTCTTCAACGACGGGTTGCCGCCATTATCCAGGTCAGAGGGGGCCGAACACGTTATGTTAATTTTGGTGAGTGAGTGTAAATTGCATGAACATTACTTATACACAGTGGATTCAAAAAGTTCCAAAACTGATTGTTTATAAAACATACTAGTAACAACAGCCTGCAATTTTTTTGTAGTGTTTTGAGTAGTATACAGTTAGAGCGATTGTGTGAAGTTCATTTTTTTTTATGCTGTAAAGTTTTTTACAATGAACCAAAAAGAGGCCATCATGTTTTGTTTAAATGCAGTAAAAAGGTTACGGAAGCATACCAAATGATGCAAATGGCATATGGAAATGATTATCTGAGTCATGGCAAGGTGTTTGAATGTCATTCACACTTCAAGAATAATCGCGAGTTTCTTGAAGACAAGCTGAGAAAGGGACATCCCACGACAAGTGTTACAAATGAAAACATTAGAGTATCAAATACCCACTGAAGGAGTATCAAAATCTTAGCTTAAGAGACCTGTACTGTCAAAGTGTTAAACAAAGAGAACTATAGAAGTTGTGTGAGTAGTTTCTCTACATGAAAATGTGCCGGTGCATTCGTTATTCTTGTCCATCATACTTTAGCAAAAAAAAAAATAAAAAAGTGAGTCATCGAACTTTTTCTATACTCATCTGATCTAACTGATCTAATTCCTGCAGACTTCATGCTCTTCCCCAAGCTTAAATCCATATTAAAAGAAGAGTGTTTTGAAGATGTGGAGCTGGTCGAGAGGAATGTAATGGCTATTCAGAATGAAGTTTCATTGGTAGACTTTCAAAGGACCTCTGAGAGCATGTATGAACATTGTATGAGAGGGAAGGAGTAAATCCTCCAATAGCTCAATTGGTTAGAGCAGCAATAGCAGTGGTCCTTGGTTCGAGTTGAGGTCGTGAAATTTTTTCCTTCCCTTTTTAACACCAAAATTATCAAATTATTGAAGTGTTATCTTCAGTTCACTAATTTACCTGTTTATTACAATTTTTTTTTATGTATTTGATGATTTCAGGATAAAGAGGATTCCAGACTTCAGAATCTGCATCTGCTCTGCCATTTGGGCTATCTAGTGACTTCATGGAAAATCCAAAAAAGAAAAATCGTAACAGCAGGGCTGTTCAGTGTCCCTGATAGCTCTGGTTAGAGTGGCAACTGCGATAGCCGTGATCCCTGGTTTGAGTCCATGTCGTGGAATTTTTCCTTCCATTTTCATCGCAAAATTATCTTTTTACTCGGATTAGTATTTAGTATTTTTTTGGTATAGTCCCGGAAGTTTTTGAATGCACTGTGTATATATATTTTAAACAGTACATGCTGTTTTAATTTCAAAATAAATCCTATTTAATGAAGGCATAATTATTACACTGTGCATTCTAAATTTTCACATACCTTCTCTAAAGTTTCCTGCTTGGTAATAGGGTCTGCCATAAATTTTGAGGTGTTTATCTGTTGACTGCCACCGAAAGAAAATCTTGCCAAGTAAGCTTTATTTTTGTAGCAGTAATAAGTTGATACGATTCCAAATGTTATACCTCCCACAAGAACATGACATCTGAGAGAGGAAACTCGCCATCAAAAACTTGATTAGGTAACTATTTATACATATAAGAATTTACATTTTTTTTCTACCTAGAGAAAATGTTAGTCTTTTTAATATAGCCCACAATCCCAATATGCATTTTGGCATTTTATTTTGAATAGTTTTGCATTGAGTTGTAAAATGATTATATATCTAATGCCCATTCCGATCTGCCATCAGTGATGTAGAGACTAAATAAGCATTAATTAGAAACAACAATTAAAAAAAACCATCGTCTTTTCCTTCCCTGTTCTATATGTCTTCTTTGTTTACTGTCCCCCCTTCCCTCCAGAGATCCAATGATTTTACATCTGAAGTTTGATATAGTATTCGAGAAATCCATGGGAGAAATTTTGGCAGTGGCTTTCCATTGCCTTCTACCAGTGGTGATCAGGCCACCATTAAGCTATGAAACAGACGCATGTTATAGCAACCAACTCTTGGTGTAGGTGTTATATTTTCGTCATATCTAACTACCCTTACTCATATGAGTGACAATTGGAGACCTTGTAAGGACTAGTCATTCATGAATCTTTCGATCTACAGAGTATATCCATATCAACAAAGCAAAAAATAAATAAAATAATAATTAAAGATATTTAAGAAGGGCCAACATAATTTCAATTTTGATCCATTGCCAAATATGCTCAAGTTCCAATTTTGGGCAATCATCTCCACTAGTTTTTGGTGTCTGCTTATAAAATTCCTGATTCCTTTCTTAAAAATTCCTTAAATATGTTATAGGTCGTCCAATGCAGAGCTGGTCACACAGGCTTGTTATTCCTAAACAGCTGTCTTTCACTCTTCTTGCCCTCTTCTGATGTACTCACATCTATACTCGTGTTGCCACAGGCAACACTCATCCTATGAATGTCTATAGGTACACATAACCCTGTGATGAGGGATTCAATCACAGCACATTATTTAATGGAGTGCCCATGTATGTCGCCATTTTTTCAACTATTGTAGATGGATGCTGCTAGGCATTGTGATAGTCAATGAATCAGGCTTTCCTTTCATCCTTGTATCTAAAAATTGCTGAAGTTATTTCATAGGAGGCAAAGCTTTTCAAAACACCCTCGTATATAATCTGCAAACTGGAATGTAGGGGATGGGTCTCTTGACATTTAGCATATTGATGATTAGGGTGCCTTAGCATGCTTAAAAAATGCACCTTAAACATACCCCTAAACATGTTCAATTTGTTTAAGTTTGAGTCGGGAAAAATGAAAGGAACTTCAAAATACCAACATTTTTAATAAGAATAATTATGTGTAGTTTACTTTGTGTTTTAGCCTTTGCCTTCTTTAGAAAATGGTCATTTATACCCATTTAGTCAAATAACTTAAGACTCTCAATTATGGAAAATGTTTTATAAAACGCACAAAGACCATCGTCTCCATCTGCATTCATCATTCTGCTACCTGAAGTCAGCTTACCAAGTAGATACATGGAGAAAGTGCCTAGCATTGTAAGATATCATGAAGAGAGAAGAGGTACATTCCTAATAAACAAATAGAGGTGCTCTCCTCTATGCCTAGGGCCCTGGGAAATCTTAATCTACCACTGGTTATACTTATGAAAATGCATATGGGAGTGAGCTTTTGATAGAAATCAAATACCGTAACACAAGGTGTAGTAATGAATTGCCCAAGTGAATATCAACCAGAGTGCTCCAATTTTGAAATTTAGCAGCAACTGTGGCATTTTATTATGATGATGGTTATAATGCTTTTCATCCATCATACATATCACAAGTCTGGTAATTAGTTCCAAGCATTAGTCTGGAATGCAAGGTTCCTTAATCTTTCAGATGCTTAGCTGGGCTATCATATCCTACCACCATTCATTGTTGTCATTTTTTTGGAAATATGTTGAGCAAATTTTTTTTTCCGTATAGGAATGTAATTGCTCCAGTGCAGATGTGCCCAAACAGCACTGGAGTCTGAAAAACTCATGAGATATATGTATCCTATAACTCATTTAATCCTGTTTAGTATAATAATTTTCAGGAATCAATAATTATAATGGCATGTCAGACAGTTAATCAAATTGTACAATTACTGAAGGAAAATGAAGATTCTGAAGATGACTATACTGCTGAAAAAATAATTCTGCTTTGATATGGAAACACAATTTTTCTTAAAATTTTCAATAAAATATGCTTTTATAATAATTTTACAAGTAACTCTCATATGACACTAATAAAAATAAACAAGGATCACTTGATAAGTAAGGTAAAGTTCTACGAGTCAAAAAAAACAACAACTTTTTTTTCTTCACATGATGACTAGCACAAATGATGGTACTCTTCAAACCAGCTTGTGCCAAATTTCAGCCAATATCTACGTGCAGATCATGTGCTACATTCGGTTGAAGCAATCAATATAGCAGTTCCACCAAGACTATACGCCATTGCACAGATCAAAAATCACAAAGGCTAACTGCACAAATTAGGCTTCCATTTAAGTCTTATCTACCTTATTCTCTGGAATTAGCACCATGTGACTTATTCTAGTTTCCAAACATAAAAAGTTGGCTCTGTGGGAAAAAAATTCTTATCAAATGATGAATCATCACTGCCATTTACCAATAATTTTTGACTTTGATGAATGCCATGGGATGAAAAAAAAATAACTGTAAACTTGCTGGACCAAGTGTATGGCCCTAAATGGAGACCATGTTGAATTATAAACAATAATTTTTTCCAAAAATATATGTTTAAGTACCATTTTTACCTTATCAAATTACCCTCATACAAGTATGATCAATACGTTCAGAGACTGGCCTTCCTGATGGATATGATGTATTGTTACCACCTTCAAAGTACTCCTCTTCTGCAACTATACACTTCTGCCAACAAGAGTACATTACTGAAAACCTTTGGATAAGATGGTTCTCAGGGCTGCTTCCTGAACCTCAGAAGCACTCTTGAAACAGTGTCCTTTGAGTCTGTTTTTCAGATGGGGGAACAGGTAAAAGTTGCATGGGGCGAGATTGGATGAATAGAAAGGATAGACTTTCCCATTATGGTCAGTCACGAAAGACCTGCACCATGAAAGGATCTGCACCAAGATAGACTGATATACGAGGGCACTGTCATTTGGCAATACCCAATCCTTGCTCTTCCAGTGTTGTGGGCGTTTCCAGCAGATAGCATCACAGAGGTGAATCAGGATCAGTGTATACCACTCCTTGTTCACTGCCATCCCTTCCGGTACGAACTCGTAATGTACCACGACCTACCGACGAACACGGACAACTACATAAGTTGAAAAATGGAAAGTAGAATTATTCTAAAGTAATGATATGATATTTCCACATAATAAAATGTACAGATGGAATGTATTTTCATCAAACCTAAGTACATTCCAGCTGTACATTTTGGGTGTGTTTCGATAGACTCACGGACCTAGCGAGAGCTAACTCGTGTTAACTGTGGCCAGTGAGCTGAAGTGAGAATCGCGACGATCATGCTATCAAAACGCTATGGGGAGGTTTCTTTGTTCAGGTGCTGTTTCACTTTCAGTTTTCGCTCTTTCTTCCTGTGCTGTATCAGAGATTTCTTGTTTATTACTGTTTATTTCTTGTTTAATTCCAACACTAACTGTAATTTACTGTTGACGTTGTTGAAAGTAGACATCGAGATGTTATATTATCGCGTTATAGCTCCACGAATACCACGATACCCGATCTACCCATACAGGATCGAAACAGGCTGTCGCCATCTTTAAACAAGCTGGATTGGTTCTCTCGAAGCTGTACGACCTCAGAAGCTCGGACCGTTTCGTGGGGTCGGGGCCTACCTTCTTGTGAGGTTTTCGGCTCTATAGAAACGGGCGAGACCACCTCATGAAAACCTATCGAAACGATTCGGAGAGAGGAAACCCTACTATCGCGAGGTCCGTGAGTCTATCGAAACACACCCTTTATTGCATGGAAAATATCATATCATTACTTTACAAACAACTACAATTTACCAACAAGTATTGTTTGGAAAAACCCTGTAACTGCGGAGCTGCTTCCTCTTTACCACGTCTCGAGTCATATGTGCCTCTCTGCCACGGTCAAATAGTTCCCCTCTCCTTCAAGCCTGATTGGAGATATCGGCCTAGTCTCTGAACTTATTAATGAGATATCGGCAGCTGGTCTTGGTGCTGTAATGAACACACTGTCATTAAGGAACCCCCAGAGATAAAAATCACATGGGTTTAGGTCAAAACTCGTAGGGGGCCAAAGAAAGCCACCCCCGAATCGATCTGGAAACCTGTTTGAAATGACATGATTTCCGAATTTCTGATTGAGAAAGTCTAGCACTTCATTAGTGGTGTGAGGCCTAGCCCCATCCTGTTGAAACCATTGATGTCGAAGCGGTATACGCCTCCTTCGCAGCTCGGGGATGAAGAAGGTTTCCAACATGTTAAGGTAAGCCTGTGATGTTACGGTGCCCTCAAAAAAGAACGGACCAATGATGCCTCTTTTGGAAATCGCGCACCAAGCCATAACCTTTCGTGGATGAGGAGGTGACTTATGGATCTCATGAGGGTGCTGGGAACCCCAAAAACGAACGCTGTGTTTATTAACGTCACCTGACAGATGGAAGAAGGCCTCATCTGACACCCACAGGTTGTCCATAATGTCCTGATTGGCTTCCATTTCTGCTCCAAACTCCATCGTAAATTGTTGTCGCTTCTGTCTTCCAGTGTCTGTTAACTCCTGATAAACATGGATCTTATATGGGAACAGGTGTAAATCCTTTCTCAAAATTCGCCACATCGTGGTATACGACAGCCCTTCTTCAATGGATAGGCGGCGAACAGATTTTTTGGTAGGGGAATCGACCAACCTTGTGCGAACATTTTCGACAACTTCGGCCGTTCGAACACGAGCTTCGCTCCTGCCTTTTTTCTTGCCTTTAACACATTCAGTGGCACGAAATTGCTTGACAAAATCCATGATTGCTTGCCTGCCTGGTGCGTCTCGACACTTATACTCCTTCCGGAACTTTCTTTGCACGATTACAGGTGATTTTGTCTCAAAATACCATTTGACAACCTTGCATTTTTGCTCTGTTGATAAAGCGGGTGCCATTTTTCAACAATGCGATTTTCATGCAGCACCGTTGCAACAATACAAACTCCAACTATTTAGAAATTCGATGTGGCGCTCATATTCTTTCAATTGTTTATCCCTAATGCACGTCATTCGAGTGAAATGGTCAGAAATTGACTGAATCACCCGGTAAGTCACTATCATTGAAAACTGGAAAAAAAATTGCATATTTTTCATCAAAAAGTTTCTGCTTTAATAAAAATCAAAAATGCTTTTGCAATTTTTTAAATTTTCATGGACACAAATGCCTATCAAGAAAGGGTTTATTCCATAATAATTCATAGTTCAAATAGTTCTGGAAAATTTTGAATAAACCCCTATGGTTCATCATACAGATATCTGGGCAGGTGTATTGCCTTTGTGCGAACCTAGTAAATTAACTCCTACTGTTGGATTGTCCATAAGTATCTTATTTTATGCTTACAATTGTCTTATGAAAAGATAAACACTGTGTACAAATGAAATCGAGACAAAATTAATTCTCCAAACATCAGGTAATGATATTTGAAAAAATGGAAGGAAAAATTCTGCAACTTGGATTCGAACCAGGAACCATGAGTATCACGCTGGACGTATCTACCAATTGGGCTATCACAGACATTGTACACCATGCTGTCACCAAGTGTTTTAAAGACCACCAAATAGTCAAGATGGAAAGCCCAATAGCAGGGCGGGCACCCGATTCACAGACGGTAGGGTGTGCATCCGCTTCACTGTGTGTTCATCAAATGTTCTGATGGTTAGATAGGAGAAATTTCCAATTGGCTGAGGCATCTAATATGATATTCTGGTGCGAATCCAGGTTGCAGAATTTTTCCTTCCATTTTTTCAAATAATATCCTTTTGTAATTAGATTTGTGTAATTACCTGATGTAAAATTATTCTATAATAATACTTAAGCAATCTCTTGCAACATACACTCACATGCCAAAAGTCATGGGATAGCAGTGGACTATTTTTCAAGTGAAAGTAGCATCATATGCAAACAGTATAAATATACAAAAATCAGTGTCAGTAGGTTTAGTTACACTGTCATGAATAACGGGAGAGGTGTTCTGTGTGACAATGGCTACACGAAGAGATTTATCAGACTACGAATGTGGCCTGGTATGTGAAGCACAACGTATGGGTCATTCAATATCAGAGGTGGCTCAAGAATTAAACATTCCACGATCCACAGTTTCAAGAGTCTACCAAGAGTACCAACTTGACGGCATTACCTCCCATCATGGACAACACAGTGGTTGATCACACCTTCTCAATGAACGGGACCAACGGCATCTGAGCAGGATGGTCACCACTAACAAGCAACTGACACTACACCAGATGACATCAGATTTAACCAGGGTGATACTAGAGCTGTATCGATGTGAACTGTGCAACGAAATCTGGTGTCCATGGGATATGGAAGCAGAAGACCCATGAGGGAGCCTTTGCTAACAACAAGACATCGTCAGCAACATCTCTCCTGGGCCCATGAACATATCGACTGGACACTTGACAACTGGAAACTTGTGACGTGGTCTGATGAGTCTCGATTCCAGCTGATACGAGCTGATGGTAGGGCTTGGGTGTGGCGCAGACACTATGAAGGCCATGGACCCAAGTTGTCAAGCATACACTGTGCAAGCTGGTGGTGGCTCCGTAATGGGCAATTGTGGGAAGCTCTCCAGTTGGAATAGTTGGCAATGTCTTCAGATGTCTTCCACCGATTTATGGAATCAATGCTACGTCGCACTGTGGCACTTCGCCGATTTAGAGGAGGCCCATGGGTCTATTAGGGCCTATACCAAAACTTTTGTTATGTGAGTGTATAGTGATTACCATTTGCTTTGAATCATTTTTTTTCTTGGTTACTATTGTCTGTTTATATAAGGTGATTTTCAAAGCATTCTACAATTGTTTAATTTTCATGATGAACGACTGCACGAACAGCCTTGTGCACCAAACTGGGGAAAACTTTCACATAAACCCATCAAATGCTTCAGCAAGGCTACGATAATGTATCCATAAACTACAACCATGGTTCAAGCACTTCAAAAATAATCGGGAATCAATTGATTATGGGTGATGAAACATGGGTCTCTGGCTATGACACTGAAACTAAAATTTAGTCCTCTCAGTGGTTGTTGAAAACTTGACTCAGCCAAAAAAAAAACACAGGATTCACTCCAATGTCAAAGTCAGGCTGACTGTGTTTTCTGATTGTTCATCATGAATTCCTACTCCTACCTGATAGTGAACAGAGTTACTGCCTTCAAGTTCTGAAACACTTCAGAGTAAATGTGAACAGGAAAAACTCACTCGGCATGATCAGTTTGTGGGGTTTTAGCCAAACATAGAATGTCTGTGCTTCCTCACCCTCTGTACTTCTCTTACCTGGCTTCAACAGACCTTTTCCTTTTCAAAATGTGGAAACACTGCTGGGAGAAGCATATTTGTTAGAGAGGAGAGTGCAGTACTTTGAAGGAGATAAAGGCCAGTGACATATAAATTGAATGGATTCTTTATACATATATAAAAAAGTGTTCCGGAATCTTTTGAGCAGACCTCTATATTTCTCTGTAATGTACAGGGTGGGCCGTAAGTCGTGCACCAAAGAATTACATGAAGTGTGATGTGAAACAATGTAAAATCAGCAAATGGCGAGCATTTTGAGCATTTGTGATTGTACCAGCAACGTGTTTCTTAGTTCATTAGTTAAGCTTGGTTTTAATAAAATAACGTTTATTATTATCACAGTATTGTTTTAAATGCTTTGGTGTGCGACTTATGGCCCACCCTGTATGTATCCACTTCAGAACACTTTATTTAGAGTGACATAAATACTTTAAAAACTATTAAAGAAAAAAAACCAAAAAACTTCATAATTACCTAAACTGGTTTGTATCTATGAAGGCTTTGTAAGTTGAGAATTTGTGGTGGAAACAATGATGATTATAAATTGTAGACCTAACTGGCCTAATTCGAAATATAGTCTTCAACATTTTTGTTTACCTAAAAGTAACCAAAAATAATATTCATCAAAATTCAGCTCTATTAATCTGTCAAAATTTGTCCATTCATTTTAATACTTGAAGCATCTCAAGAGGTGTGATCGAAGTTTCTAAATTGTGCCAATAAGAATGTAGTCTTATTTTAGACGTTACATTCCTCCATCACCCTTGAAATACACTGCCTTGGAGTCAACAAATGGGCCTAGTGCTGTTGCCAAAGCCTAGAAGTCATTCATTATCAACCTAAAAAGCACATCTCCAATTTGGCCTGGAATGTCTCTAGTATCCTAAATCTCTCTCTCTCTCCCGTGTATAATTTTAGCTTTTGGAAAATGGAAAAAAATCGCATTTAAAGTAGGGACCAAGACTCATGTTATTTGAGGCCAAAAACTTTTGAATTTCAAGTGCCAGCAAAATGTTGCTGAACCATGAAAATACATCAGCGCATATTGCCCTAAAAATTCAGCAGGTTTTTGACATCCATTAACCAGATTACATTAAAGATGATGCTGATAGACTGTAAAAGAAAGAGTACTAGGGCTACTGGCAGGTTTGACATAATGGTTGGATCATTAGATTAGAATATTAACAGTCTTTATTTTAGTTTGTTCATTAGAATATTAAAGTCCAACATGGTCAACATTGGTGGGAAACTGAAATAACATAAGAAGACAGGGCCAATATAGGCAATATAAAATTTTAATGAGAGCCAACATGTTTTGGTGAAAGTACCATCATCATGGGCAATAAACACAAAGAATAGGCAATAACAACATGGGGTCTCCACCAATCGGTGATTTCCAAAGCAAAAATGCAGTTTGCTTAAGTTGCTTAATGTTGTCGTCAGCTGGCATAATGCTAGCTGAATGGCCTCTTAACTCTTCTTTGTTCAATTTGCTTTCTCCTGTAAGCCCACCAGTCAGCTATTTTTATTTTGGAGATCACTGATCAGGGAACACTACTTTGTTTTGCTATTTATTCTATTGTTATTGCCTATTCTTTGCGATTTATTCCCATGCCTTGGATATAATTCTTTGTCTTCTTATATAAAAACATTGAACTTGTTCTCTGTTGCATTGAAAATTTTCTTGCTACTGCAATGGCTTTTACATTTAAATTAAGTTACATGATCGAGTCCACATATAAGAATTCTAGATAAAAGAGTGGCCTACTTATAAGAGCTGAATTTTCCTCGTTTTTCCCTTTTGGACTCCACATGTAAGAGCTGCTCAAGTGTTTACAAGACTGGATTTAGCTAAAGCTATAGATTTACATCTAGAGCTTTAGATTTAGCCATATGGAGGCTCCTAGGCCTATAACGTGGGAGCCTGGGGCAACTGCCCTGCTTGCCATCTCTTAAATCCAGTCCTGGCTGTTTAATTGATTTCTGCCAATGACTGTACGGAATTGTGTTTAAGTGTTTAGAATCGTCAATAGACTTCACTGGAATATCACCAGAAAAGTTGAGGAACGGGCCAACGGATGAAAATCTCAAACATCATTATCTTTTAACTGATCCAGAAATTTGCCACTTGGTCAAACGAAACGAAATGAGAAATGATGAGAAATGCAAGCTGAAATACAGTCAGCAGAAACTTAGCCACTTGTCCCAAGTATATGGATGTGATAAATGCTTTGTCAGTAGTGCAAACAAATATTTTCAGTTTGTACTACGGGTGTACAGGATATGATTTTAAAAAAAGCTTTAAACAATCTAAAACAAGTGTCAAATTACAATATTTTTTTTCAAAAATTGACATGTTATTGCAAATATGTATTTTAGGTTGTAAAATTATATTTTGAATAAAACTGAGGTTAAATAAAGATGGTATTGTAGTTTTTGTAAATTCACTTGTAAGAGCTTTTTTTCGTTTTCCCAACTGGGCTCTTCTGTAGTAATAAAATTTTGATCTACTAACACCTTTAGAACTCCAAAATCACATCAATAGTTTTCCAATGTGCCATAGTCCATTGTGGCACTTGTCTCAGAAATTAATGCACTTAACGATGTTGCCAAATACCTATGATAGGAATACTCTTGAACCTTGGGACAGACTTCATAAAAAAAATCAATTTTTACCAGCACCATAAGATGCTACCAATCAGAATAAGTTTCTTAGAAAGCAATAGGTGACTTTGCTAATGAAACATGATAAGAAATTGTTTGTAGGTTTTCAAGGTGGCTAATTTGTAGAGTCTTTGCTTCTTCTATTGGAGCTTCTTCTGCTTAAAGTCAACATTATTAAAAATATTCCCATTAGTGTCCTGAGTACTTTAATTATGCAGAAATAAAGAAACCACAAGTGAACAGTAAAACTAATTTATTAGCCTGACGCATTTCGGCATTATGCCATCAGACTAAAAAATTAGTTTTAGCGTTCACTTTTGGTTCCTTTATTTCTGCATCAATTACAGTGAACTAATCAACCATGGATATTATGATGTTATACCAATTCCTCGTAAACTATTGCCTCCGATGATGGAGTAGTTCAGAAACGCATCAGGCTAACAGATGTTATGAGCTTCTAAATGTTACAGTATAAAATAAAACTTTGTCTTTAAAAAAAAAAAAAAACAAACCCTCTCTATAATTCCCCTACCAAATTTGGTGCCAATTCTGTTTGCAAGATCAAGCTACAGATAGCTCTGAGTAATGTTAGTTTAATTACAAACCTCTGTACATAAATCAAAATCAAAAATATATTAATTAGATCTGAATAACCTGAAATATATTTAGGTCATTATAAAGATATTTTTAAATGAGAAAAAATAAATAAAATGTAAAAGCTCTCTGTCTTCAAATCTATCTTTGTCCCCATTCTCACCTATGGTCATGAGGCCTGGGTAATGACCGAAAGAGTGCGATCGCGGGTACAAGTGGCCGAAATGAGATTTCTGAGAGGTGTGGCAGATGTTACCCTACTAGATAGTGCACAGCAGCACAATAAGGAAGTCTTTAGGTGTTGAGCTGCTACTTCTCCGCATTGAGAGATCTCAGTTGCGCTGGTATGGCAACGTGATACAAATGCCGCAAACTGGTCTTCCTAGGCAGTTGTTATTTTCCAAGACAGTGGGTAAGAGACCAAGGGGTCGGCCTAGAACCAGGTGGCTAGACTACATGGAGAATCTGGGTTCGAGTCGCTTGGGTATTACCAGGGAGGACATGCACCTGATGGCGGAAGATCGCGATCGCTGGAAATCCTCCATAGGGCTGCTGCCCCCGCGACCCTAACGGATAAGCGGGTTTGAAAAGTAAGTAAGTAAAAAATTGGTCCAAAGTAAAAGAGTCTCCCCAATAGTGGTCAAGCTATGTTTCTGCTAAATCCATATTGTGTGAATATTATTTTAAATGAATATTTTCTCTTGCTTTTGCTTCCATGTATTCTATTTTCCTTTTCTGGTCAAGATCCTTCAGTAAACATGCCTCTCTCCATCACTTCAACCCTAATGATCTTAACTCTAGCCTTCCTCCTTTTGTGCCACAACTGTATTTCTTAACTTCCCCCAACCTACTTCATGTATTAACTTTTCTTGGCTGTCAACATCTTTACATTCATCCTTAATTCATTATAACTGCTCACCTATCCATATATATGAGGGTAACCCAGAAAGTAATGCACCACAATTCTTTCCTTCAACAATTATTTATTGAACACAATGAAATTATACACATGAAAGAATGATGTTTCTTCTACACTCCTTATTTTTCCACATAATCTCCATCCCGTTCTATGGCCTTCCTCCAGTGAGACACAAGGGCGTGTTTGCCCTGTCGGTACCAGTCCTTGTTCTTTTCACATAGCGATATCTTCACTGTGCGAATCACCTCTTCATCAACCTCAAAATGTCTACCACGAATGACATTCTTCAATGGCCCAAACAAGTGAAAGTTTGAGGGCATTAGGTCAGGACTGTAGGGTGGATGGGGTAACACTATCCAACCCTGTTTCGTGTTGGGGTGAGCATTATCGTGTTGAAACAAACAATCAGCTGGGTTGTTATGGCATCCCAGTCGCTGGAAGCGCTTCTTGAGTTTGGTTAATGTGTTCACATATGCCTCAGAATTAATGGTGCTGCCTCTGAGCATCACATCAATGAGTATGACACCATCACAATGATCACCACAGGTGATCATGACCTTACCAGCAGAAGCAGTTGTTTTGAATTTTTTTTTTTTTTTTGTGGAGAGTGCGGATGACGCCATTCCATCGATTGTCGTTTTGTTTCGAGCTCAAAATGGTGCACCCAGGTTTCATCAGCTGTCACAATCCGGGACAAGAAGGCTTCCCCCCAGCTTCAAAACGTTGAAGAAATGTTTTTTCTCAGAGCTTTGCGTTCCTCCGTCAGACAGCGTGGAACCCATAGTGAACATGTTTTTGTGTAATCAAGAGCACTGATGATTTCACCCACACTTCCTTTGCTGATTGACAGCTCCAGCACCAACTGCCGAGTCGTTCTGCATCGGTCCTGACGAATGAGCGTATCAGCACGCTGCATACTGTCAGGTGTGACAGCTGAGGATGGCCGCCCCAACCGTGGCAAATCTTGGAGCTCCGCTGAACCGCTTTCTGATGGCCTCACCCTCTGTGCCCAGCGACTAACCGTACTTCTGTCGACTGAAGTGATGCTCCGTAAACTGCACATAAACGTCTGTGAATGTTTCCAACCGTTTCTTGCTCCGCAGTGAGAAATTCAATGACAACACGCTGCTTGTAGCATACTTACAGATTGTTCCACTGCTGCACTTATGCTATCTGTTGGAAGAAACGGAAACTTTGCGCTCGCACTCCGAAAACTTCAAAGAATGCATATCACAAGTTTCGCATTCGTACGATTGTTGTGGACGGAGGAAAAAATTGTAGTGCATTACTTTCTGGGCTACCCTCATATTATGCATGTCATCCCTCAATAAAGGCAATTCATAAATATTTTCCTCTTTAGCCAATATTTCCATATGTGAGACTGAAGGGACTTGGACTCTGACAATTCATTCTGATAAGATTGCATTAGATAATAAATAATTATTTTAGTAATAGGCCTTAAGTAAGCAATAAATGAAAATTAAATCTTCAATCAAGTGTTAATTTTTATCAGTAGTAATTCCGAATTTTGGAGTGGTTGCCCACTTGGTAACCATACCTAATAGTTAATTTCTACCCCTGGGATAGATTCTTGGAGGAAGAGATGTGGCCTATCCAATGTTGCGTTTTTTACAGTAAAACTCCGTTACAATGTACTTCAAGGAAACTGGAATTTTGTACATTAT